>QEPC01005437.1:1809557-1829295 GCA_003113815.1 Sphenodon punctatus | reverse complement strand
ACTACCACAAGCGGTGGCAGCAAAAGGCACAGAAGTTCCAGGAGATTTAGCACCTCGAGTCCTTGTAAGGCAGATTGGGGGAGCAGGCTAAGTCTCATTTAGGGATGAAAAACAAGTATCAGCAACTGCAAAAATGGGTTTACCAGTAGAAATTAGAATACCTGACTCTTCTAGGGGTGGGAATTTTGGTTACGGATAGAACTGAAATGGCCTGAAAATGGCCGTTTTGGTTTTAAAACCGGGAAACCAAAATTGCAGTTTAATTTCGGTTCTGGTGCTTCTGTTTTTTTTCCATTGATTTTTTTCCACCAGTTTTTTCTCATTGGCTTCAATGGGAAACAATCCATTGCGGTCAATTAAACAAAAATGGAGGAAAAAATCCATACAAAACTCCCGGAAACACGCCCCCCCCCGGAAACTGAAATCAGATATGAAAATCATGAAAAACCGAAACAGAAATTCCTCCTGGAGTCCCATCCCTACTGAACCGGTAACATCGGGTACTATTGGGCAGTGGTACTAGTAACATTGGGTACTAATTGGCACCTGATTACTGGCACCTGACTGGGCTACCCAATTTACCGATTTCCATCCTGATTTTTCCAACTTCCTGTGCCAATTTATGGACTTTTGGTACCGACTTTTTGAGTTCTTTGTATTGATTTTCTGGATTTCCAGTCGGCAACATGGTAACTCGGTAATGGTCATAGCCGGTATTTTCAAGTAATCAGGTGCCTGACTCGATACACAGACACCAGTTGAGCACATGACAGACGACTCAAAATTGTGGTTATTTAGTCACAGGTAGTGCATGTGCTGCCCATTTGGGCTCTTAGGAGCCTCTCTGTGGATAGGCTACGGGGCTGCTGATCTCTCCTTGCACCCCTACGCCGCCAGCATCTCCCTTCCACAGCCAGCTTCTGTCCTGACGCTACTATACACCACCTGCAACCCGCCCCTAAGCCGAACTTCAATGTTCGCTTAAACTTCCATGAATTTACACCAGCCAGCGTATGTGAATTAGCACCATCTGCTGCCTCCTGCAGCCACTGCATGAAAACATAAGAACATAAGTAGTGCCATACTGGGTCAGACCAACGGTCCATCAAGCCCAGCATCCTGTCTCCGACAGTGGCCAATCTCTGGGCATTTTCACACAAGACACTCTCCACCCATTCCCCACCCACCTGCTATACATGTTGCAGGGCTGTAGTGTTGCCCTATGGGTGCCCTGTAACAGGTATAGTGGGTGGCGGGTGGAGAGCGTCTTGCGTGAAAATTCCCTCTGCCTCTGGGGAGAAGTACCTAAGAGGTCACAATTAGGCAATCCATTCCCTGTTGTTCCAGCTCCCAATAGTAAGAGGTTATATACCACCCAACCCTACTTGGCTAAGAGCCATTAATGCACTTATCCTCCAAGAACGTATCCAGTTTTAAAAACTAGCTAATGCTACCGGCATTGACCCACTTCCTTTGGCCAAATGGGAGACCATTCCCAGGCCGCTGCTGAGACTCCTTCAGATCCACAGCATGCCACCGAGGAGGGGTGGGAGTTTGCTGTGGAGAAGCATCATGATGCTTTCATACTACCCAGCTCCTTGAGACTTCTTTGAGCAGACTGAAGAGAGACTGGAGGCCTCAGCTCGCAGGATACTGGAATGAATGCAAAGCCTCAACCACAACTGAGGGCATAGCAATACAACAAGAAGCCTTCTACCTCCTGACTGCCTCAGCTTCTGCCAGCCTCCAACCGTACCCCAGAGAATTAGACCTGAAATGGTTATTTACTGGTTTTGGATATGCGGCTGCCTCTGTGGTATCTGACCCATTCTGGAAAACAGCAGATACCAGGAAGTTTTAGCAACTTCTCAACCTCCTGAAGGTACTCTTGTCTCTCCCAATGTTCGTCTCTCCCCCTCCATTGTCTCTTAGATTGTAAACCCCTTAGGGGTAGGGACCTGTCCATAACTATGGATTTTACTGTGCCAGGTACATTGCTGGCACTATATATAATAGGGTGGGACTTCACCCAAAAAAACGGATACCGGTTCCCAAAAACCTGGTTTACCGGATTAGAACCGGTATACCGGTACTGGTATTTTTCCATTGATTTCAGTGGGGGAACTGTCCCCATTGAAATCAATGGAAAAAAACCCCAAACCCCCCACTTTCCCTCCCCAGTCCAGGCTGCGTGGGTGGAATGGGGGTCACCCCCCACCCACCCTGCCCAGCCTGGATTTATTTTTTTACATTTTTTTTAGCCGAAGTCCCTGCTAGTGCAGGCTCCGGGACGTTGTCGTGTCGGCGGCGGTGACCTGAAGCCCGCACCAGCAGGTAGTAGGGTGATCCCGGGGGTGGTTTAACACCCCCCCCCATCCCAGGGAATCACCCTACCCCCCCACCTAGAGATCGTCTACCTTTTGCGCTCTGGGTGGCGGTGGAGGTGGCTGCATGGCGGTCCAGCGGCTTCAGCACTGGCTGGCTTCAGCGCTTGACTAGGCCTTCCAGGGAACTTATGGGTTTCCCCAGAAGGCCTAGTCAAGCGCTGAAGCCAGCCAGTGCTGAAGCCGCTGGACCGCCATGCAGCCACCTCCACCGCCACCCAGAGCGCAAAAGGTAGACGATCTCTAGGTGGGGGGGTAGGGTGATTCCCTGGGATGGGGGGGGGTGTTAAACCACCCCCGGGATCACCCTACTACCTGCTGGTGCGGGCTTCAGGTCACCGCCGCCGACACGACAACGTCCCGGAGCCTGCACTAGCAGGGACTTCGGCTAAAAAAAATGTAAAAAAATAAATCCAGGGTGGGCAGGGTGGGTGGGGGGTGACCCCCATTCCACCCACGCAGCCTGGACTGGGGAGGGAAAGTGGGGGGTTTGGGGTTTTTTTCCATTGATTTCAATGGGGACAGTTCCCCCACTGAAATCAATGGAAAAATACCAGTACCGGTATACCGGTTCTAATCCGGTAAACCAGGTTTTTGGGAACCGGTATCCGTTTTTTTGGGTGAAGTCCCACCCTATTATATATAGTGCCAGCAATGTACCTGGCACAGTAAAATCCATAGTTATGGACAGGTCCCTACCCCTAAGGGGTTTACAATCTAAGAGACAATGGAGGGGGAGAGACGAACATTGGGAGAGACAAGAGTACCTTCAGGAGGTTGAGAAGTTGCTAAAACTTCCTGGTATCTGCTGTTTTCCAGAATGGGTCAGACACCACAGAGGCAGCCGCATATCCAAAACCAGTAAATAACCATTTCAGGTCTAATTCTCTGGGGTACGGTTGGAGGCTGGCAGAAGCTGAGGCAGTCAGGAGGTAGAAGGCTTCTTGTTGTATTGCTATGCCCTCAGTTGTGGTTGAGGCTTTGCATTCATTCCAGTATCCTGCGAGCTGAGGCCTCCAGTCTCTCTTCAGTCTGCTCAAAGAAGTCTCAAGGAGCTGGGTAGTATGAAAGCATCATGATGCTTCTCCACAGCAAACTCCCACCCCTCCTCGGTGGCATGCTGTGGATCTGAAGGAGTCTCAGCAGCGGCCTGGGAATGGTCTCCCATTTGGCCAAAGGAAGTGGGTCAATGCCGGTAGCATTAGCTAGTTTTTAAAACTGGATACGTTCTTGGAGGATAAGTGCATTAATGGCTCTTAGTCAAGTAGGGTTGGGTGGTATATAACCTCTTACTATTGGGAGCTGGAACAACAGGGAATGGATTGCCTAATTGTGACCTCTTAGGTACTTCTCCCCAGAGGCAGAGGGAATTTTCACGCAAGACGCTCTCCACCCGCCACCCACTATACCTGTTACAGGGCACCCATAGGGCAACACTACAGCCCTGCAACATGTATAGCAGGTGGGTGGGGAATGGGTGGAGAGTGTCTTGTGTGAAAATGCCCAGAGATTGGCCACTGTCGGAGACAGGATGCTGGGCTTGATGGACCGTTGGTCTGACCCAGTATGGCACTACTTATGTTCTTATGTTTTCATGCAGTGGCTGCAGGAGGCAGCAGATGGTGCTAATTCACATACGCTGGCTGGTGTAAATTCATGGAAGTTTAAGCGAACATTGAAGTTCGGCTTAGGGGCGGGTTGCAGGTGGTGTATAGTAGCGTCAGGACAGAAGCTGGCTGTGGAAGGGAGATGCTGGCGGCGTAGGGGTGCAAGGAGAGATCAGCAGCCCCGTAGCCTATCCACAGAGAGGCTCCTAAGAGCCCAAATGGGCAGCACATGCACTACCTGTGACTAAATAACCACAATTTTGAGTCGTCTGTCATGTGCTCAACTGGTGTCTGTGTATCGAGTCAGGCACCTGATTACTTGAAAATACCGGCTATGACCATTACCGAGTTACCATGTTGCCGACTTGAAATCCAGAAAATCAATACAAAGAACTCAAAAAGTCGGTACCAAAAGTCCATAAATTGGCACAGGAAGTTGGAAAAATCAGGATGGAAATCGGTAAATTGGGTAGCCCAGTCAGGTGCCAGTAATCAGGTGTCAATTAGTACCCAATGTTACTAGTACCACTGCCCAATAGTACCCGATGTTACCGGTTCAGTAGGGATGGGACTCCAGGAGGAATTTCTGTTTCGGTTTTTCATGATTTTCATATCTGATTTCAGTTTCCGGGGGGGGGCGTGTTTCCGGGAGTTTTGTATGGATTTTTTCCTCCATTTTTGTTTAATTGACCGCAATGGATTGTTTCCCATTGAAGCCAATGAGAAAAAACTGGTGGAAAAAAATCAATGGAAAAAAAACAGAAGCACCAGAACCGAAATTAAACTGCAATTTTGGTTTCCCGGTTTTAAAACCAAAACGGCCATTTTCAGGCCATTTCAGTTCTATCCGTAACCAAAATTCCCACCCCTATAAAGAGTCAGGTATTCTAATTTCTACTGGTAAACCCATTTTTGCAGTTGCTGATACTTGTTTTTCATCCCTAAATGAGACTTAGCCTGCTCCCCCAATCTGCCTTACAAGGACTCGAGGTGCTAAATCTCCTGGAACTTCTGTGCCTTTTGCTGCCACCGCTTGTGGTAGTACCTCCCCACGGCCTTCCTTGCTGCCAGAGAATCGCTCTTACTTCCGAGTCTCTTGTGACTGCTCCTTGTCTCCTTCCTAGGACATAGGGACCCAAGGCTGGGGTAGCACCAGGGTAATGGAAGAGCAGAGCTGGGCAGAGCTAAGGTGATTGTTGACTAACCCAGAGACTCACAGTCAAGGTCTGAGCGATGGTAACCCTAGCAATGACAACTGTGCCCCCACCCCTTAGAAGGCCACTGTCCTAGATCAGTGTTCAATTTTCCAGTAGCTGGACTCCATCGAGGAGTTAGGAATGAAAGGAAAAGAGAATATCTTGAGATTCAACTCATTTTATTATGGAAGTCTATAAAATAGCCACATTGATTATTTTTTATTATTATTTTTCTTAAGAACACAAAATACACAACATTCATTTTAATATGCAACACATAATATTATATACACATTAAAAAACCACACGACTCAAAACACGTTCACATGGCACCGAGGGGGGGAGGGGGAGGGAGGGAAGGGAAAATCCCCACCTGACAAGTGCTGTTTTCTTTTTTTCTTTTTCTTTTTTTTAATATTAAAAACAACAAACGATAAAAACATATTAATATTTTTTTTCTTTCTGGACAATGTTTTACAATAAAGAGGAAGGATGAGGAAATCCATAATTTTACTAAATAACAAATATTTAACAGCAAAACTTTTTTATACTAAATATCTATTTTGAATTATAACAAAAATAGTACTTATAATAGTTTATAAAGACAGACCAAAAAAAAAAAAGACCTTTGTGTATAAAATAATATTATAGCAAATTGGACTGTGCTAAGAACACAACAATAAAACATCATTCTGAGAATCAAAGTGCTTTATTCTGCAAATCCACTGCAGCAACTTTTTCATTTTTTATTTTATTTTATTTTATTCATTTTTTTTTTAGTCAAGTTATATTAGTTAGGAATGGTAAATTGAAAGCATGGTCTATGTCTGCTTAGATAAAATACACACATGTATATATAGGTAATAAATGTATGCATCTTATGGAGCTGAAACGGGTATCCGATTTGGTATCCAATTTGGTATCCGAACCGGTATCCAAATACCGTTCGAGTACCTATTTTTTGAGTACCCCAAATTCCTCCCCAAAATGAAATGCCACGCCAAAAAGTTCCTGAAATCCGGGATGAAATCGGAACAAAAATCAGTATTTCAGTACACCCATTGTTGGTATTTCAGGGACTCAATCTGGGTACCAAAAAGTACCCAAAATATTCAGTTTGATTTGGGTACCGGAAATTCAACTGGTAGACCCGTTTTTGTGGGTAGTGAAATCAGCTCTAATCTTAATATTCTACCTCACTGGACGTTGGAAAGTGTGGTTGATGTTTTAATTATTTATTTTATTTTTAAGAAAACCCTTCATTGGTTTCTTGGCCACCTTTTCATTTCTAATCACTGTTTGGACAAAAGGTCCAGTTGAAGGCTAGCCAACGGAAATTTTTCAACCACCATTTTGGCTGACCTACTCAAGATTCAACCGGGGTCATTGGAAATAAAATCACAACGCTCTCACAGTTTGAGTTAAAGAGCCAGGATCGTGTGGAGGGGCTGTACTAGACCCACAGTTATGGTGTGAGCCTCCAGCAGATAACACAGCTGATAGCAGTTAGCACACAGACAAATCCCATTGAACTGAATTGAATGGGGCTAGTGCATGCTTTATCTACTGGAGGATGCTACTCTAGCCAACGTCTAGAGGCTGGGCTCTTGAACTGGCCACCTGCAGACTGGATTCAGTATAGGAATTGGAGGAAGTGATCAAAAAAGTGAACCACCATGGTACAGGAAGACAACAAAAGATTTTGAAAGAGATATTTTATTCCTCTTGTCTCCACATCCTTTTATTACTGCTACTTTTGTTGACATATCTCCTCATCACCAGATAATGTTTTTTCTCTTTTGAGAGTTGGACAGTGAGGCACAGTTCTAAGAGACAATTCATCAGCAGAACATTGCAAGGCCTGAAAACTGAGGATGGATTTAATTAACCCTTATGGCTAATGAAGGAAGAGAGTGGTCCTCAAATTTTTTGTTTCCGTGGACTTTTTCCCCCTCAGGGATCACCATCTCTTTCAATCCTCCCCTTCTCTTTGGTTCTCAAAATGTTTAATTCTGTGGTTCATCAGGCAATGCTTTGTTGACTCACAGAGACCGACATCCATGACCTCTAATGAACATTTTGCCACGCACTGGAATGAACATTTCTCCCATTAATTTGTGTTCTGGTCCACCATGGGAATGGCTTGTTATGTCAAAATTAACATGGCTGGGAGGTCATTGGACCATAGGTTGTTTTTTTTTTAAAAATCGGCAGAGGAAATCCCACAAGAAAGCAAGATCCTTAGGATGGTTCCACTACAATTTTGAGACCTCAAGATAATCTTTGAGAGAGCTTGGTGACCCAAACCTGGATTGCAAGGTCAACCTTGTGACCTTTGACTACAAGTATGGAACAGGTGCCTAAGCCATATTTTATTTCAAGAGGAATCCAGGTTTTGAATCAGCCAGCACAGATGTTTTGCCAGCTACAAAATTTAATCTGGATCTGAAGTTACTTCCATGTTCTAGATTCTTTGGATCTAGGAGTTCTTGGTTCTGGCCAAATCACAAACTCCTCGGAAGCAACCGCAGGGAGACTCTAAAGCAGTCATGTTAAAGGCACCAAGCCTTTATCGCTACACGGGTTCACAGAGGCAGAGCACATGTCTCTGTGTACATCTGTCTGTATGCCTCTGTGGGTTTTGGCAGCATGGTTTTTAAAAGGATGATTAAACTCTTTAGAGCTAACCCCTTCCAGGGAGCCGCCAAAGTTTTTATTGATCCTGGATGGTTGAATGGCTGCAAAGGAAGCCATCAGCCTCTTTCACTCAACACTGCCTTTGAACCTTCTGCTGAGTCACCTCCTGCTTGTCAAAACCCTTCACAGACATGATGGGAATTTCACGGTCACCCCCTCCCTTCCTCCCGAGTCCAGCTAGTCTGATTCAGAGAGGGAAGGATCCAAGCCACCCACCCAGCTAGTGAAACAGAAAGCACTCAGTCTTGTGTTTCTCAAAGACCTGAAATGACTATTTTCTGCAAATCCCAAATTTGACAAAAATCGATATATTCATATCCATCTTAACAACATGAATATGAAGATTTGATTCCAGCTTTTTATTTTGGTATTTTCATGGTCATTATTTCAGTTAGCATTTCATGTTTGACATGCCAAAGGGACGGAAGTACCAATGTGATTCCCTGTCTCCTCCTATGTTCCTGTCTCTCTCCTAGCTCAACCGTAACCAATCCAACTATGTGTACCTGCAACTTCTGAATTTTGTAAGAGTATCCGCAGAATCTCTCCCTATGTCCCCTTCGTTCTCCTAGATTGTAATCCCCTCAAGGCAGGAACTTGTGTCTAATTAATGACAATTCAGTGCTAGGTATTGCTTGTGTTATATAAATACTTAATAAGACCAAGCCACAAAGCAATCAGAACAAAGTCAAATGACTAAACAAAGCTGTGAATTTTGCAATGGTGGCAAGATGAATTAGCTCTGAAGTTCCTAAACTGTGGACCGGAAGTGGATTTACATCATCAAGTGCGGTTACACCAGCCACAGATGGGAGCATGATCTTGCTGTGCTTTGTGCATCTCTGTTACCGCATGGAGTTGGGAGATGACATTTAGATCTCAAAAATGGGTCCGACAGGAAGAAATTTGGGGAAACGTTGGCATAGCCTTGTGGGAAATTGGTTTATGTGGCGATTTGGGTCTGGGCAACATGGGGCAGTACGGCGTTACGCACAGGCCGTGTAGCAGCAATTGGCAAATTCAGAAAACATACCCGTTCATGGCCTTTAGTCTTGGAAGTAACATCAGCTCTCGCCAAAGGCTGTGAGAGAGGTGGGCACGCAGCAGAGGGCAGAATTTGGCTGTTAATTTGTCCCACAGACTGCACCGAAGGGCCTTGGTTTAGCTTGGCATGCCATTACCCAGGATGCACAGGGGCTGTCCTTGCATGAACATTCTTTTCCTCCCTGCGCGATACGAATCTGAACTGGAAATCGCCTAGACGGTCTTAAAGAGGAGGGATTTTTGTTTGCCCTTCTCTCCAAAGAATGAAAAAAGGAAAAACACTGTTATCGACAACTTTTTTTTTTTTTTTAACACTGTTTTTTTTTTATAAAAAAAAAAAGGTCAAAGGCTATTAGAGGTCTTCGCTTACTATCCAATCACAGTCTGCCTCCCAGTAGGATTCCAAGAAGGCATACAGGACAGCCAGACCTCTGATTGCTAGCTAATTTTAAAAGCCTTTCCCCCGGCAGCAGGTTTCCCTTCTCTTCTGGCAGCAGAAATATTTTTTTTTTCCTTTATTTTTATTCTTTTTTAAATATTTTTATATATATAATTTTTTTTATATCTATGTATAGATACAACATTTATATACTGTAGATGGTCAAGACAGTCCCCGCTCTGCGATGTGTTTGGAAAAAGGAAGGTTTAAAAAAAAAAAAAAAATTAAAAAAAAATCTCCTTCCAGTTTTCCTCACGATAAACAACAATAGTTTTGGCAGCTTCGTCAGAGCAGGCCTCAACCAAGACGTTCGGCAAAAGTTAGTGTTGTGGAGAAATTTTGTTGCCTCCACCAAACCCTCTCCCCGCATTTGCCCTCCCTGGTAAGAAGAATGAAGCAACTGGGAATTGATTTTACACGGTGGCCCCCAACATGGCTTCTGACTCTGTCAAAATCTCGTTCTGGTTGGAATCCAGTCCAAAGAACTTGACTTTGAGTCCATCGACTGGGTGGACTACGGGCACCAGCGTGATCCGAGGGAAAGTCCTTGTGGCTAGCTCAAACCGGCTTGTGCTGGCTAGCTCAATGGCAAGGGCCTTGAGGAAAAGCTTAGCCAGATGCTTGCCGAGACAGGTCCGTACACCCCCGCCAAAGGGGAGGTAATGGAACCTGCCATCTTTATCCTCAGTGCGGTCCTGCCCAAAGCGGTCCGGATCAAACACGTCTACATCCTTGAATACCGGTGCCGTGTCATGGGTGTCACGGATGCTGTACATGACACTCCAGCCTTTGGGGATTTGAAAACCCTAAGGTGGAAGGAGAGAGATGGGGTGGGAGGGAGAAAAAAGAATGTGTCAATAGTGACAGAGCCTTCCACTGAGTAAGCAAGACAACACGGTAAGCCAAAAACCTGAGTCTATCAAACCCAAGAACATGCCTGCCCTTACATTGGGCATTCTGGTCTCTCTATCTTCTTGCTGGCAACCCTTTAGATATTTGAAGACTGTTTAATCTTCATTTCGCTTGGCTAAACACACCTAGTTCTGTCAGCCCTCCCTCGGAAGATTTGCTTTCCAGACCCTTGATCATTTTTGTCGCCCTGTTTTGTGGTTCCGGTAGGAAATGGCCGTTGGTGATGATTAGCAGCAATGGTCAAGGGATGCAGCCTTGTGCTCAGTGGGCCCTAGACCTCTGACTGCCAGAAACTGGGAGGGAACGAGGGGGAACGGACCACTCTATAATTGCCCTGTCTCATGTATGGGTCCCCTAAAGCATCCAGTACTGTCCACCCTTAGAGACAGGATACTGGGCTGGATGGTAACCTAGTCTGGTAGTTTTTACTATCCAGTCACTGTGTTCAAGATCCCAGATCACTGACTAGATATATATTGGCCAATTTAGAGCGAATGCATGTTACATAGGGTGTTTTTTAGATGAGAGACATTTCTCCCGCAGCTTAAATATCTAACTTGGGGAAACCCCCGGGGTTGGTAGAATTTAGATGCTCCTCACCAGAAGTCACCTGGGCACTGTTGGAAAAGAGCAACGCTGGGCAACTCCCAGAAGTTTTGAGATGCAGAATAGGTAAGTCCCCAATAGCCAAGGTCTTAGCAGTCTGCATCTCAAATCTTCTGGCAGTCGCCGGCACCGCTGTTTCAATGACACCCAGACAACTTCTGGTCCAGGGAGGAGCATCTAAATCCCCCCGCGGGGGTTTCCCCAAGCTGGATGTTTAAACTGCGGAAGAAATGTCTACCATCTAAAAACACCCATCGTGGTTAGAAAACTGGATCCTTGGGTCCTGTTTCTCATTCATCAGACTACTGCTTAAAGGGACACCCATCAAACTTAGCCTCTCTTCTCTAAAGATCTGTACCAACTGCAGCTATAATTAACACCAATAGACTTCCCAAAGGCAAGATGATCAGAGAGACAAACTTGAGCCCTATTGGTTTCCTTTGACTTGTTTTTAAGCAGAACAAGCCAATGAACAGGAGTCGGTGGGGGGCGGGGGACCTGTGTTCACTGCCTTTTTCGCATTGACACCAATGGTGAAACCACAGTGAACACTGTTCCCTGCCAATAGGAAGGGGACTCAGAAAAGCCAGGTTCTATTCCGGACTCTGCCACTGTCCTTGGACCAGTCACTTCCATTCCCTTTCATTAATTTAGCCTGTAAGGTCGATGAGGCGGGACAGTTATATGGCTATATAACAGTGTTAGATGTCTACATAGCAATGGGTTCCAGATCTTGGTCTCCCTAAACATTACAATGATACAAATAAAGGGCTAACAATAATTGTTCATGCATTAGGAAGTAGTACTTCTATAGATGACCAGATGGACCCTGACATTCCTTCCAATCTCCAGTCCTAGGATTCTGTGGCAGAACTGGGACAAAATAGCTCTACGAAGCAATACAATACATTGTTGTTTCTCTTGAGGTCGAACCTTTTTATTAATTATAATAATAGTGAAAGCTCGGTATCAAGTGTGGGGAATCTCCAGACTGCAGGCCAAATGGTGCCACTGGGAAAAACAAGTGCGGAAATGGATATCGCTTATTTCAGACGATAACCACAATTCTGAGAACCGTGTCAAAGTGCCCAACGGCCAACCCAAGTACTGATCGGGCTTCTGATTACCCAAGAATATCGGGTACTGCTATTGCCAACTTGCCGATTTATCATTTATATTTATTTTATTTATTTTTATTTTCCTTGCATTTTTTTAGCCACCCCCTCATGCCAATGGCATCTCGGGGCAGCTGACAACAAGTAAAATATACAACAATAAAATTCAATTTAAAACATACTAGAACAACCATCACATCTTAAAAAAAAAATTCTTCGAAAACCCCAACCCCCCCCAAGAAAACTATCCCCCCTCCCTCCCCCCTGAAGGCCTGGGCGAACAGCCAGGTTTTGCAGCCTCGGCGGAAAGCCAATAAACTTGGGGCCAGGCGGGCTTCCTCCGAAAGGGAGTTCCAAAGTCGCGGCCCAGCCACCGAGAACGCCCTCTCCATTGTGGCCCCCCGTTTTACCCAGGGGATCTCCAACAAGGTGCCCCCAGCGGACCGAAGGGGTCGCTCTGAGACACGGAGGGCGAGGTGGTCCCTGAGATATGAGGGACCAAGACCGTGTAGGGATTTATAGGCCAAAACCAACACCTTGAATCTGGCCCGGTACGCAATAGACAGCCAGTGCAGGACACGGAGCATGGGAGTAATATGTTCCCACCGACACGTCCGGACACGGGCCACCGCATTCTGCACTAGCTGCAGCCTCCGGACCAGAGTCATGGGAAGCCCCACGTAGAGCGCGTTGCAGTAGTCTAGCCTCAAAGTGATGAAGGCATGGATGAGGGTGGCCAGATCGGGCCTGGAAATGAATGGACGCAGCCTCCGCAACAGATACAGCTGGCGGAAGGTGGCATTAGCCACCGCCTCCACCTGTCGATCCATGCGGAGGTCTGAGTCCAACAACACTCCCAGACTCCGAACCTGCTGGGCTAAATGCCGTAAATCAATTATTATTATGATGATTTACTATTTTACCAATCGGTAAAACAGTACAGGAACAGTACAGTACAGAAAGTCAAAAAATCGGTACCAGAAGTCAGAAAAATCAGGACCAAAAAATGATAAATCATTACATCAAGTAGCCCACTGAGCACTAATCAAGTGTCGATTAGTACCCGATGGTACAAGGTCAAGTCAAGTACCACACTTTCAACATGTACACCCATTCTCTGAGCGGACTTGTTTCAGCTTTGGGAAAACGCAAATGCATGTAGGTTCCCAATCATTTTTGAAATGCTGACATTTCAAAATTCCAGGATTTTAGTTTGTTTTAGGGACGGGGGGGGAGGAAGGAGGAGTGGTGGAAATCCAATTTTGGCATTTTTTTTTTTTTTTTTAAAGCCGTTTATTTCAAAAGCAACACTAAAATTCCCTGCACAATTAACATTGTTCTTTCCAACTACTTTTTGCGCCTATGAGACATTGCTGCATTTCGCCCATAAATTCAGGGAGGCCCTGATCCCAGAGGCACTTTCACATGCACACAAATTTTGCTCGCACAAGTTACACACACGTGGAGAGGTGTTTGCAGGATCAGGCCTTTGGCACAGTATGTTAAGCCTTTAAAAAAAAAAAAAAAAAATCAGAACTACATAACCCCCTTCACCAGGAAAGGAAAAGAACAAATTCTTAAAAGAAAAACAGGCAAACTTTAAAACCTCAAGGAATGGAAGTAACGAGTGATTAAATTTAAGTGAATGGACCTCTGTGCTATAGCTCGTGCCTTTGGTGTAAATCAGGAGTAGCTCCAAAGATTAGGGATGGGGAACCTTTTTCTGCCCTGGGGCCACGCTGAAAGCACAAGCTTCAATGGCCACATAGAAGTTGGGGGGGCTTAAGGGGAGCACTTGGGAAGAGAGGAGGGTCCAGGTCATGGATCTGTTCCCTCTCCTTGTGTGAATGCCCCTGTCTCTGCTTCCTTGCCCGAGCTTAGTTTATCAGTGTTTGGGGTAGGAAATAGATCCAGGGGCCAGAGCCAGGAACTGGGGAGAGACTACATAAAAACTAGCCACGAGTTGCGGCCCCCGGGCCTAAGGATGCTCACTGCCTGCCCTAGATGAAGCGGTAGAACAAAGATCTGCTGACTGCATCCAGGATTATTACTCAGCAAAAGGAAAGGCTGCTCATCCATCTGTCCTGTATCTTCCCCCAAACATAGGTCAAGACTAGAAAACATCTCTCTCTCTCACACACACACACACACACACACACACAGTTCTATACACACCCATGGTGAGAGCCTGGGTGTGTATAGCAAGCGATGATAAATCTGGAGATTTATCATCCATTGATTACATTCAAAGGATTCCAGCACAGACTGACACGGCTAAGATTTATTGTGACAGCCAAGCCCCGAGATTCTGTCTCGCTAGTTGAAAATTCCATCCCATTCTGATGACTAATATCCCAGTCATCCAGCGGCCTTACAGTAACGCTCCCCACTCCCCAAACACGCAGATCCAAATATTGTTTTTAAAGATTATCACAAATGTGTGTGTGTGTGTGTGTGAGAGAGATTCCCCCCCCCCCCCTTTAAAATGCAGGCTTTTCTTTGACAGCGTGGAAACTTTGGTGCCAATTTACGGATAGACTTGGGCCAAATTGTGACATCAGTTACAGCAGTGTAATTCCGGAGGAGTCTCCCAGCAGAGTGACTTAAATTTGCCCTTTCGGTGGGGCAGATCTTCCAAGTGGATTAGGTTATGAGTCACAATGCTAAGAACTGGAAATCCTGACTGTTTTAGTCTTAGAAGGTTTCCAAATTGCAATATTTTTTTCTTTCAGAGCATAGAAACAGATGAATTTGGGGACCTCGGAGAGACCTTTGGAGATTTACCCTGTTAAGGACACATTGGCTACCACATTACAAGCTCCTTTCCTCGTCTCGATCACATGATTTTGAAGCCAACCTCAGGATTGTGGGAAGGGTCAGAGTTGATTAAGGATTTATTAAACATTTTAGAGTTAGCAATTCTACATTTTGTGCCAGATATTTTCACAGGGGTGAGGAGCTTCAGGCCAGGGGGTCAAATATGATCTGCTGCTAGTTTTTATCTGGCCCCTTTCAAATTCCAAGATCGGGTTCTTAGATCCATTTCCTACCCCCAAGTGCTGAAAAGACTGAGCCCAGGGTAAGGGAGCAGAGATGAGGGGACAGATCCATGAACTGGACCCTCCCCTTCCTGAATGCCCCCACCCCCTCTCACTTTTATGCGGCCCTTGAAGCTTGTACTAATTTTCAAAGTGACCCTTGAGAGGGTAAAGGGTCCTCACCCCTGCATTAGAGATGGTTGAAACTGGTCGAACAAAATTGTTTTGATTCTGGCCAAATGTTTGCAATTTTTTTAAAAAAATAATAATTTAAATTGTCAGTTTTCAAAATTTTGCTTCACCCCAGAGGTGGTTGCTTTCCTGCACCATGCAAAGGAATTCCTGCTTGTGTACAAGAATGATAATTGATCCCCATTAGCACACCTAAGCGCACAAAGTGCTCTACAATGATGTAATCCTCACATTCCCTGCAAGGTCGATAGGTGACAGTGTCATTATTTCCATTTTACAGATGGGGAAACTGAGGTCAAAAAAAACCCCAGCAGCTTAACAGAATCACAAAGTTGAAGAGGTAGCCCAATGATTATCTAGTCCCCAGTCTCCCTGCCACTAAAGCAGGATCCACAGTACCTACGCCAGGGGTGGGGAAGCATCACTTTGAAAATTAGTCCACACTCCGTAGGCTGGTTAGGAATTGCGGGGTGGGGTGAGCTCCAGATGCGGGGGAAGGAAGAAAGAATCCAGGTCATGGATTTGTGCCATGGATCATCGAATCAGAGTGGGAAGGTAACATCAGAGGTCATCTAGTCCAACCCTGTTCAATGCAGGAAATCCACAGCTGACAGCATCCCTGACAGACGGGCCGTCCAGCCTCTTGCTTGAAAACCTCCAGCAAAGGAGAGTCCACTACTGCCGTAGGCAATCTGTTCCATCCTCTCTTTGTGAGTGGATGCCCTCAACTTGGCTCCCTTCCCCTGAAATCACTCTTTCTGTACTTGAGGACCAAAACTAGGAAGTGGAAAGTGCCACAAAACCAAAACCAACCTATCCACATTTGGTCCATGGGCTGCAGTCTCCACACCCCGCTCCGGCCAAGATTTGAACCTGCATCTCCCACACTCTGCCCAGTAGACCACACCTGCCCATGAACTTGCTCTGCTTGCAGGGGAAGCCAAGAGGTAGATCATGATCCACTGGGTGGATCTCACAAGCTTGGTCACTAGGAGATCGCTATGTGGAATGGGGGACCAGCCGCTCTGAGCCCAACTCTGGGGAGGAGAGCAGGACCATCATTCCAAGAAGTGTCTCCAGGGAGGAGACTGGCTAGGAGAGCTCCTTTAGGGCAACAAGGAACGCTCTGTCTGAGCGGAGTGCTCCTCTCCACTCTTGAGACCAATTGCTGAGGTGTCCTAGAGCTGGGAGCCAGCAGGAGGGGTCCAGTGGAGTAGAGTGGAGAAGAGCCAGTGGGATGTAGTGGAGAAGGTGCTGGACTTGGTCCTGGGAAACCAGGGTTCAAATCCCACCCTAGCCATGAACTCACTGGGTGGCCTTGGGCAAGTCACAACGCCTCAGTTTCCCATCTGTAAAATAGGAATATTTGTGTGTGTCTCTCTCTCCCTGTGTTCCCCTCACCCTTGTCCAGTAGAACAAAGAGTATAAACCCACTGGGCAGGGACCTGTCTCCAAAATCTGTGACTGCAGCACTGTGCACGCCTAGTAGTGCAACAGGAATGATTATTAGTAGCAGTCCTGGTTGATCACCTGAGGTTGACAAGTGGATCCTGTGCACCATATGTCTGGCCGGGACCCCCACTGTCTGATATTTTTCATCTTTCCAACACTTTAAGGGCCCCCGCCCCTTTGGGGGTGAAAAGCTTGACCCAGGGGCATAAGTTCGCCTGCATCTCTTTACTCACATCCAACTCGAAGGTCTGGAGCACCGTCCTGTAGCCCCCGGAGATGGGCGTGAAGAGACGCAGAACCTCCTTGATCACGCAGTCCAGGTAGCGCAGGCCAGAGATGGTGTCCAGCCGGAGAGACCCCTCGCAGATACAGCCGTTGTGGAGGATCCCCTTGCTTCTCAGCTCTTCCCGAAGCTTCCCTAGCACCCCGGGGTGTTTGAGGAGCTGCATGATCAGAGAGGTGCTGGCGCTGGCCGTGGTAGCGTAGGCAGCAAAGATCAGCTCCAGGGTGCCGTCCTGCACAGCGAGAATAGGCCTGGGTTACACACAACAAGCGTCTTGCCGCACCCCCCAGTATCCGTCCCCGTGCATCGCGCTGACGCAATCGGTTACTTATAGACGGGCGCACAAGGGTTTTCACAGAATCCCAGAGCGGGAAGGGACCACAAGGACCATCAAGCATGGCCCCCTGCTTGGTGCAGGATTTACCAAACCTAGATCATTCTATTTATTTATTTTATTTGGGTTTTTAATCCCGCCTTTCCCTAAAAAAAGGCCCAGGGCAGCTTGCAAATAAAATATAAACATATAAACGCATATTTTAAAGTCCATAAAAACAGTGAAAGACAAAAACAGTCCCCAAAATCCCCAACCCTCCCCACTGCCTGTGATGTTTCTCCAACAAGGGTCGCGCAGAGAGGCGGTCGCAGTGCCTGCCCCACAATTAGGGAACTCCTGCCCCCTAGAGGTTCATCCAAGCCCGAGCCTGCTGGTCTTCCAGACGTAAGACCTTCCTGTTTGGGCCAAGTGATCAGTAGGCAGGGATAGGGCTGGGTAGAGGAGTTAGGGAACGGTCGTGGGCAGGTTAAGATGAGGGGCGGGGTTAGATGTTTTTATTGATTCTAAGCTGCCCTGAGTCATAATGGGAAGGTAGGCATATGAATTAGATTAAATAAATAAAATAAAATAAATAAATTAATGACTGCACATTACTGGTGCTATATAAATGCTTAATAAATAAATAAAATAATAATAATAATAATAATAATAATAGACAGGAGTTGGCTTAAGAACTTTCCAAAAGCCAGTCTCTTGATGGAGGAAAGGAAAAGAAGGGCACACAAGCTCTCGGGCAGGGACCGTGTCTATCTTGTTTTTTTGGAAAGCACCAGGTACATTGTTGGCGCTATATAAATGCTGCTAACAACAACAAAACAACAACATTCACTCCTGACAGGAAGTGACCTCAGAGTGGGGAGGGGTTTGAAGTGTGTTTGTGGTCCACGCCAAATTGTCACGAACTGGTCTAGTGCCCCCAGAGGCCAGAGGAGGAACAGCTGCTGTCAATTCTCTCTTCCCCCCCCCTGCCTACCAAGTCTTACCTTCAGTTCCTGCATGGTCAGTTCCTTGCCATGCTCCTTGCCGCTTTCTATCAGGATGTCCAAGGCGTCGGAATAGTCCTTGCCCTGCGTGTTCTGCAGCTTCTCCCGTATGGCTTTCTCCAGGCCTTTCTGTAAAGTCTCGCGAGCTCGAATCCCCTGCAATAAAATAAATAAATAAATAATCAACAAGCCCATGACGTTGCCACTTGGAACAGAGATACCAGCTCGACAGGCTGGAGAGAAGAAGCTGGGGGTGGAGTACTTAAGGGATGTGCTCAGGGTGAAGGAAGGATGAGGAGGATCCAGATCGTGGATCCGGGCTATGGATCCATCCCCTGCCCTTGAGTGCATGTCCTCATCCCCACTCCCTCTTCCCTTGAGCTCACTTTTCCAGTGCTTGAGGAGAGGAACTTGAGCCGCAAGCTAGATCCAAGAGTTGGAAAGGGACCAAATAAAAATAGCACTGGGCCAGATTTGCCCTACTGGTTGCAGGTTCTCCAACCTACCTTGGAGTCACAACCCAGATGTCCCCACATTTCATTTAGCCCAATCATTGCTGGATCCCGTTGCCTCCCTTTGGAACCAGAAATTCACATTCCTCTCTCTCGCATCTGTCGGTTGACTCTCATCTCTGTAGCATTTGAGTACCTCCTTATTTTGTCCTCATTTCCCTTACCCAACACCATCTCCCAATTCACAGAGGAAGCTAAATACCTTCCCCCACATCAGGACAAAAGTTGGACTCTTGCACCTCAGCCCAGCCCCGCATTCTCTTGAGCATCCTCACTAGCCACACCCAGCATGCGACAGCCAACAAGGAGTCTCTTACCTTCCGGTAACCGCTGAAGGGCAAGTCCACCGGAAAGGAAAAGACGTTCTCCACAAACTGCTGGTAAACCTCAAAGAGCTGGTTGAGATCTTCGTCGGGAATTTGGAAGCCAAGCAAGACGCGGATGGCCATGCGGAAGGTCAGCTTCTGCGCCTCGTGGTAGACATTGATGGGCTCCGGGGTGCTGCTCCAAGCACGGAGCGTATCCTGGATGACCAGCTGGATCTTGGGCAGGTAACTCTCCAGAGCCTCGTGGCTGAAGATTTTGGAGAACACCTGCCAATAAATGCATTTATTTTATGATTTATGTATCGACATTTATATCCTGCCCTTCCCTGAGGGCGGCTTACAAAATTAAACAGACACATTTTTACATGTCTATATAAAAAAGACTTGTCTGTCTAATAATCAATTAGCATTTGTATTACTCTTATTAATTATAATTATTATTAGCTAGTTATAGGCTGCTAGCAATGTACCTGAACAATTAGCAATCAGAGAAAGATCTAGGATGAATGATTTAGACCAGGGCTGGAGAGAGTGTCTGAGGGGCTCGCTGGAAGGGCCTAACTAACAAGGTGGAGGGTTCTGTTGGAGAGGGAGCCTGGAAGCAAACTACCCCGGGGG
>QEPC01005437.1:1790947-1809015 GCA_003113815.1 Sphenodon punctatus | reverse complement strand
CACACACACGCTGCCACGCTCCGGGCCTCCAGGCTCCAGCAGTGGGAGAACCTGCGCCAAGGTAAAGGTCGGACGGGACGACGCAAGCTCCAACGGCCTCTGCCTCACACGGAGGAGACGGGGGGGAGAAAGGAAGGAGGGTCTCTGCTTTATCAAATTAAAGAAAACTCAAGAGAAACACACACACCTCGCCCCTGAGAGGGTAACCTTCCAAGCTGTAAATGTGAGAATTTCCCCCGCCGTCAGCGCAAGACTTTCCTGGCTCGGACCCTGCATTTCGAACGCTGGGAGTTTTGTTTGGTGAAATAACAGCCCTGTGCCTTTAAAAAGCCTCGGCACTAGAGGCCCAACAATAGCCGTTTCATAAGGCGCTCCGATCCCTCTGCCACGCGAGCCATGGCCTTCGAAAAGCAGCTCAGGGGTGGGGGAGCATTTCTGAGCTTGCAAACAAACAACAAGACGGGGGTGTAAAAACAGCAGGGAGGAAAAAGACCAGCGGGGCAAAAAACACAAACCAAAGGCACGGAGGAGAAAGACAGGCGGCGCAGAGAGGCTGGCGAAGGTGCAAGGGGGGGGCCAGACAGAAGAAGCTACAGGAGAAAGAGAGGAAGAGGAGGAAGGGAGGGAAAGCGACAGGGGAGCAGAGGAGGAAGAGAAGAAACAGGTAGATGCAAGGGAGGATAATACTAGGGACGGGACTATCCGCGAATTATCGGTTACCGGTTTTATTGGTATTGGATTACTCCGATATCGGATTTATCGGTAACTATCGGCATATCGTTTTTTTAACATTGCAATGGCGAAATGGCCATTTTAAAATGGCCGCAATGTTAAAGATCCAAAAAATCGGCAATGTTCAAAAAACGATATGCCGATACCGATATTATCGGCATTATCCGATTAATCTGATATCGCCAATTATTGGCATTATCGGATGCATCCAATACCGATAGTCCCATCCCTAGATAATACATACAGAAGGTCAGGGTGTCCCCGAAGCAACCACTCTGGGCCCAGACTTAGGGGCAGACAATATAGGCATACCGCTGCGACATTCCGCTACAGCCCTACTCTGAAGTCCCTTCCAACTCTAAGATTCTATTAAATAAAGGGCAACGGAGAACCTTTTTAAAAAATAGGAACATCCTGTATAAAACAAGCCCAATGGCCAACCTACTCCCTACCCTGTTTCCCAGCAGCCCCAAGCACTCTCTTAAGCAGTACCCTCGGGGTGAGGGGGAGCGGGCACAGGACCGTCCCGCCCACCCACTCTGAAATGTCTCCTAGTGGTAATCAAGTGACTTGCAAAGGGTCCCCGCTCCCCCCTCAGAGTGCGGAGGCCTGGTCTCAGTTGAAACCCATTGCTCCCTGGTAGCTCCCCCACTGCCCCTTGACTGGCTGGCTGGGGGGGGTTGGAACAGAAGAAGAGAGACAACAGGTAAATTTGGGGAGGGGAGGAGGGAGCTGTTGTAGGAGAAAACAGGAAGGGACTCAGTGGGGCAAACAAACTGTAGGGCCGACGTGTGGCTGTGCTGGCGGTCTCTCTGGCCAGGGAGGATTTGGTGGAGCTGACCCCATGGGCCGCAGAGTGCTTCACGGAGCGCGATAACACGGAGCACACGTGGCACGTGCGTGCAAGCCGCATGCATCTCCGGGCATGGGGCCTATGGCGGGTGCGCAAAGCGTGCGGCATGAGATCGGCCCCACTGATGAAGAGGGTGTTCATGGATTGGGGGGGGGCAGCATGGTTGTGCCAAGGATTCCAAATTGGGGGGGGGGGGTTGAGCGTGTACCGCCAGCCTTAGAATTTGTGGAGTCCAGGGTGAAGTTTAAAAATGTGGGGCTCCTGGTGACCCCACCCCTTTCCCTGTGGCTCCGCCTCCTCAGGGGGCACCATCTGCGGGGCCCTAGAGCTGGTCATCTTTGGGATCCTGCTGGGGGAGAGAGGGGCCCCGGTGAGATCAGGGCCCACCGCGGGGTCCTCAGAGGTAAAATAAAAAAGATTTGCCCCCTCTTGGGACTTAATCATCTCCCATGGACATGTTGGGAGAGGTTCCCTGCAGAGAAAGGAAAGCTCTTACGGCCTGTTCTCCGCAATCCACTGGCTAACTTCACCGCTCATGTTTTCTTTCTGCCCCCACACCCCGCCCTTGCCTCTGCGCCCCCAGCATTGAGGAGCGAAAAAGCTCTGCTTGTTTATTTTCTTATTAACTTAACTAACTGAGTCAGAGCAATGGTCCATCTTAGCCCAGTATTGTCACAACCTGACACGGCAGCAGTGGTTTCAAATTCGGGTCCAAATCCGGCTCTTTGGCAGAGGCCATCCCGGCGTGCTACCTGCGACCCCTCCAAGCCCCCAGCAGAGGCCTCCCCCAGGCATCCTGAAGTGGAGATGCCGGGGATTGAACCTGGGACCTTCTACATGCAAAGCACGCGCTCTTACCACTTGAGCTATGCCTCACTCACACACACGCTGCCACGCTCCGGGCCTCCAGGCTCCAGCAGTGGGAGAACCTGCGCCAAGGTAAAGGTCGGACGGGACGACGCAAGCTCCAACGGCCTCTGCCTCACACGGAGGAGACGGGGGGGAGAAAGGAAGGAGGGTCTCTGCTTTATCAAATTAAAGAAAACTCAAGAGAAACACACACACCTCGCCCCTGAGAGGGTAACCTTCCAAGCTGTAAATGTGAGAATTTCCCCCGCCGTCAGCGCAAGACTTTCCTGGCTCGGACCCTGCATTTCGAACGCTGGGAGTTTTGTTTGGTGAAATAACAGCCCTGTGCCTTTAAAAAGCCTCGGCACTAGAGGCCCAACAATAGCCGTTTCATAAGGCGCTCCGATCCCTCTGCCACGCGAGCCATGGCCTTCGAAAAGCAGCTCAGGGGTGGGGGAGCATTTCTGAGCTTGCAAACAAACAACAAGACGGGGGTGTAAAAACAGCAGGGAGGAAAAAGACCAGCGGGGCAAAAAACACAAACCAAAGGCACGGAGGAGAAAGACAGGCGGCGCAGAGAGGCTGGCGAAGGTGCAAGGGGGGGGCCAGACAGAAGAAGCTACAGGAGAAAGAGAGGAAGAGGAGGAAGGGAGGGAAAGCGACAGGGGAGCAGAGGAGGAAGAGAAGAAACAGGTAGATGCAAGGGAGGATAATACTAGGGACGGGACTATCCGCGAATTATCGGTTACCGGTTTTATTGGTATTGGATTACTCCGATATCGGATTTATCGGTAACTATCGGCATATCGTTTTTTTAACATTGCAATGGCGAAATGGCCATTTTAAAATGGCCGCAATGTTAAAGATCCAAAAAATCGGCAATGTTCAAAAAACGATATGCCGATACCGATATTATCGGCATTATCCGATTAATCTGATATCGCCAATTATTGGCATTATCGGATGCATCCAATACCGATAGTCCCATCCCTAGATAATACATACAGAAGGTCAGGGTGTCCCCGAAGCAACCACTCTGGGCCCAGACTTAGGGGCAGACAATATAGGCATCCGCCTAGGGCATCAGATTTGGGGGACAGGGGGGCAGATTTGGGGGTCTCTGTTCTCAGCACGCGCCCGCCCGGTCACGGCACCCCCTCCTCCCCCTGCTGCCGCAGTCGCACCACCCACGGGACGCCCCCCACCCCGTCCCATCCATCCCCACCTGGAGACGCCCTGTTCCGCCGCCGAGCCCCCACGAACACCCTCTGTGCTGGGGCTGAGCGCGGAGGAAGAGACGCCACTTTTGTGCCGGGCGCCGCTACTGTCTCCCCCCCTTGCCTCGGTCGGCAGCCCCCACGCGTCCCAGAGCTCCGGGTTGGGGTGGGTGGCAGCCTGAGTTGCTAGGGGGCATTCAAATCCTAAGTAGGCCCCCCACCAAAGTCCCGGTTTTACCAGGGCAGGTTTCAGGGGCCCCACTCCCTGCCCAAACATGACCACCTCTAGGGTCCATTCCAGGGGGCAAGGTGGCGGAAGGTGAGGGGCCCAGGGGCTCCACATTTTATTTTCACCATGGGCCTCATCATTAGCCCTGGGGGCCCACAAGCTCCGGGGGCCCATACAGCTGCATCTCCTTTGGCTCAGAGGGCTTTGGGGAGGGAAGGGGGTCCCCCATTCTATCTTCCGCACCCGGCCGGGGGGGGGGCAGTCCAATCTAGCCACTCCCCTGGGGTAGGGGTGGGGAGCAGGCGAATGAAAGAGAGGGAGAATAAAATAATCTGATCCCTCCTTTCTGGAGTGCCAAGTTCAGTGGCAATTTGACTCAGTCATGTTCTATTTTTAAGCTTTGTGGAGGAGCCCGGTAACTCGACTCCTGGAGACGAGTGTGGGTGGGAAAGACACCGTCACTCGTAATTTACCCGACAACACAGGGGCCCTGCCAAGCCCAGCCGCCTTTCCCTCCCCGAACTAACAAGAACGAGGCGTCCCTCCAGCCACCCCATCCCGGAGCCACCTGGAGAGCAGGGGAGTGGGAGGGAGAAATCAGCAAGAGGCCAGGACCAGTAGCTGAGCCCCCCCCCCAAATGGCTGTGACCGGGACATCAAGCTTTGAAACCAGGCCAGGGGCAGCCTAAAAGCTTGGCTGCTGCGAGTGATTGTTGGCACCCCAGCGTGGCAGGGCTGAAGCTCGGGGGAAATCACGGCCACTGGAGCACAGGAGGCGTGCATTCCTGGCCTCCCAACCAGCATCCAAGGGACCGAAACCCGAGGATGATCAGGCAACAAGGGCAGCTTGTCAGAGGCCGAAACGCTGAACCTCTCCTGCAACTTTTCCCTCTTTTCAAAGGAACTCAGTCTAGCTCGGCTAACGCCATCGTAGCACCGGGAGAGAGCTGAGACTGGGTAAAGCAGCAGAAGGTCTAATAGCAGAAAGAGCCGTATCAGGCCAAGGAAACATTGATTCCGTTCCCTGACTTGTCCCAACCGTGGGCAGCGACCCCCTTCCCCAGGAAGTGGAGCTGCCAAGCCGGCTACGCGTTTGTTTTCACCCAACGTCTCCCGTTCTCTCCCTACGTTTCCCTCTCCCACGTCTCCCCTCCCTTGTCTTTCTTAGACTGTAAAGCCCCTCGGGGCAGGGACCATGTCTCTAACGACAGATTGTGGCGTGGTGGTTTATTTATTTATTTATATCCCGCCTCTTCTGCTTCCAGCAGCTCGAGGCGGCCAACAATAAAAACACAAAATACAAAAATACACTAGTAAAAACAGACTAACACACTACATAAAAATTCAACTAAAACTGGGGGGGAATAACCAGCACCCGCCACCCTAACCCATCCCACCCATCCCCCTCCCTCATAGTTTGGGGCCAAGTCTTGGGTTGAAATCCCTACTCTGCCGCAATGTTGGCCTTGGGCAAGTCACTTAGTCTCTCTCGGCCAGAAATGGTGAAACTCAGGCCCCAGGGCCAAATTTGACTCCCAGCTAGTATTTATTTGGCCCCTTTCAAGTTTGTGGATCTCTGTCCCCTGGATCCATCCTCCACTCTCAAGCACTGAAGGTGTGAGCTCGGGGAATGGGGGTGGGGAGGGAGCAGAGACGAGGTCATATACTTGAAGGTAGAGGATGGATCCATGGTATTGATCATCATCGAGACCTTCCCCATCCCCCAACTCCTACCCAGCAGCGGGAACAACAGAGATTTCGATGGAAAGTAGAAAGTTCCCCGAGTAGGTGTCCAGGCTAGAGTTTGGTCCCCACGAGGAATACACACATTTTCAGGAACTGTTTGGGGTATCCGAACCGGGACCCGAATACTTCAAGTACTTGAAATACTGAAACACTGACAACTGGTATACCGAAATGCCAATAACCCAGTATAACAACATCCTGAAATTTTCCAGGAAAATCCTGAAATCCAGGACATAAGTCAGGATTTCGATATACTGGTTGTTGGTACTTTGGGTCATAAAATCATAGAGTTCGAAGAGACGTCAGAGTTCATCTAGCTCAATGCAGGAACTCCACAGCTACAGCATCCCCAACAGATGTGTCCAGCCTCTGTTTGAAAACCTCCAGCCAAGGAGAGCCCACCACCTCCCTAGACAGTCTGTTATACCGTCAAACAGCTCTTACCGTTAGGAAATTCTTCCTAATGTTTAGCCGAAATCTGCTTTCTTGTCCCTGATCAAAAACCAGTTCGGCTCCCGAAAATGACCGAAAATATTCAGTTCAATTCAGGTGCTGGAAAACCACCGGGTCTAAAGCTGAATATGGTTATAAAACCCACCCAAATAAGGTGGATTTTAATGCTAATTTTTTTTAAGCAATTCATGGGGGGTGGGGGGGAAATAAAGCTCACAGCTTTCTCCTGATCTACCCTCTTTCCTCCCTCCCCCACACCTAAAAGGTGCACAGAAGCACTCTCTTCCGAAACCCGAGACAAAACCAGTCAATGGAGCCCAAGGCCAAGTCATCACATAGTACCACTGCCTCAGCAAAGAAGAAAAAAACAACCTCTTCTCCAAGCTAGGGCACAATAAAACCTCTTGCATGCGTTGCCTCTGGTCCGAGAGCAAGGGGGAACGTACCAGTTTCTGTCTGGATAACACAGGCACTCTCGCTGTTACGTGCATCCCAGAAATGGGGCCCCTTACCCACCCAGCCAGATTCTAAGTAAATCTGGCACCTAAGTCCACGGCTGGGCTGGCACAGATGCTCCCTTCCTTTTGGAGGGTGGCAAAGAGAACAAAGGGTCTGAGAAGCAAGTCTTACGATTTAAAGTTGAAGGAGATGGGTGCATTTAGCTGACCAAAGGGAGACACAATAGCCATCTTCAATACCTAAAAGGGCTGCCAACAAAAACTGTTCTGCATTGCTAAAATGAAAACAAAAAAAGGAAGCATTTTTTCACACAGCAAACAATACAGTTGTGGAACCCGTTGCCAGGGGAGGCAGTGAAAGCCAGCGGCATAACTAGCTTCAAACAGAAACTAGATAAATTCTTAGAGGATAGAGCCAAAAACGCCTACTAGTTGGGGCTTACCGGTAGTCGGTAGGGATGTGCGAACAGAACTGAGTTCGGAAATTCGGTTCAGTTCGAAAATAGAGTTCGGTTCGGTCGACCGAACTATTCAGGTTCAGTTGAATTCCAAACTTCGGAACCGAGTTCGTACATTCAAAACCGAGTTTTTGAACTACCAAACAGTTCGGTCGAATTCGAGTTCGGTTCGATCGACCAAACTATTTGAGTTCGGTCCGAATGCCGAACTTCCGAACCGCGTTCGCACATCCCTAGTAGTCGGGAGTGGTTAGCAGGAGATGGGTCATGTCTCCATGACCTGTACGTGTCTTGCTCTACTGTAGCCGGACACAGACAGAGACAGGATGCTGGGTTCGATGGACCATGGATCGGACCCAGTATGGCGCTAGTTATGTTCTTATGCTGCCGAGGGCAGGATTAAAAACAGTGGTCTCCAGTTGCAGAAAGGGAGATTTCGGTTAAATATCAGGAATTCGAGCTATGGAACATGCTGTCTAGGGGAGGTCGTAGGCTCTCTGTCGCTGGAGGTTTTCAAAAGGAGGCAGGGTGGTTGGACTAGTTAACCCTCAAAGATCGAAGATCCCACCTGTCCAAGGTGCAGGATCACTTATAGCCAAACCATCCGTGGCATTGGCTTATTCACCCTATTTTACCCTGGCTCCTCACGGGAGAAAGGTTTATACAAACCATGCGTGTCCATCCTTTCAATAACTCTTCAACTCTCAGAGACTCCTTTCAATCCAGTTCGATGGACCCCAAATTGTGCACCAATAGATGCATCCCAAGGGAAGATATGGCCCCCTTTTGTAGTAAAAAAAAATCCCACTGCCTTGTGTGGAGCTTTGCCCCCCTGATAGGAAACTGGGCTTCGTTGCTAGGGATTGCTGCATGGAAGTGTGTATTTAACACTTGCATCGAGTGCGACGCCACAACCTCCCTCAGGTACTTGTTCTATTGGCCAGTTATGCTTACAAACTACATTGCTTTCCCTAAGATTTCACCTAAACCTGCCTTTCTGTCATTTTATCCTGTTATATATCAATGAGGCAATATTGGCCATGATCAGAGACACAAGCAGGATGAAGTTTGGACAAACTCAGTTCAGTTTATTCAGCCACAGGCCTCAGGCTGACACTATCCAACTAGGCCCACGAGAATAAAATTGTCAAAATCACTTTCTAAGCAGAAAATGTATTTCCAAGGCCACAATAACAAACCCCGGACAGGCACTATCTCTGAGAACACAGAAAGAGGCCTAAGAGAAAACAAAGGGAGTTTGTAAGAAAGGGAGCTGCCCTCCCCTACAAATAAACAGTAACTCCCTAAAACTCCCCCCAAATTCCAAACTAGCTTGGTGGCCGTGCTCCAAGTGACAGCATAATGAATAGTCAGCTTATTCTCTGCACCTGGCAAAGGGGACCCTGCAACCTGTATCCCTAATAAATGAAGCTATAAAAGGGAAAGCCCAGCCCCTTACCCCTTGTCATTGACGCTAACCGCCACTAGCATTTGCAGTGAGCCGCGTGGGTCTTTGATCCTTACTGTCGCTCTCAAAAGATCCAGAGACCCCCGGGCCAGCCATCTGCTGGGCCCTCTCCCCTTCTCCTCTGAACCAGCCTGCATCTCGGACTCTGCCTCTGACACGCAAGAGATCATGGGTCACTGGGGTTTGTAACTGAGAACACTGCCCTGTCCAGATGTTAAGTGTCTATCCAATAAAACTGAGTTGTACCTCTATACTTTGGCTTGTTCATTGGCAACCTTTGATCCCGTTTGGGTAAATTGAGGCACGCCACCTCATTCATTCATTTCAATCCCATTCCTACGTGACCGTGGAAACTACTTGCTCTCTGCCCTCTTTAAAACAGCTGTTCAAAAATGGGTTATCATTGTTCCTCTTCGGACTTCTCAAGACTAACAGGCCCAGTTCCTTCAACCTGTTGCTTCCTACATCCTCTAGCATCTTCATTGCTCTCCTTTGAACCATCTTATTTAGCTACAGGTTTCTCTCAAAGTCTCAGGTCTCAAACTGAACACAACCCTCCTCTGCAGAAGTCTAGCAGTTGCCAAGTTGAGCCCAACTACCCTAACCGATATCTTTTATTCTCATCAACAGAAGTTAGTCCGATCAAAGAGATCATTTCATCAGCTTTATCTCCCCCTCTTACGTGTCGGACCAACATGGCACCCAACCTCTCTAGATCTCTCGCTTACAATCCTTCTATTAATGCATCCCCCCAAATTAACAATATTTGCCTTCCTCACAACGGCATCACAGTTTTCCCTACCTCGCCCAAGAACATAGACTTCATTGAGAACTTCCAGCCAAGCCACTTGTTTTGGATACAACCGGTGACCTCAAATGGCTTCTAGTTTAGAACTGACCCCCAGGCTAGCTGAAAAAGATCCAACTAGGTCACACTTCGTCGATATCCTACGGGAGACTTTCGAGACCCCCCAAATAATCCAATTGCCCATTCGCCTCCATGCCCCACATTTCTCTAACCCTTAATTATTCCACCTAAGAAAGCCTGCCGCAGCTCAACAGGAATGCCGCTTTTTCTTGCAAGGGGAAATCCAATCAAAACACAACTCTCCCTTTGTTACTAACACAGGGACGCTAGCTTCTAGATTTAAAGCCCTGCGCCCTCTAGCGAGCCTTTGCTGGATAGCTTTTAGCACTTTCTCTTGGTCGGCAGGCCAGAAGGGGGGAAAGGGAAATTTTAAAGTAGTAGTGGATGGGTGGGGGGAGAGGAAGAGAAATTTGAGAGAAGTTGGATTTAAGATGAAATAACAAGAAAAGCTTCCCAACTGTGAAAATCCGATAGGCTACAGAATTGTCTCTCAAGTGAAGAGGGAAAACCCCTTAGTTAACTGCCTTAACACCCCACTAGACAAGCCATTGCAAGTCACTAGACTCACTAACCCCTGGGGTGGGGTGAGAAGAGAGTCACTAAGTCAGTAACATTTTAAGATTTGTTGTGACACGGATCCTCATCCTCTTCACTCTCACCTTTGCGCTGAAGTAGGTCACTGGGTTTTAAACTCAGATTGCTTCCCACTCTCAGTCCTGCTGCTGATATAGTTTCAATTGCTCACCAAGGAGGCGATCTCGACTCAGAGGAGAATAGATAGACTTTATTTGCATCAATAGACGCATCCACTCTAGGAAGAGACCACACTTAAAAGCTTCTGTACAACATCCGCGTGAGCCTCTCCTTGCAACGCAAATGGGATGTTTAGAGACTGAGGTTTTTCTTAAGGCAGGAAATTCCTGTCCTGGTCTCTCTGATCCTGGGATGTCCTAGATGTGTTCCAGGTCCCTGTTGCTATGCTGTAATGGCCAATAGTATGACTGGGTTTTAAAAAAGGATTTTGGGTAAGTCCTTAGAGGATAGGTTCATCAGTGGCTATCAGTCAACCTGACCCAAGAGATGAGACTGTCGGGGGCCGGGAGTGAACAGCAGGGACTCCATTAGGGTCCGCTGTGTACTTTTCTGAAGGTGGCTACTGTCAGAGACAGGATGCTGGGCTGGATGCACTGTTGGGCAGGCCCAGTACTACTCCTCCTAATCATTTTTGATAGCACGACTAGGTGTACACAGCACTTTGCAGTCACAGATTTTTGGAGGCAGGTGCCTGCCCAGTGGGGCTTACAATTTAACATGGACAAGGATGAAGGGAACACACAGGGAAAGACAGACACACACATATTCCCATTTTACAGATGGGGAACTGAGGCCGGGTGGCTGTGACTTGCGCCCAAGGCCACCCAGTGAGTTCATTGGCTACAATCTAATTAAACACCACCCCCTCCATCAGGGGGGAACCAATCAACAAAAATGTTAAACCTACAGCATTTCAAAAAGAACTGCCAAATATACAACTACTCCAGTACACAAAGACCCAATTAAAAAAAAAAAAAACCTACCAGTACTAACTATCCACTTCTGCAGACTTTGAAAATGATTCAAGGCAATAAATTTGTTTTTTGTCGGGACACCTCAATACAATGAATTTGATGCATTCGAAGTTTGCCGGGAATATTCAGTTCAGCGCGACTTACACTCTTTAGGTTAAAACAGCCTGTGGTTTGTCTTCACTACAAATTTGGCACAAGGCAATTAACCTTGATTTAACTGTGGGGAGAGAAAGGACATCTTTCTTAATGTAGCCAAGTCCCTTCTGGTAGCCACATGGTAGCGGATGTTCACCTTCCTTTGCAACTTCAGGTATTGGCTGTTGCCAGAGGCAGGATACCCGACTTGATGGTTCAGTGGTCTTGCAAATCTGACGTGCCGATATTTTTGGCTCCAGCCGCAGAGCTCACGAGCTGGAAGCGTGTTATGGAAATGTCGGCACCAGTGGAACAGAAAACAAAACAAGGGACGCTGTGGTCACGGACTTGGCCACCAAAGCCAGAGGTGTTTAAGAAGAAAAACACCTTCAAAAAAATACTTTTTCAGCTGCTGCTTTGCACCTTATAATTTATAAAACTGGGGCTTCTGAATTTCACACACAGGGATGGGGGAGTTTCTAGAGCTGAAACAAGGCTTTCCATTCGCGAATCAAAGTTGAGCATTTGTTTCTTTTGATGAGTATTGGGTTCACATCCAACAGGAGCCTCAACAAGAGCCTTTGAGGTCATAGTCCTAGTTTGACTTTAGGTTTGCTCGCTCGCTCGCACGCACGCACGCACGCACGCACACTTTGAAGTTGAAACACGAAGTCTGTGAAGTCAAAGTTTGACCGACCCAAGCTGTCCACACGGGTCGCATGCACAATGGGTGCCCAGGCACTGTGTACGCATTGCTCACAGCATGCCCGTGTCACACACAGAGTGGATGTGTGCACTTTGGTTCGTAAATAAAACAAAAGGCCAAATTTCCATAAACTGGAAGGGATCCAAGGTATCAACCCTATAAGCAGACAACAAAGAATCTACTGGAACACAAAGGAGTTTTTGCATTGATTTCAGAGGACTCTGATGTCTATGCCAGTGCTGAAAGCCTACTTATTTCAATAATAATGCAAAATTATGAACAGTTCCCAAACCCTGGGATCCCTCTCCTGCCTTCCTCTTCTGCTTCCCCTGTGCCCTTTCATCCTAGTTTGGCACCTGGATTTAAATGAAGCCGGTAGAGCCACCTGCTCAGTGTAAAGTGGACTCCCTGCTGACCCCCCTCAGACTGAAAGAAATCTATGCGTTTCCAATCAGCATGCACGCCTGCCTGCACCCACGGCCCTATCCATTGCCTATTAGAAGAACAGAGACAATTCAGACAGAGAAGCCATATGAGGAATGGCTGAAGGAACTGGGTATGTTTAGCTTAGATAAAAGGAGACTAAGGGAGGACACGGTAGCAGTTTTCAAATATCTAAGAGGGTGCCACAGAGAATAAGGTGAACCTTTGCTCTCCACTGTCACAGAAGGCAGACCAAGAGGAAATGGACTTAAACAGACACAGTGGAGATTTGGGGGGAAATATTAGGAAAAAAAAGTCCAACCCGTGAGAATTGTTGTGCAACAGGATAAGCTGCCCAGGGCAGTTGGGGGGGGGGGACACCTTCCTTGTCCAGCTGGACAAGTATCTCGCTGTGATGCTGGAGGCAGGGATATCTAGCCTGTCGGGGTCAGACTAGATGACCGACCCCGTCCGTAATTCTACGCTTCTAGTGCTCTCCTGGGGGGTGTCCGTCTCCAGTGCCCAGCTGCTGTGCTTCACTTCAGCAATCCCATTGCCCATGTTAAGCTTAGAGCATCCAAGGTCCCCTGATTTGCTCTGGGCAATAACAGGATAACTGAGCCAGAGTAGCATGAACGGGAAAATTCTCCCTGCACCTGCTCTTTCAACAAACAAGGCCTTTCATCCTCCAGAGCGATCAATCCAAGGTTGTTGCCTCACAGGAACCATGACTGCTACTAGGCCACAAAGAAACCAAAGGCTCCCCCCCCTCCAGACCCTAATTCTGATAAGCCCCCAATATCAGCAGGGTCCTAACCTTCCCCAGCCCAGCCTTAATCCCCCTTCTCGAACATCCTCAGTGGAGTCCGTGCCCCACACTGCTATCGGCTGCTGGGAGAATAAAGCTGCAGGGATTCCTGTGGCTGGGAAAGCTAAATTCGCTCATGCCTTGAACCCTAGACTCCAGCCCTGACTCAGTTAACAAGTAGCTGCAGAACTAGCCAGGTGAAAGTGAAACCCTCCTGATAGCTGGGTGTAACCATGCCTTTAAGGGAGTTAGCTGCCTCCACAAGCCACGCCCCTCCTGGGGATATAAAGTGCAGAAGGCTCTGCTGGAAGGTCAGTCTACATCTGGCAGAGGCAAGAGAAGGAGCGCTGCTTATGGCAACAGTACTACCTAGAAAGAGCCCGTCTAGAGACTAATCTGCCAGCATTCTAGTGAGAGGCTTTGGGAACTTTATGTTGGGATTTTGGTATGTTTGGGATTTTTGCACGGTAAATAAACTTGCACTTGGAGATGGAAAGTAGCCAGAGTGGTGTGGCTCACTGGGGCCCTGACCTGACAAACTCTGTAGCCCAAGGCCGCCCTGTCACATACCGAATGCCAAGGAAACAAAGATCTGAAGCAGCAGATTTCGGCACAGCAAAAGGCAAATTTGGATTCTCACTTTTGGGAGCAAATAAGTGAACTTTCTTTGTGAGCAACAAAACGGCCTGATTCACTTCAGTCCTACTGGCACATGGCAAAGCCCTCGGACGGTAGCAAACGTTTGTTGAAAAAAGGGCATAGCAAGACACAATGGCTAAGACTAGAAGGATCCAAGCTAATAAGGCGCCCTTCAGAGGTATAATTAATAGTTAAACACTGAAGAGGACACAATAGCATGGGCAGATACAGCTTGGGACGCTCATACAGATTTCTCCATCCCGGCGGTCTCCGTATCCCAGGAGAGTGAGAAGGAACTGTGTGCGCTTGTCCCATTTATAGTCACGGATTCATGTTCCCCGCTTTGATAGCAACGTGGGAAACACAGTGGGCACAGGTTCCTGTTTATAGCTCATCCGTTCCCTCCTAAGGAGAAAGTGGAACTTGGCAAAGAACAAGCATTAAGTGCACTTGAGAGGGAATGTTTACACTTTGTTCCTGGAAAGTTTACTGATAGCCCATCCGAGTGCTTAGGAGGTGGAATTTGAAAAAGAGAGCGAGAGAGCATGCATGAGCATGTAGAAGCAGACTTAAGAGAGTCTTCCTATAGTAAAGGCGACTTTACTAGTTTACTAGTAAACTAGCATGCTTGACTTTACTTGTACGCCAATATTATTGTCTGAGCTTCTCAATAAAATTATCCAAAATTTTCAAGTCTAATCGGGTACCACTTATACGATGGTAACCCTGTTTTTGCGCATGCCTGTTTCATGGGGTGGGAATTTCAGTTTCAGACAGAACCAAAATCATCTGAAAATGACTGTTTCGGATTTAAAAACGTAATCAATTTTTTTAAAAATTAAAAATTGGTTCTGGAGTTTCGGGGTTTTTTTCCCCATTAATTTTGGCTACTGACATCAATGTGACTTGAGCTTCAGCTTAACTGTCAAGAACCCAAACTGAAACATTCGAAACCAATATTAGATCTGAAATTCAGAAAGAACCGAAACAAACAAACAAAAAACGCAAAACGAAATTTCACCGGGATTCCCACCCCTAATATTGTTTCATCTATAGCAGGGAGTCTTTCCACCAATGCCGGTGGGCGTCGTTCTCTGTGGAGCCAAATCCCAAGAGGCATTGCTCCATCGAAGCACTAGGTGAAAGTCAACTACAAGATGCTGGTTTCCACCATCTATGAATGTGTCCCATGTTGGAAACACGTGCCCCCCCGGAAGGCAGAGAGTATAGTTTCCTCCCTACAGGAAGATTTATAATCTGCCAACAACAAGCACAAGAAGGTTCAGAAGAAACATAAAACCTTTAAATGTCTTGGATCAGAGCTTTCGTAACTGGGAAAAGTAGGTGCCCCAACGTCCCCACCTCATCCCCCAACTCCAAGCAGCTGGTTTGTAGTTGGATGCAAATGTATGCCCCCCCGCGCCCCGTCACATTCATTAGTAAGCATTTATAGAGCACCAGCAATGTACCTGGTGCTTTACAATTGTAATGGAATACACACAGTCCCTGCTCTAGGGCTTACAATCTGAGGGACGGGGGGGGGAGACGAAGGAAGGGGAACAGAGGGAGAGACAAGGGGTGTAACATTCACGAAGATTAATCCTCTTTCAAAGCTCCAGCCCCTTCCTACTTGGTGCTAATCAGCTCAACCCGTGCGTGCCTCTGAGGCAGGACACTAATTGGGGTGTGTTAATGAAGGCTGTAGCTTTGGACACAGGGCCGGTGAGACGGAGCAGGTCACTCTCTTAGGCTTCTTTCAGAATTTGCAGGGCCAGGGACATCTACCCAGCCTATGATTTTTATTCTGGAGTCACCTGTGTGTGGTTCTTAGAAAAGCCGTAGCAGAACAGCTCAGTTGGCCTTCTAGGTACGATATGCTGCTGACAATCATGCCAGATGCCTTCACCCATAATACATCTACCTATACCTGTGCCAAGAGCTTATCCTTCCTGGCCTCATGAATAGGATTCCCTGTCTCCCCCGATGTTCCCCTCCCTTCTCCAGTCTAGATTGTAAGCCGAACGGGGACCAGTCTCCTAATGATTGTTCAGTGCTGGAGAGAACTGAAATGGGTAGTTCATTTGCTACTGGGCGGCCTATTAGGGATGGGACTACCGGCAGATTATCAGTTACCGGTTTTATCGGTATCGGATTAATCCGATATTGGATTTATCGGTATATCGTTTTTTTAACACTGCCGATTTTTCGGATCTTTAACATTGCGGTCATTGTTAAAATGGCAATGTTAAAAAACCAATACCAATATTATCGGATTAATCCGGTGTCGCCAATTATCCGCATGATCGGATTAATCCGATACCACTAGTCCCATCCCTACGACCTATCCTGCAGGAGTTTGCGCAGTACCTTCTAGAAACAAGGCATGAGAGAAAGCCCTAGCCTCACTGACCAAAGCTGTTCTCAGTTTCCAACTTCCTCCATACACCTTGAAGGAACAGCAAGACTCCAACGCTCCCTACTGCATCAACAGCAGGAGGAAGAGCGTCAGGGATTGGAGAAAAATCCACCAGCGCTTAACAGCTCATGGTGAATCTTGGTTAACCCCAAAGGAAGCCTGAGATTTTTCTCTGTGGTACGGCACCTGGCACGGGGAGCCATCTCGTCTGTGCCAAAACACAGGCCGGCAACAGAGCCAAGAACAGAATGATCTTTTTGTCTTACCTCCAAATGAGTAACTCACTTGGAACTGCTCGAGTCTTGTCCGAGGCAAGAAACTGGTGGAGCCCATGAGAAAGAATGATTCAGTTCGCTGCCAGGTAATCACAAGAATAGCAACACCCCGGTACACGGAAAGTACCAAGCACCTAAGGGTGTGAAACACGCCTGATTCCCAACGCTCCAGAAAAACAATCATTAAGAGGAAAACAAGCGGAGGAACCAGATCAACCTCCTTGTTTCAAAGGCAATTGATCCGGCGGGTTTAGCCCATTGTACGAGTCTGCCTTTCGCTGAAAGGGAAAGCTTAGCCGTCGCCGAAGGGGGAAGGCACTTCTGGAAAATGATTAGCAGCTAAAAGCGTCTCTCATTCTCTCTCCTCTTAATCCCTTGAAAATAGCTGGTGTTTATGGAAGGTGTCAGGCAGAGTTCAAGCTGGAGGGAGAGACAGACTGTTTGTAGAGATGGTAGTGAGTTTGGTGGCTTTAGTGCAGGGGGGAGAGAGGGAGGGTTGATGGGAAAGGTGAACATAGTCAATGCCATGCTGCAGCAGACCAATGGTCCATCCCACCTAGTATCCTGTCTCCGACGGTGGCCAACCTCAGTCGCTTTGGAGCAGCGTCCAACAGGTCATAATGGAGTGTTCCATTCGCTACCGTTCACTCCCAGAGGGTACGTCCCCCAACCTACTTGGCTAATCGCCATTCATGGACCTACCCTCCAAGAACTTATCCCATCCTTTGCTAAACCCAGCTACACTACCGGCCTGGACCACAACGATTCATGCAAACAAATAAATCCGTCAAATTAGCGCTCCCCAAACCAAAGCCAGCCAAGCGCAGAACCACCTCTACTCATTCGCGTTTCATAAACGGACGCCCGCCACGAATCTTTCGGTTCAGTTATAGAACCCTGGAATTGCCGAGTTGGAATACAGCCCATGGTTCACCCAGCCCACTATTTTGTCTCTGAGAGCACCCAGCACCAGATCTTCTGAGAAAAGTATAACGGCAGAGTAGCTGATGGCGTGGTCCATGCCCTGCAAGTTGATCCTACCTTGTGCCAGCCCCAACAAGGCAAAGATCCCCCCAAAATCATTACTAAATCTGAATGGTTTTATATCTCCCAAGTGCATTGTCCATCCATTACCTGCTCTTTTCCTTCAACTCACTGTATCCTTCTCCCACCTCACTTCCTGGCGGGGTAAACCCCAGAGTTTTATCTCCCCCCACACACACACTGTGATAGCAACCAGCCCACCCTTGTCTGCAATAAAGAGGAAACCTCTTCCTTTCCTGAAGACAAAACAACATTTAGCTTGCACCGTGGAGTAATTGGTTGACCCTGTATCTTCCTTAATAGGAAACTTGAGGGAGGTAAAATTACAGGTTTCAGCCTAGCCCCTGTTTCCTTCCTGCTTGCTGCCCTCAAGTTAGCCTACCTTCCCCCCCCCCCCCTCAAAAAAGGAGGTCCTTGTATAACAGGACCTCCACTCCACAGTTCCACCACAGAAGCTGCCAAACCACCTCTTTACGATGCAGTCTCACCCCTGCAATCAGGACACACATTGCTGCATATTGCTTAAAAAAATGAGATCAAGATCCTTGAACTGGAATGAGATGTAATATCACCGGCAGCAGAGGGATACATTTCTAAGGGACGGGGGACACAGCAGACAGGAAGCGGGGGTGGGGGGGAGTTCTAGGGAGGCACAGCGGGCAGGGCAGGAAACTCATTTTGAGGAGGGATGCGGCCCATGGAGTCGAAGCGGGGGGGGGGGGG
>QEPC01005437.1:1753104-1776175 GCA_003113815.1 Sphenodon punctatus | reverse complement strand
CCATAAAACAGACATCTCCCCACACACACAGCTGCACCAAACCCCATAAAACAGACATCTCCCCCCACACACACACAGCTGCACCGAACCCCATAAAACAGACATCTCCCCACACACACAGCTATCCCATGGTCCAGTACTCTCCTCCACAAATTTCTATAGGGTCACATTGAACCGAAGGCATCGCTATCCTATGGGCAGGGAGTTCAGCTGCATCAAGGCCCCCACAAGTCTCGGGGTGTGGGGCACACGCCCTCTGCCACTGGGTGGGGTGAGGATCTCCCATTCCATTGAGCGGACACCCAGGGAACTCCATTTTTCACTTGGGCGTCCTCGCCCGCAGCCCTACCGCCAGCCAGCCGGTGGCCCAGGGGAGCAGGGATCCCTTACCTTCCGCTTGTGTCGGTGGATGTCCCCGATGGAGTTAGCCACGGTGTTGGGTCCCAGCAGCATGCGGGTACTTCGGGGCCACTCCGTGCTCACCAGGTGATGCTCCCCCATCAGGATTTTGCGTACGTTCTCCGCCCCCGTCACCCGGATCAAGGGCCGCCCCAGCAAGTGAGTCTTGAAGACGTTGCCATATTTCTCCCTCCTGGATGACTGAAAACAGGATCCCTAGGACAGACGCAGAGACATGTTATCCTCAGGGGCAGACGGACAGGGAGCCAGGCCTGACCGATGAAGGACCCCGCGAGGTCCAAGAACTTGCACCCCGCCACCAATGGAGTCGGTCCAATAAAAGAGATCGCTTTACTACCTGTATTTGGGACAACACCGCAAACCCTACTTTCTCTTCATTAAAAGAGAGAGACAGACTGGGATTCCTAAAGACCACACACACAGAGAGAGCAAAATCTTAGGCCGTGAACCCTAGATCCCTTACTCCAGAGTCAACGGCTTCACTGGGATGACTCCAGAGTGGTCGGTCTATGGATCATGCAGGGCAAGGGGGCATGCCATCACACTATCCCAGCAGTGGGGAAATCTCAGGCACGAGGCTGGGTTTTTGTGGCCTCTTTCCAGTTCGTGGATCTGGATCCAGTTCCTACCCCCAAGCACGGAAAGACTGCGCTCAGGGGAAGGGAGCAGATAACGCTATGCACACGGGGATCTCTTCTGGGGACAGATCCATGATCTGGAACCTCCTTTTCCCCAGGTCACCCATTAAGCACCCCCTGCCCCCAACTTCTATGGGGCCCTCAGCGCTCATACTCAATTTTCCCTGGGAAGGAAAAGGTTCCTCACTCCTGCCCTATCCCCTCTCCTCAGGCATCCAAACTTCTGTCTGGCTAGGCTAGGCTGGCTTCCTTTGCAGACAGCGCCAGGCTGCCAGAAATACTGAGTGGCATTGAGCTAGGGGAGTCCCAGTCAGAGGGTGGTCTCTCTTTTCAGAGTAACTGGTTCCAGGATCCATCCCTGAAAGTTTCTCGGCAGCTCGAGCATGGTTCTTAACTCCTTAATACTAGTGTGGCAACTAGCCAGAGCCTTTTAAGAGAAGTTACTCGACAAAAGGGGTCGTTGCTGTATATTTATAAACGTTGACGTCATCCAAAATTTCTTAAGAGACACACAATGAAAAGCACACGAGTGTGTAAAACCCGAACTCATCACACAGGCCACATTCACATAAGATGCTAAATTGGAGGGGGGGCGGTATTTTATTTTTTAAACATGTGAAAGGGTTAGGTCCCAAGCGTCAATTTAACGCAGGAACCCAGGTTCACCATCGTGCTAAGTCCCTCGCATTCCTTTTTCGTGACGTGGGAAGGGTTTCCTCCTGCGCCGTAGAGCGCGGCATGATGGGACACCTCGCAGCAGCCACCGCTGTAGGGGAGGTCACTTTAAAAGCATGGGGAGCGAACACGAGAACATTTAAAAAGCAAGATTCAAAATCTCAGGATAGAAACGGAGGTGGGAGAAAAGGTTTTGTGTGAATGCGGCTTCGTTGCCTAGGTGTAAGTGTTCTCACTGAACACTGGCTACGCGGGGGCACTACTCTGGGAGGGGGTGCTGGCATGGAACTAGCATTTAGGACGGGCATGGGGCTAGCATTTAGAAGATCCCCCCCCCCCCCTTCCTTCCATTTGCCGTGTGAATGCCTCCACGGAGCTAGATGGGCAAGCAGATTCGAACCTCGGAAGGTTCAAGGCTTCAGAATGAATGTGGTTTTGGACCACGGCAGAGGCGGCGGCAATATGGGGATGAAACGGGTGGAGTTTGGAGAGGGGGTAAAGAAATCCTCTTTCAAGGCACAGAAATATGGGGGGGGGGGAATTAACTCAATAAGGGCATCAGTTTCCTTGAACCCTCGCAGTTCTGCTTTTGTCCGAGCCGTGGCACAGGCTGTGCTTGTGGCCTTGGTCGACAATCTGTGCCTGGCGTTGGACCGAGGGTGGTCCACTCTCCCGATATTATTCGACCTTTCGGCCGCTTTTAACACGGTTGACCATGAGATGTTGGTGACTCGCCTGCAGGACCGTGCTGGGTTGGGCAGAACTGTTCTTGAACGGTTCCACTCTTTCCTGGCNGGTGACTCGCCTGCAGGACCGTGCTGGGTTGGGCAGAACTGTTCTTGAACGGTTCGGTCCTTTCCTGGCCGAAAGAACTCAGCGTGTGGTTCTGGGGGATTCTACACCTTCCCCCCGGGATCTCACGTGTGGGGCTCCGCAGGGCTCTATTCTGTCCCCGCTCCCGTTCAACGTGGATGTGCAGCCTTTGGGCGAGATCGTGAGAGGGTCTGAGGTCATCGCTACACTGATGACACCCAACTCTACCTCTCGTTTTCATCTGACTCAGACCCCAGTCTCCCTGTTTGCCCAGTGTCTAGCTGCGGTGGGGGGATTGGATGAGGGTGAGCTGACTGAAGCTGAATCCCCACAAGATGTTGGTTATTACCTTTTAAAGCCCTGTACGGCCTAGGCCCCTCCTATCTGTTGGACCGCTTAATCCCTCGTGTCCTGGATCGGTCCCTGTGGGGCTCAGGGAGGTCTAACCTCTTGAGTTCTTCCAGCGTTGCCTGGACTTGGTGAGAACAGGGAACAAAATCCTGTCTCAGCCATGAATTCGCTGAGTCGCAGCCTCAGTTCCCCCATCTGTAAAGTGGGGATAATAATGACCTACCTCCCAGGGCTGTTAAGGGGCGGGGGGACGGGGATGGAAACTTAGGTAAGAATGATAAAGCACTTTGAACATTTAAAAGTGCTAGCTAAATGATTAATAATAATAATAATATAAAACCCAGCATTCTTAGTCCGTGACTCCCAGGCCCTTGGGGCATGGGGGAAGGGGGTAACCTCTCCTTCTGATAAACCCAATCTCCCTGTTCTGATCAGGTCGATTGGGAGAGCTCTCTGGTTGCCTTGAATGTGATTAAATATGGGGTACCACGTGGCAAGTAAGAGATGCACCCAACCTGAGCCAGACCCATGCATAGGCAACTCATGGGGGGGGGGGGGGCATGAGGTGGCATGTGCCCTCCCAGATTCTTAGAAACCAATAGAACTCTTTAGAACCCCTGCCCAGCCCCCACTCCTGTGCGGCCCCCCCCCCTCGACAGTTACCTATGAACCCATCCATCTCTCTCTATTCTTAATTTCTTAACCAATCCCCCTACCCCAATACAAGTCCCCAGACTAAAACGTTGGCATCCAGCCTTATCCTGCTCTGCCATTTAGCGTGAAGACTTGGCCAGAGTATCCCACAACGGCTTGCAGGCAGCTCGGGCTTCCTTTAACACAGGTAGATCTCTGTTCTAGGCGACTCCCTGGCTTTAACTAATCACACACACAAAATTAAAAGCCCCTCAGTGCAAAGCTGATTTAATTCACCAAGTATTTTACACACACTCACCCCCTTACAGAACAATTCATTCAGGAAACCAAACCCTGACCCCTTTTTGCTCTGTACTGCCTCTCCCCCCCCTTAAACTAACCTTACCTTCCATCACATACCAAAGCGTTTCAAACTAGTCACGAAGGCTGAATTACTTTAAAAGGGCGCAATTATCTTTGGCTAAGTAAATCTGTAGAACCTGGAAACTCGAATCACTTGCCCACATTTATTTTATTTTTTTTTGGGGGGGGGGGTCCTTTTGTCATAAGAAAAAAGAAAGAGGGAAGAAGGTGATTTATAGCATGAGGATGCCAAGAATTTCGGGAGGAGGGATTCCCCCCCCCCCAAAGAAATCTACCAAGAAACTGCAAAATTAAGGATCTCCCTCTTTAATTCTCCAGTCACTTGGAAGGCAAAAGCAGGAATCTTGCTTTAACCATTGCAGCAGCAACCCACGCTGCAAAGGGTGGGTGTGTGTGTGTGTGTGTGCGTGCGCGCGCGCGGGTGTGTGTGTGTGTTTTGATTTTGAAACAAAAGCGCGGTTGTGAATTTTCAAAATGTTCAGGTGACCCCCGCTTGCTTGATCTGCGTAAATATAATTAAAAGTGCTTTTTGTGGCATTAATAAAGAGTTATTTGTACAGCATTTCCACTGCCTGCACAAAGGGCACCTTTATGTGGGAGCAAAAAAAAAAAAGGGGGGGGGGTTTGCGAGCGCGAATCCAATTTATACATTTTTTTTTATTTTTAGTCTTTGGACGCTTGCTTTTTGCAAATGGAGCTTTGTGTGTGTGTGAGGGGAGGGGGGGGGGGATTCCTTGGTCGGTCCCTCTGAAAAAAAAAAAATCCTGAGAAATTTGCTTTACAAAATAAAGCGGCTATTGAGAGCCTTAACCCTTTTACTGCTGCTGCCCCCCCGCCCCCATGTTAACCATGATAAGAGAAAGAGAATTGGGAACTTTTGCTGCGTTTTCAATCTCTCTATAATTGTGGCACTAGGAGCATGGTGGAGTGCTATATGGGGGTGGGGTGGGGGTCACCTAGGCACATTTGCAAGGAACACGAGTCTGCACAAACAGCCACCCTAGAGGAGGGGAAGGCGCTGGAGGCACGCACGCCCAGAAGCCAGGCACGGGTTTATGGGATCCTCACACAGAAGGGAAGACAGGAATCCCTTTCCAGGGTTTGCTCCAAAAACCACGCCCGGCAAAGCCTCTTGCAAGAGCTAGCCAATCAGAGGCGCCCCGGCCTCATTACAGCATCCCCTTGATAAGCCATTAATACTTCTATTAATTTTATTTTTCCCCCCCCCTTTGCAAGTCCTTAAAAAATCGACATTAAAATGCAGGGATGCGGGTAGGGTTCCCCCCCTCCCGTATTTATTTCTCAAATTTGTCCCAGTTTGGGAGACTTGAAAGGGGTTCTTTATTTTATTTAGAACAGATTTTTTTTTCTCCCCAACCAGGCACGGGGGACTGGGTCCAAAACAGCCCCCCTGTCTGTTGGGAAAAGTTCGCTCTTGGACTGGGAATTTTGGAAGGAGAGGTTCTCTCCCCCCTCCCCGTCACTTTTTTGTGACTTTATCCAGGGGCTTCTGAAATGTAGTCTGAGAGGTGATCAAATTCCACATGAGCTTGTTCAACATTTAACAAGGTTAATCCCGGGTTAATCTAAACGATTACCTGCAAATGCTTCCCTACTGCATTGGGGGGGGGGGGGGGAGAGAGAGATCTGGTTTGAGACTGTTTAGAAATCTAATCTCTTAGATGGGGAGTTCAATCACTCTAACCTGGCTTGAGTCGCCTCCCTGAATCTAAGAGTCCACCTGATTGAATTTGATTTTAAAGGCAAAAAACAAGGCTGGCAAATGATTGAAAACCGCTTTGATTCTTCCAATCTTAGCCCCTATTTTTTATTTTATTTTTAAAACTTTCTGAAATTAGGCTGATTCTTACCTGGTTCCAATATGAATCCCAGTCTTAAAGGGGCAATGCCCATAGACTGGCTGGTTTGCTTATAGACTTCCCTGCTGGGGTTTTTTGGGGGTTGGTTGTTGTTTTTTTCAAGCCTGGCGAAATAACATGCCTCAAATAGCAAGCCTCCTCAAGCCCCGTCTCTCCAGACCTCTCGGCCACAAAAAGGACCGTCCTGAAGAAGTGCCTTCCGAAAGTTTTTTAAATTGTTTAAGAAGCTCCCCCTTAGGCAACTCCTGAACTGAGCTGACTCTGCATTCAAGCCAGAGGGGGGGGGCAACTGAAATGATTATTTGCTTTGTTTCAAACAGGCAGACTGCCTAGAAAGAAGCCCCCCCCCCGGATTTTGCCTACCTTGGGGGAAACAATATAACAGCCTGGATCTTTATTCTGTTATAACCAGCGGAGTGACACCCTTGCCTGCCTTGCTGGGATCAAGCCACACCAGGCAAAAGCAGAGGATGCAAAGTCTGCCCTGGATACTACAACCCTACAGATCCGTGGGCTTCGGGACCCTCCGAGAATGCAGCTTTTAAAATCTCACACACACACACACCCAACTTTGCAAGATGCGCGGCAAAGCCACTATCTCTCTCAGTCCACCTTAAATGAAAGAAAGAAGGCGAATCCTCCTTACCTGTAGGAGCCAGTAAAAGGTCTCTCCGATTAAAGGGAATCCCATTGAGCCTTTTGGGATTGGTAACTTGCAGCTTTTGTCCCGGGTGGCTGCCCAGCGGAGCTGCCACAGCTGTTGGGATACGGCCAGCAGCAGACTCACTGACACCAGACATGCAACCAATGTGGCCAAGGCTGACACCAGGTCAAAACTTTCAAAAAGCATATTTGGAAGCAGGAGGGGTAGGGTGCTGGGAGGGTGTTGGAAAAAGACAACCCTCCCCCCCTCCCGGATGTTCAACACTCTGTAACCACTTGATGGATGGAAGAGAATTTAGGGGGAGGGAGAAACCCCCCAAAATTGTGGGGTATGGAGAGGGGGGGGAGGCAAATCTGTTTCTGTTCTCCCCAGAGGAAGAAAAAAAAATCTTGCAAAAAAGAAATTTTTTTTTTTTTTCTTCCTAAAAAAAAAAGTAAAAGCCCAAACTTTACAGCAGAGGGAGGGGGAAAAAAAAATAAAAATCAAATGTGTGTGTGCAAAATAACAAGGCTAACAACAACACTGATAAAAAAAATAATAATATCCAAATGCAAATGCAGAAGTTCCTTTGCTTTCAATGCAAAAATAAAATAAAATTAAAAAATGATTNAAAAAGATCTTGAAGAGAGATTGTGTAGAGGGGGAGAAAAAAAAAAAAAAGGATCAATATAAATAAGATAGATAATAATTTATAAATAGAAACTATAAATTAGAGCTATTTCTACAGGCAGAGAGAGCAGGAGATACACAGGCTCCGTCGTGCAGAACCCCAGACAGCGCTCCACTAGACTGCCTTGGGGGGGGGGGTTGTTTTGTTTTTCTTTTTTTCTCTCTTTCCTTTTTTTTTTTTTTTTTTTTCTTTCAAGGAGGTGGTTGGTTGGTCTGCCTTGTTAAAAAGCCTCTCTCAATGTGAGTTTGAGTCAAAAGAAAGTCAATGTGTGTGTTTATATAGAGACCGGGAAGGCTGAGCTGTGGGCACAGAGCCAGCTGTTGGCTGGCTTCGCCCCCCCCCCTCCTCCTCTTCACTTCAGAAGGCTTTGGGGAAGGCGGAGTAAAAAAAGTCCACAGAAGGCCGGGCGTGGAGTGTGCGAGCCTTGGCTGGGGTCCCAGAGAGAGGGTTGTAGCAGGATCAAACTGAGTTTTTCATTCGCCAGGCTGCTGGAATCCACCTACAAACAAGCAGATAAACAAGGCTGGCTGGAGGCAGTAGAGAACCATCTTTTTTGCTCCTTACCTGTGAAGGATGCCACTTGCCACCTTCCCTCCCTTCCTTGCTTCCGCCAGGCTCACTGTTTATTTTGGGGGGGCTTCTGACTGAGTTTTGCTGCCTCAATGAGGCCCTCCGCCCTACCAGCCAGCCGGAAGGCCTGGGATTTCCAGTGGCACCTGCCTAGCTAAGGTGAAGCGGGATCTGGTCTGGATGCCTTCCGGGATTCCCCTCTGATGCTCCTAGTGGCAGGAGGGGCAGTGGGCAGCGGGGGCAGCAGTCTAGTGACGCCCTTGACGGAACTGGTCCAGAGAGAGGGCGTTTGCTTGGGTTTGCATCCAGCCAGACTGCTGAGCTATGCCGGGGGAGGGGCCGGAGGAAAGCGCTCTCCTCCTAACTCACTTTTGCCCTAGGTGTGTTCATACACGCCACTCCCACTGCTTTGAATGGAGGAGGATCGCACCCTAAGATGAGGCTATAGCCTCGGGAAGAAACAGGAGGCCAAGCCAGGGGGATCTTTTCCTTCAGAGTATAAGTGCCTGTGCAAACAAGTTACGGGGTCACCGGCACAGAAACCCTCTTTCCAGAATGCACCCATCACCACCCGTTCCATCTTTGTGTGAACACCTTCAAAGTGGGGGTAGCTACACTGGAGAAATGACCCCAAGGCTAACCCCCCTTGGAGTAACGCGACCAGGTATTTACTCTCCTTGGAGTCTGGTTCAACCCATTTCAAGTACCATCAAGATCCCTTCCCAAGGTCGGTTACATGCGCGCACGGTCGCACACCAAGAGCTGGGGCCAGGTTAGTTTTGTCCCTTCAGAGATTTGGGGTTTGGTAGCAGGATGCTCCAGCGTGTCCTTCAGATTCCATTGCTGGGCAGCCACCCCCTCCCCACCTGGTGAGAGTGTGGGGGTGCGAAAACCAGGGGGATGCACGAGCACCCGTGTGTGTGTGAGAGAGAGACTCTCTCTTTCCCCTCCTCCCTCCTGTAGCAGAGGAGACTTGCTGCTTGCCAGAGTCCGTGTGAACAAGGCACAGAGCCCATTCCCCTGGCCATGGGGACAGGAGCTTTAGAGAGGTGTCTTTACACAAGCACACCAATGTATTCACACACACACACACACACCTGCGCGCTCTCACACACACACTTATATACACTCCCTTCCCCACACACTCATAGACCTTTCATCTAGACAAACATATGCACACATTCCCATATGCAAACACACTTGTTCACACACATACTCCAGCCCGTGTACACACACACGTGCACGCATTCCCATACTCTCCCATATATACACACATTCCCACAAACATCTACACACTCCCACACATATATGCACCCAACACACATTCCTGTACGTACATTCACATGGATACACATACCCCACCCCCAGATTTGATTCACACATTTGATTCACACACATTTCCATACACAAACTCTCATGCTACATGCACACTCATTCCCAATACACACACTTGTCGCGCACACACCCCTGTATACAAACACACTTGTTCCATGTACACACCCACACCCATACACACGTACTTGTTGCACACACACCCATATTACACACATTCACAACTTGTTGCACACACACCTATATACAAACTTACTTGTTCCATGCACACACTCTTAAACACACACATTCTCATACACAAACACACTTGTGCATACACACCTATATACAAACACACTTGTTTCTTGCACACACACCTATATACAAACACTTGTTCCATGCACACACACACCCATACACATTTGCATACACAAACACACTTGTTGCACACACACACCCTATATACACACACTTGCTCTGTGCACACATACACCTATACACACATTTCCATACACACTTGTTCCATGCACACTCTTAAACACACACTTTCCCATATACACAAAAACAGACCTATATACAAACACACGTTCCATGCACATACACACCCCTACTCACTATATACACACTTGTTGCATGAACACACACACCTACATCTATATACAAACACACTTGTTCAATGCACACACCCCTATACACATTCCCATACACAAATACACTTGTTGCACACACACACACACACACACACCCTATATACAACCACACTTGTTCCATGCACACACACCCTATATACAAAACACTTGTATGCACACCCACACATTCCCATACACAAACACACTTGTTGCACACACCCTATATGCAAGCACACTTGTTGCATGCACACACACCCCTACACATGTTCCATGCACACACTGCCCTGTGGGCAGGAGGAGCGGGATATAAATTTTACATAAATAAAAATATAATTAAAAGAATTTAAAATACACACACACTTGTTCCATGCACATAAACCCTGACACACACATTCTATATACAAACACATTTGTTGCATGCACGCGCACACACACCTATATACAAACACTTGTTCCATGAACACACACCCCTACACCCACACCCTATATACAAACAAACTTCTTCCATGCACACCCACATATTCCCATACAAAAACACACTTGTTGCACACACCTATATACAAACACACTTGTTGCATGCACACACACCCCTACACACATACATACTTGTTCCATGCACACACACCTTTACACACAAACTTGTTCCATGCACATAAACCCCTACATACACATCCTATATACAAACACACTTGCTGCATGCACACACACCCCTACACCCACACCCTAAACACACTTCTTCCATGCACGCACACTGAAACACACATTCCCATACACAAACACACTTGTTACACAAACACACCTATATACAAACACTTGTTCCATGCACACACCCACTCTCTCACACACCTATATGCAAACACACTTGTTGCATGAACACACACACCTACATCTTTATACAAACACACTTGTTGCATGAACACACACACCCCTACATCTTTATACAAACACACTTGTTGCATGAACACACACACACCTGCATCTTTATACAAACACTTGTTTCACACACACCCTACACACACATACACACACTTGTTCTATGCATGCACACCCCTACACACACACACTTGTTCCATGCACACACCCCTATATACAAACACACTTGTTCCATGCACACACACACCCCTATATACAGACACACTTGTTGCACACACACCCCTATATACAAACACACTTGCTCCATGCACACACCCCTCCACACACAACACACTTGTTCCATGCACTCACACACACTCCCATTCCTGCATAGGCAAGGTATGCACACACACAGCTGCTCCTACAGTGGAGCCGTGAGCTAACTAACCTTGTGTCAATGCCCTATGCCCAAGCTGAGGAGGAGTGGGGAAGCTCTGCTCCCCTGGGCTGCACTACTGCACTGCACAGAAGAGAGACCCGTCTCTGCTCTCTAGTCTGACTCTGCACCCTTCAGAGTTGGAAACCCAGGTTTTGGAGCGTGCAACGTTGCAGCCCACTTTTTTCCCTGTATCGCCACCTGGTGGCCAATTTGGGTACTACCATAATTGGGATCTTCAGTGGATATTTTTTTTTTTTAATTATTTAATTCATTATTATTTCTTTTTTTTTTCTTTTTTTTTTTTTTTTAAAAAAAGAGTCCTTTCATTTCACATTCAATGTGTCCCTGGTGTTGCAACACCAAAGGCAATAGCAACGCAAGAGGGCTGCTTTCGCCTCCCAGTCCCAGTGTCCCATTTTCCATGTCTTTTCCACATCTTGTCCGACCAAGTGACCACGTTCAGCTGTTCCCTACCCAAAGATAAATCAACCATCTTGGCAATCAACTGCTTCAGAGACTCGAATTCCCCACGGTAAGGACTAGGACAGTTGGGGGCTGTTTGCAGTTGGACATTTAGGGACACATGAGATTCTCTCCATATCCCCTTCATTCTATTTAGACCTGTCTGTCCAGAAACCAGTGCACCAACAAAACCAGAGCTGAACCAAATAATAATACATTTTATTTTTAAAGGAGAAACTGAGACAGACATCTGGAAGGAGGGGCCCGCCACGGCAAAGGTCCGATGGCTGCTGACTTAAGACATGAGAACGGGATCCCCAAACAGCGGGGGGGGGGGGTGTCTCAGAGCAGAAGGGTGAAGCTCAAAATAGCAAAATAATGATCCATGGTTACTAGTTTGATGGTTTCCAGGCCACAAACTGATTACCGAGGCAGCTAACCGCCAAACAGAATAACCAGATAATACCACAAAAGTTAACTGGTTTATGCTCTTTCGGCAACCGAATGAATGGTACCACATCACCGAATTTTACTGTCACTAGTGTAAGACCAGGTCGGGAGGGAAGAAAGTCTACAGGAATGGAATTATGGGTAAATGGTTAGACAGCAATACGGCAAGCAGGACGCCGCGGTATTGTGCATTGGTGCAGGAGAGCAGTTAATCCACAAAGTAAGAAATGGATACCACTAGGGCTGCAGCGGAATGTCGCAGCGGTCACTATTTCCGTCAGAAACAGCGTTTCCGCAATTAGCGGTATGGCGTGGCAGAGGCTTTCATTCTGCTAGTTTCATTCCGCTACTTCCGCAGTTCCGCTAATTTCATTCCACTACTTCCAGAGGCTTCACAAAATAGCGGAAACATGACATTTTCACTACTTCCGCCATTCCGCCAGCGCCACAAAATAGCGGAACAGCGGTTTTCTGACAGTTTCCACAATTTTTCTGCAATTCCGCAATTTTCAGAATGCCGGCGGAACTTGCGGAATGTCCGCAGAAAAGCCGCGGCGTGGCGCGGGCAATTCCGAAATGGCGGAATGGAATCGCGGCGCGGTAACAGCTGCTGCCGCATCAGCCCTAGATACCACTTTCTATCTGGACCTTTACAGAGTGAATCAGCTATCGTGAAACTGGCCAGTTACCAAAAAGAAAGGGTCGGCTCCGATAGAACCCAGGAGTCCTGTCCGCCAGTCTCCTAGCTAAGTATGGGTTACGGCAGCAGACAGGGATTAGGAAATTCCCCCCTTCCTGCAAACTGCTTTGAAAATAGGACTGAAACATGATCTCACAGATTGAGAAAATCTCATCAAGAATGGGGCTCTTGACGAGATTTTCTCACTCGAGAATCCTACGAGAATTGTCCGTTCTCGCCGCCATTCTCGTGAGAGTCTAAATAAAAATAATAATTATAAAGCTACTCCGCATTGTGTAAAACAGCCACAGGGGTCATTCTGCGCATGTGCGGGCCTTTTCCAAGATGGCACAGGTCCCGCGGAGATGAAGAGCAATCCCCGAGTGCCACACACTGAGTTCTCTCAGCCAGGAAGGAGCGGAACCAGTCAAGGACGATCCCGCCCACTCCTGTTCGATCCTGCAAGCGAGTCACCGACATCTCATGGTCAACGGTATCAAAAGCAGCCGCCAGATCTAACAAGCAGGGACCGCATCTATTTCTATGTTCTGTACAGCGCCAGGTCACACAACTGGCGCTATATAAATGTTTATAATAATAATAATTAATAATAATAACAACAAAATTAGCAGGATTGAATGACCCTGATCTAATTCATGTTGAAGGTCCCATGCTTTCCTCTTCCCCTGGAGGAACAGCAGACGAGCCATCTTGAACGCTTGAGCTGCAGGCCAGCTTCTTTCCTTCCTGACCCTGCAAGTTAAGTCAATCATTCCCTTTCAGTGACCTCCACAGAAATCGCTCCTGATTTTCAAGTCAAATGCCTGCACGCCATAAATACTTTCAGGATTGGGGCCTTGGGCTCCAAAGTCTCCTCAAAAGTTCACGGAATGAAACTCCAAAGTGATGACAGAGTGATGATGTTGAGAGGTAGTTACTAAAAAAAAAAAAAAAAAAAAAATTCTTCACACAATCCCTTCCATGACCACACACACATACACGGCAAGTAACAAATGGACAGACAATCGCAGTGGATTAAAGCTGTAGCAAAAATTAAAACTGAACACAAATTGAAGAAGATGCAAGAGAAGACCAGCTAGGATGATAAAATGACTGAAGGACCAAGCCATAGGCTGAAAGAACTGGGTAGGTTTGGTCTTATCTGTGTATATTTTATACCTATTTTATTTATTTTATGTAATCTGCCCTTAGCCTTATTTGTCTCAGGCTGACCTTGTCACAGTGACCCATGCCTTGGTGATCACAGGGCTTGATTTTTGTAACTCCCTCTTCTACAGGCTGCTGGCGGTGCTTCCTTGTCGCTTGCAGCTTGTTCAGAATGTGCTTCCTGGTTTGGGTATCCAGGATCATGTTACACCTACCCTGCGTTCTCGTCATCGGTGGCCTGTAGAGCGACAGATTGAATTTGAGATTGTGTCGCCGGTTTTTTAGGGCCCTGAATGGTCTAGGCCCAGGCTATATAGAGATGTGCACCAGCGGACCTTTTTCGGTTTTTGTTTTCATTATTTAGATCTGTCGTTTTTGTTTTCATAAATATCAAAATTTTCATTTTTCCAATTGCCATTGGTTTTACTTGAACACACATTTTCAGCTGTACCTTTTTTTTCATTATATTTGGATGAAATATGGGGGAATAGTACCTCAAATGGAAGGCATTAAGTGTACCAACTTTCAGAATGGTTGGATAAAGGAATCAGATTTTATAAGCAGTTGAATAATGCTATTTTGCAAAAATCTGCATATACATTCCTGGCTGTAACTTTGTCTCCCATCTAATGGGCATTTTTACGCACACCTTAAAGTTCTGGATTTTTCAATCTTCTGGGTTTACAAGTCCACAAGTAATTTCCAGATGCATGCATATATATATATATATATATATATATATATATATATATATATATATATATATATATATATAGGCAGTTCCTGGATGCATTCTTCATACAAACACTGTCCTGAGGCAGCCTAAAGTAGCCACAGCTGTAGACATGAGGGGTTGCCATGGAAACCAAGTGACCACAGCTGACTGAAGCAAAGCAGTTTACCAGGAGAAATCTTTACACACAAACGTTCTGGGAGACGTTCAACACAGAAGTTCAAAGAGCCGGATGTTTAAGATCTGGGTGAGTGATTCAGACACACAGAAAGTTCAGGATGTAACAGCAAACATGAAGGAGAAATGTGTGTGTAAAAACACCCAATGTAGATGAAACCTGGCACGTTTATACCCCTCCCCATTTTTAATATCTAATTATCTATGCCAACTTTCAGAAGGAAAGGGCCCTGGTGGTATATGCAACTAACTTATAAATGTATGTCTGACTGTAACATCTTTGTAGTCCAACCAGTGAACACGAAATTTGGCAGGGCTGTATCTCACGCTTTCAGGATTATCTCTGCCAAATATCAGAAAGATGTGATAAAGGTTTCCAATTTTATATGCTTCCACAGCATATGCAGAGAATGAGCCTATGCCAGGGATTCTCTTACGTGTCACTGTGGTATAAGATCGGTTTGTGATGCCAATTGTCCAGCAGAAATGTCAACCAAAATATCCTCATTCTGTGCTGTGACCATCCCAACCTCTCTCCCCCACTTGTCACTGGGAAGTCGGAAGCATCTGTTTAGGAAAGGGCCAATAGAGATTCTCTTATGTCCTCTGTCTCAGTGCTGCAGGATGTGATGGTGATGATAATTGGCCAGCCTGGATGTGTAAACTATGTCTCCTGATTGCTGGGATGCTATCCCCAAAGTCCCAGTTATGTCCCTTCCATGCCCGCCTGAGGGCTGCTGTCAGGCCAGCTCTGCGGGGCCTGAGGTTCTAGAGGAGGGTCTGCCTGGGGGCCCGCTGGCACTCTTATACCTGACCGGTCCCCAGAAGAAGCAACAGCAACAACACCTTCCCCGCTGACCCAACAGCGGTTCCCCCTGCCAGCGCTCCAACAGAGCCCGCACAGCAACTAACGCCACCGCCAGCACCACAAGTGGGGGCGGGACCCGGCAGCGCAGCTGGAAGCGCTTCGCTCCATCCCGCCACTCCTGACTTGGCCACCGTAGCCACGCCCCCCTCCAACACAGCCTTGGCGGTCGGAGTGCCTGTGCCAGCGTGCTCTGCAGCCCAAAAGGGAATAAAAGGAGGGCAGGGCTCTACCTCCCCAGGGTTGCTGGTGATCAGTGTTTATGCCCATGATACTGGCCCTTTGAATTCCTGGCATGTAGACCCCTGATCTGGAGAAAGAGAGAGTACGAGTGTGTGGAGTGTGGACTGTGTGTAACGTAAGTACCTGAACCTGACCTGTGATACCCCTACACTTGATACCCCTCTGTGTTCCCCCCTGCATGTGTGTCCTATCCCCCCTTCCTGTCCCCCCTGGGCATCATGCACTCGCACACACACCCCTTTACACTCCGTGTAAAGCGGGGGGCCACAATGGAGAGGGCGTTCTTGGTGGCCGGGACGAGGCTCTGGAATTCCCTCCCAGAGGAAGCCCGTCTGGCCCCAGGTCTGTTGGCGTTTCGGCGAGCCTGCAAGACCTGGCTGTTTGCCCAGGCCTTCGGGGTGGGAGGGTGGAGGATTGTATTTTTAAAACATTGTTTGAATGAACTTTATTGTGTGTTTTTATGCTGTAAGCCTCCCCAAGATGCCATAGGCATGAGGGGGCGGCTAACAAATATTTATAAATAAAATAAATAAATAAATAAATAAATCTTCTCCGTCCCCAGACCCTTGGGGTTCCGGGGTGGTAGGTGGTCTTGTGCTGTGTGGTGCATCCCCCTACGGGGTCTGGTGTTGCACTTCGCCTCCCTATGATGATCTAGGCTGGGGGTGTATATCCCAGAAGCCAATTACGATCCTGAGCCATATATGTTTGGCTGCCTATAGCGTACCGAGCCAGATTGAAGGTGTTGGTGTTGGTTTATAAAGCCCTATAAGGTCTGGGCCCCTCATACCTTGGGGACCGCCTCGCCTTCCGCGCCCCAAGGTGGCCCCTGCGGTCTGCCGGGGACGCCTTCCTGGAGGTCCCCCGTGTTAAACGGGGGGGGCCATGATGGAGAGGGCGTTCTCGGTGGCCGGGCCGCGGCTCTGGAACTCCTTCCCGGAGGAAGCCCGCCCGGCCCCGGGTCTGATGGCTTTTCGCCGAGCCTGTAAGACCTGGCTGTTCGCCGAGGCCTTTGTGGGGGGGGGAGGGGGAATGTTTTGGGGGGGTTAGTTATAAATTATTTATATTGTGGTTTTATGTATTTTATTATTGTTTTAGTTGTGAGCCGCCTCGAGATGCCGTGGGCATGAGGGGGCGGCCAATAAATGTAAATAAATAAATAAATATATTTCAGGCGAGTGTCTACTGCCACAGACCACATCTTTCCCTTCCCTTGAACCCCCCTATTCCTCACAGTATCACTGGCTTAAATAAGGTAAGTGGGGCCCACATGGAGCAAATGTTGGCAGAGGGTTAGGGATCTCACAAGAGCCGTACAATCTCTGGCCCTAGACGTGAAGGACCTTAAGGAGCAGCAGGGCAGGGGAGAGGTTACTCCCCCTGTCCCTGCTCCCGTGGTTCCCCCAGCAGGAAGAACCCCCGTTCCATGGGAACCAAAGGACCCCACCATAACCAAGTTTATGGGAGATCGACGCCAATTCCAGAGCTTCCTTGCACTCTGTGAATTAACAGTTAAATTACAAGCCAAGACGTATGGAACAGACGACTTAAAGGTAGTGTTTATTATTGGTCTCCTAGATGGATTAGCCGTGTCATGGGCAACACCCCTTGTCACTAGTAATAGCCCCCTTCTAAGCAATTATGATGGGTTTGTACGTGAATTCAAGTTCCTTTTTGACTACCCGCATCGCGTAAAAGATGTGGAAAACATGATTATGGGGCTAAGACAGGGAAAGGGGCCCTTGTTGGACTATGTCACAAAATTCCAACAGCTGGCAGTTGATTTGAATTGGCCAGATAACGTTTTGAGGGTCACGTTCCGGAGAGGGTTAAATGATGAGCTAAAAGACCAACTAGCGTATACCACGTTACCCCCCACTTGGGGGGGGGAACTGGTGACACTTGCATTACAGATCAACGAACGGAAAAAACGGCTAGGGCTCTTCTGGTCTGCGTTACCTAGAACACTGCTGGCGCTACCACCCAAGACAGAAAACCAGAAAGGAGATGAAGTTGAGCCTATGCAACTGGGGGCTTCCTTTGACTGCAGCACAAAGAGAACAACGTCGAACGCCGTGCCTGTGCTTTTACTGTGGAGAACCATCCCGCTTTGCTCGGAACTGCCCGTCACTCCCAAAGGCCCGAAGGGAGTCAGGAAACTTCAAGCCCCGGGACGTATAGGGGGCTTCCCGGTAAGGCCTGCGCTTTCCCTCCCATCTGCTTCTGTTGTTCTCTCTTCCATGCCCACGGTAACTAAGCATGTGCAGCTCCCACTCCTATTAGACCTACACGAAGTCTTATAGCATCGACTCGGGGGCCTCTGGGAATTTTATGGACAAAGGGTTTCTTCGGCGCTATGAAATTCCGCATACTCACCGAGTCCCAGCCGAGATGGTTCATTCCATAGATGGATCCCCGCTGGTGTCAGGGCCTATCATTATGAAGTCTCAGATCTTGCTTGTTATGATTAGGGGGCATACGATGCAGTTTGACGTGGTGTATACCCCCATATTTCCTATTGTACTAGGGATGCCCTGGCTGCAGCATGCTAATCCTGTTATCGATTGGAACAACCGTACCGTGACCCTCCCCCTGGACGTGCCTGACTGTCTTGGGTCCCGTGACAGCAGAAACAACTAATGACCATTGTAAAGTCTTTTATGGAGGTGAGTGTTGCCCATCAATATAGAGAGTTCACCGATGTTTTTGACGAAGAAGAAGCAGCATTGCTACCACCACAGAGGCCATACAATTGTCCTATCGAGTTACTCCCCGGGATGGAACCCCCTTCTGGACATATCTACGCCCTTTCTGGGCCAGAGTTAAGTACCTTGAAAGACTATACAACCTACGGAGAGGTTTCATCTGCCACTCCCCCTCCCCTGCAGGGGCTCCCCTGTTTTTTGTCCCTAAGGAGGATGGGGGGTTATGGTTTTGTATCAATTACAGGGAACTTAATGCTATAATGATCAAGAATAAATACCCGCTCCCTCTAATTCCTGAACTACTGAACCAGTTACAGGGAGCAAAGATCTTCACAAAGTTGGATCTTTGAGGAGCTTACAATTTGGTCCGAATCCGTCAAGGAGACAAATGGAAGACGGCGTTTCGGACTCGGTATGATCATTTCGAGTACCTGGTAATGCCGTTTGTCCTTGTCAATGCTCTGGCAACCTTTCAGCATTTTATTAATGACACATTCCGAGATATCCTGGACATTTATGTGATAGCCTACTTAGACGACATTCTAATATATTCTTCTACAGAAACGGAGCATGTGAAATACATGACAGCAGAATTGCAGAAATTACGCCACCACCAATTGTTCTGCAAATTGAAGAAGTGCGCCTTTCATGTGGACACCGTAGAGTTCTTAGGGTTTGTCATCTCACCCGGTGGTGTGGAGATGGATACGAAGAAGGTGGATGCCATATTAGCCTGAATCGCTCCTCCCTCAGTAAAAACACTGCAACGTTTCCTTGGCACCATGAATTACTACCTGCAAAATATTCCGAATTATGCTAAACTTACACAACCCCTGACTAAACTATTGCGCAAGGGAGCCCCGTACGAATGGGTTGAACAACAACATAATTCATTCCTTGCGTTAAAGGCGGCATTCATGAGGGCACCTATTTTACAACACCCCGATTTCGAGAAGCTATTCACAGTGGAGACTGATGCCGCCAATGAGGCCTTAGGAGCCACACTTTTGCAAACCGGTCCTGATGGAACAAGATTGTTGCCCTGCACATTTTATTCGAGACAACTGCCCAGCGCTGAAAAAAATTACACTATCCTGCACCGTGAATTGTTGGCTATTAAGGCCACCTTTGAGGCATGGCGTCACTACCTGGAAGGGGCAAAGTACCCGGTCACCGTGAACACGGATTATAAGAACTTGATGTATTTACAGACGGCTCGAATATCCAACGCCAGACATGGGCGTTGGGCCTTGTTTTTTGCTCGTTTTACTTTTACGATACAATATCAGCCAGGACAACAAAACCTTCTTGGTGATGCACAATCCCGCTGTACAGAAGTTGGGGTACCTCCATTCAGTCAAGGCGAACTGCTCCTCAATACTCGATAGGAAAACATTTGCAGCCGCTAGTCTATCCCACGCCCATTTGCAATACTGGTCTAACCAAGATCGAATATTGCTGCAAACGCTTAACTGTCAACAACAACAGGGAATTTATCACCACAAGGGAAAGAGAGTAATACCCAAGAAGGCCCAACATCAGGTGTTGTGGAGCCATCACGACGCTCCTCTGGCCGGGCATCCGGGAGTCAAACGCACCTACGATCTTTTACAACAACATTATTGGTGGCCAGGCATTAAAAAAGACATCATGCAGTACGTGCAATCTTGCACTACGTGTGCCCGGACCAAGGTCCCTCGTCATCAACCACAGGGATTGCTACACCTTGCTCTGCTTCTGCAGGGTCCTTGGCAATTAATAGGTATGGACTTCATTGTTGACCTACCTCCTTCATGTCAGTATAACACTATCCTTGTGATAGTGGATCATGTTATGAAACTCTCTCATTTTGTCGCATGCCAAGGACTCCCCTCAGCAAGCCAAACTGCCCACCTTTTGTTACAGAAGGTAGTCAAACTACATGGAGTACCCTTGGAGATTGTATCGGACCAAGGAACGCAATTCACTTCCTGTCTCTGGAAGGCCTTGTTGTCAACCCTTCAGATCAAGCGTAGCTTGACCACTGTGTACAATTCGTAAGTGAATGGGCAAGTGGAGTGAACTAATCAAACATTGGAGCAGTACCTTAGATGCTATGTGGATTACCTACAGGACGACTGGTATGAGCGCCTACCCCTAGCTGAATTTGTGTATAACACCACTTTAAACGCCTCCATTGGATCTTCACCATTTTTAGTCACTTATGGTTATCACCCACGTATTTGTATCCCAGATATTGAACCCTTCACATTTCCTGCAGGAGGTGCTCTAGTTACACAAATACAACAGGCACATGTCCACACCAAAACCATGCTTACCCTAGCACAACAATGGTACAAGCAACACACAGACCGCCATCGGCGGCCAACCCCAGGGTACACACCCGGGACCTTGGTATGGATGGACCGATGACATTATCCCTCCAACCGACCCTCCTCCAAATTGGATTACAGATACATGAGTCCATTCCCCATCAAATGGAAAATAAATGATGTTGCCTATACTTGGAATTACCCCCACAATACCATATCCACCCTTCCTTCCACGTCTCCCTCTTGAAACCCGCGGTTGCACCCCCATCTACTGCAGACAAAGACCATGAACCCCCTCCAGTAGCCATGGACTCAGAGTACGAACTGCATGAAATCCCTGACTCCCACTTTCAAAAAGGTCAGCTGTACTGTATCTCATAGATTGGGAGGGATATGGCCCATCTGATAGATCTTGAGCCATATTCCACGTCCGACGTTCAAGCTCCAAGATTGATACGACACTTTCATTATTGTCATCCCCTGAAACCTGCAACCCTTGATGTATGGCACCCCTGAAGAGGGGGCACTGTCAGGCCCAGCTCTGCTGGGCCTGAGGATCTGGGGGAGGGTCTTCCTGGGGGCCCGCCAGCGCTCTCATACCTGAATGGTCCCTAGAAGAAGCAGCAGCAACGATGACACCTTCCCCGCTGACCCGACAGCGGCTATCCCTGCCGCCACTCCAACAGAGCCCGCACAGCAAATACCACCACCACCACCAGCACCACCAGCGGGGGCGGGACCCGGCAGCGCAGCTGGAAGCGCTTCACTCCATTCCGCTGCTCCTGACTCGGCCGCCATAGCCACGCCCCCTCCAACACAGCCTCGGAAGTCAGAGCAACTGTGCCAGCGTGCTCTGCAGTCCAAAAGGGGATAAGGGGTTTTTTTGTTTGGTTTTTTTATATCAAATTTTTATCCCGCCCCTCCTGCCCACAGAGCAGCCCGAGGCAGCAAACAACAATACAAACAATAAAACAATTTAAAGCAATTACACATTCACAAATGCAAGGGGGAAAAAACCACCCTACCCACCCCTACCCCTTGTCAAAGGCCTGGCGGAACAGCCAGGTCTTACATAAACGCCAAAATAGCAGGAGAGTGGGGGACAGCCAAGCCTCCTCCAGGAGCAAATTCCACAGCACAGGGGCGGCCACCGAAAAAAATCTAACATCGGTGGCCACCCGCCTCGCCCAGGGAACCTCCAAAAAGGCTTTCACGGATGCTCTCGGGTTGCACGGGCACATGGGGAGTGAGGCGGTCCCGCAGATAAGTAGGGCCCAGGCCATGAAGGGCTTTAAAGGTTAAAACCAGCACCTTGAACCTGGGCTGGTGCTTTATAGGCAGCCAGTGCAGAGTCCGGAGCACTGGTGTCATGTGCTCCCTGCGACCCGCCCCCGTAAGGAGACGGGCCGCAGCATTCTGCACCAGCTGCAGCCTCCGGACCAGCTTCTCGGGCAGCCCCACGTAGCGCGCGTTGCAGTAATCCAGCCTCGAGGTGATGAAGGCATGGATGACAGTGGCGAGGTCTGAGTCTGTGAGATACGGCCGAAGTCGCCGGACAAGATGTAACTGCCGAAACGCACTCCCCGCCACGGCCACAACCTGAGATTCCAGGCTGAGCCGCGAATCGAGGAGCACACCCAGACTCCACACTTGAGAGACCATGGGAGGGCGAACCTCCCCAACAAGAGGAGATTCAACCACCCACCAACATCACCTCCATCTTGTCAGGATTCAATTGCAGATGGTTCAACCTCATCCAAGCCCCCACAGCTGACAGGCACTGGGAAAATAGGGAGACTGCATGACCTGGATCAATGGAAAAAGAGAGGTAGAGTTGAGTGTCATCAGCATACTGATAGCACTGCATTCCCTGAAACCCTCTCACGATCTTCCCTAACGGCTGCATATAGATGTTAAACAAGAGGGGGGACAGAATGGCACCCTGCGGGACTCTACACGAGGCCCCAGGGGGAAGACGTACACTCCCCCAAGACCACTCGGTGAGTTCTCTCGACAAGGAACGAACAAAACCAGTCCAAGACCGTCCCGCCATTTCCAGCACGGTCCCACAGGTGAGTCACCAACACCTCATGCTCGACTGTGTCGAATGCATCTGAAAGGTCTAGCAGGACCAGTAAGATCTGATGACCCTGGTCCAACGCCAGATGGAGATCATCAACCAAGGCTACCAATGCAGTCTCCGTACCATACCCAGGGCCCCGAGGGAAACGCGGGTCTGCGAATCGCAGATTTCCCGCGGAATTCCCCTCCCCCCGCGGAATCTCCTGCCCCGCTTACCCCAGCGCAGAATTTCCAGTCTGCGCTGCGGGGACGCGGGGCAGGAGATTC
>QEPC01005437.1:1737597-1749295 GCA_003113815.1 Sphenodon punctatus | reverse complement strand
CAAAACCCAACGGGGGTGAGTGGACAGTTATTCTGTTTCCTTTCTCCGCTCTAGTTTGTTTTTTAAAAAACTGAAATGCAGCAATCACATTCCCATTAAAAAAACTCCATTAGAAAACAAGACACCAAGCCGTGCCACCAAAGTACCAGAATGACCAAAATACCAAAGCAAAGAAGACAAAGATACAAATTTTGCAACAGCAACAAACAAGTACGTACAAGGAGAGGCTTGGTAGGTTGGGGCTCTTCCGCTCGGAGACGGCTGAGAGGGGATAGGAGAGAAGTTTATAAAATCATGAGTGGTGTGCGACGAGCAAATAGAGCGTTATTTACCCCAAGATTCAATTTCTTACCAGAAGATGTGGTCAAGGCCAGTAGGATAACTGGTTTGTTTTTTTTTAAAGGATTGGATAAGTTCTTGGAGGATAGGTCCATTAATGGCTATTAACCAAGTATGTTGGGTGGATGGAACCTCTATCAGGAGTTGGGAGTGAACAGCAGGGAATGGATCCCCCATCATGACCTGTTGGGTACTTCTCCAAAGCAACCGAGATTGGCCACTGTCGGAGACAGGAGACTGGGCTCGATGAACCATTGGTCTGACCCAGTCCGGCACTTCTTATGTTCTTACATTTGGATTCATGGGGACAAATTAACCTTGCATAGATTATGGCCAGATCCTCAAGCCACTTACTCTGGAGTAGTCCCTTTGATGCCCACATGGTTTGAGGACTGTGGCCAAAGGCACACCGCCGCTCACTCCCATAGATGCAGCACGTGACAGCGCTCCAATGCAAGCAAAAAATTTTAAGGAGACTCCAAAGGTTTCTATATTTTTTATATTGTCCCATATCAAAATTAATCTCTCCACTGTGGCAGCTGTTAGATGTTCCTGCAGAGGTTTCCAATCTGTGAGTTGGGATTTCAAGTGGAATCACATCATCTGCCGATGGGGGTCACAGCCTCAGTTGCCCGGTCCTATGCTTTGCGTGTCTGGAGCCATGGCATTATAAGGCAGTCTCAAAATGGGGTCACAGAACAAAAGTGCAACCTCTGTGCTACTGTAAAACTAAGGACTATGTCCTAGAATAGTGTTTCATTATTCTGGGCAAAGGTAAAATGGGGAGCCAACGCAATTGTAGGAAGGTATTAACTTGCCTTTTTGAGAAACATCCGATGACCCGATTGGTAACCACATACCGGGATGGGTACCCAAGTACTCAATAGCCAAAGTAACACTTATCAGGTCACCCTCTTTCCGTTTCCCCATTCATTCTGACTTTCTGTATTACTTTTAGAGCTAGGCGTTCTGGTTTCAGTAAAACACAAACACACACACAAAAAAGTCCATTCCGGCTTCCATATTCAAAACACAAGTAACCAGGGCAGTGTATTCAGGTGCCACAAAATTTCCAGAAAATCGTGGTATCTGAGGTCTCAAATGAGACTCCAGAAACAGCAGCACATCTCCACCTCAGACCTGGGCTGCTCTCCGACTTCTTTCCTTATAGGCCTGTCAAAATGGCAGAAAGCCACTGCCCTTCTGCACCAAAACAATCCCTAGGCAGGGAGCCACATTCCCTGCATTTCCCACACTGGTGGTGAAATGGGGAAAATGCAGCGAACACGGGCAAAGACACAAGTACAATAGTAAAAACCCAAATACAAAACCTTGACTTCCATGCACAGACCCGATTACCATCTTTCCGACTTTGTCGTTTCACAATTTCCAGTTTACAGAAAAGAGGTAAAGGACAGAAAAAGGATCAAACTGAGAGAATAATATACAATTTAAGGGCCGCATGCTTGTATGGGATCCATGCCATTGACCCACAGACCCCCTAAATTAGGGAAGCAACAGACAGGGAAATGGCAGAAGAGAAAAACAGAAGACAGAAAAATAGGTAGTCAAGCAAGTCATTAACAGGTGCCGTTCCAGGTCCGAACCATCTGAGACGGTTCGAATACCACAAATTGGATGGGATTACCTGTTTTTGTAGCGACGCTTTTGAATTCCAGTTCTGGGATGAGACAGCCTTAAAAAAGCTGATGATAAAGAGAGACAAGATAGACAAAGTGATCTGTTCATGAGTGGAGCCAGGGACAGAGTCAGTCCAGCATCTTTCAGCTGACCTTGGTGTTTTTCTTCCCATTCACAAATGCACCATAAATTGTGTCCTATAATGGGGAACGTCTGACCTGTGGGCCAAATACGGCCTGGGGCAGTTTTATTCTATGTATTTGGTCCCTTTCCAATTCCTGGATCTCACTCGTGGGTCCAGTCCTTAATCTTCATGCACTGAAATACTGAACTTCATGGAAGGGAGCAGAGATAAGGGTGTGCATTCAACAACAGGAGATTATTGATCCATGATCTGGTCCATCCCCTTCCTGAGCACATCCCTTAAGTGCCCCCTCGCCCAACTCCTGATCGAACTGCAGGGTTTGTCCTCCTTTTCAAAACGGACCATGGGAGGGATAAATAGCATATCTTGTAGAAGGGCGTTGACCAGTCGGGATTTGGGACCGAGCATAATGTATATCACACTTCAGAGTGGGAGACATGGTTAGAAAAGATGTGGTGACTGGGGAAGTGAGGTATTGGCCACATCACCTCAAGACTAGACTACTGCAAGGCGCTCTACATGGGGCTACCTTTCTTGATGGTTCAGAGACTACAGCTGGTGCAGAACATGGCGGTCCATTTCCTTATCGGGACGGGCCACCGAGAGCACGTAAGACCGGCGTTCCGTTCGTTGCACTGGCTGTTTATAGTCTTCCTCAAGGTGTTGGTGCTTCCCTTTAAAGCACTACACGGTCTGGGCCCCACCCGCCTGTGGGATCGCCTCACTCCCTGGGTCCTGGATCAGCCCCTGCGGTCTGCCGGGGGTGCCGAGAGTGTCGTGGATGGCGACCACGGAGAGGGAGTTCTCGGTGACCGCAGCAAGGCTGCGGAACTCCCTCCCGATGGAGGCCCGTTAGGGCCTGGATCTTTCCTCCTTCCACCGACAACGTTAGCCCTGGCTGTTCCACCAGGCTTTTGGCAGGGGAGACGGGTAGAGGTGGAAGGTTGGGGGGGGGGGGTTGTGTGACGCTCCAGCAGTTTTACCATACCCTGGTTTTATAGATTTTATATTTGTTGATATTTATATTTTTATGTGTTTTTATGATTTTTGTTAGCCGCCCCGAGCCGTCTGAGGCGGGATGTGAGGCGGGACACTAAATATAATAAATAAATAAAATTAAATAATAAACGTCCCTCACATTCACCTCTTTGCTTCTCTGTTGTGTACACAGTTGTCGACTGCCTTAGACACATTCCTTGTTAATTTATTTAATTTTATTTGGATTTATATCCTGCCCTATCCCCTGAGGCTCAGGGCACCTTACAATAAATGCATAAAATACAAATATAAAATAAATAATTTAAACTTTTTTTTTTTTTTTTTAATAAATCCAAAAAAACGGAGCGCCCCGTACGTGGACTAGGTGGGAGTTGCATGGAAGGGAAGCCATGAGTGGGGCTGCTCATTTGAAGCACCCCACACACGACACCCATGCACCCACCCCCCGCAATGACCACAGACCACCACCACCACCCCGTCTCCATGCAGGGGCATGAATGGGCAAGTGTGCGGGTATTCACCAATGTTCTGCCATCAACCTCCCCCCTCTCACTGTAAGTGTGCGGGACAGCACACAGACCCGCCCCCATGCAGGTCCATCTAAAAACAGCTGGAGAGGCTAGACACTTCCATCTCTCAGGGATGCTGTAGCTGCGGATTTCCTGCACTGAGCAGGGAGGTTGGACTAGATGACCTCTGAGGTCACCTCCAACTCTAGGATTCTATTATTCCAAAGCTGCCCTAAATTTTTAGAATGGAAAAAAAAAAAAAAAAATCTAGTTGGGCTGAAACGAATGAGACTGTGCCAGAATGTAGGGAGCTTGGTTTGGTTAGGAGGCTAAGTCCCCAAGCATGCTCACTGGGAGCATAAGCAAGGCACAGCAACTAAGTCACTGGGCATACTCGCTGGGCACTCAAGCTGGACTTGGTCCCTAGGCATGCTCAGATGCAAGAAGTCGAACTGGGCATGTGCAAGGCTTATATAAGCCTACAGCCCAGTTGGCTCGCGGGTTCTCTGGAGAGAACACTCTTGCATCAGGACGCCCAGGGAAGGAAGACTGAACTACGCAGGTGATCATCAGAGTACAGGATCAGCTCCAGTGGATCTGCTGAAGCTGCCAGAGGCCAAGATAGGTGGGGTAAAAGTGAATTAAATATTATACCTACTTTCAGGTGGCATCTGTCCTGTCCTTACTTTCATAGACTGTGGCTTGCCTAAGGCCCCTAAGAATGGACTGTTGCATTACTGGTGCTGATGGGCCTGGTTTGAAGATACTTTGCACAGTTGTTCCCACAAATGAAAATCCAAATTACATTTGCTTATTTGTTTACTTCATGTTGGTATTTCAGCATTCGATACTTCATTCCCTTAGGCAGTTCAGTGCTAAGTGAGTAGCCAGGATAACAAGGAAACATTGAAAGAAGTAGAGTTGGTTTTTGTTAAAGGATTGGCTAAGTTCTTGGAGGATAGGTCCATTAATGACTATTATTAGCCGAGTAAGTTGGAGGAATGTAACCTCTTACTGTTGGGAGCTGGGCATGAGCAGCAGGGAACGGAGCCCTCCATTGTGACCTGTTGGGGACTTCTCTGAAGCAACCAAGTACGGCCACTGTCGGAGACAGGGGCTGGGATCAATGGGTCATGGATCTGACCCGGCGCGACACTACTTCTGTTCAGAACCATGAACAAAGTAGAAAGCAAATCACGTTTCAGTTCTGATTTATTAAAAAGGATACAAACATATCAAATTGGTCTAATTCAGTATTCACAACAAATATTTGTTTCAGCCCAACTTTCGACAATCATTTCCAATTTGACAAATTTGTGTGAATGGGGAGGGAAGGGGTTCCTGATTCCTATGTTTTTGGAAGGGGGGGGGCTGACAGCGGGGCTCATTTATAGGATTAAAAAGCAAGACATTACTGTATGGGCACCCTCTTTGAAGATGCAGAAAGATGGAGCAGCCCCCTTCTCCAGTCTGGTCGGGATAGTTAATCATCTTCACTGTGACAAGTTCCTGATTTCACTCCCCTTGCTTCTGGGTTTTCCTGGTGGTTGTAATCATTCATGTCCTTCCTCTTTCTGTGAACATATCCGTTCCCTTGTTACCTGCCTAGGAAAAACCACCCTCAACTAGGACCCCTTTTCAACAAACTACCTTAGCGCGAGTCAAGACTGCATCCAATTTCCTACTGGAAAAACCCTACTGAGGGGAGAGGAAAATGATACCCTCCGACCGCACCAATTTGCTCAGTACACTACTGTGTTTTTTTACCTTTTCGGCATTTTTCCAGTGCCACAACTGTCCAAAACTCAGTACAACAGGGAAAACAGTACACACATGTCATCAAACTAATATTGAATAGAAGTCTGGACACTCTGATCTAGCCAACATCTTAACGCTCGCTTTTTAGCTTTTAGTTTTGTTGCCATCTTGAGGCAATGAGTTCTACAGACTAATGACATGCAGGGGCAGGGGTGGGAGTTTTTCTTGATTAGTTCACGTTATCCTGCCTTTTTATCTAACACTCCTTTATTTTTTATTTACCTCCAAGGTGGTAAATGGGAATGTTTCATCGATCTTCACAATTCTTACATGGTCCCTCTTTTTAAATGCAGTCACTATATAACAGATAATGGAGGCTTTTGTTCGTTACAGCGAAAGTTTGTAAGAGAAAAACGTTGGGGGAAGAGCTGGCAGGATTGTTCTGGGCAAGGATCTGCTGTATAGAGAAAGGTGTTATTGCAAGGCTATGTTATAAGCGAGGGTACGTTATAGCAAGGAGGTTTGATATACAAATTTTCCTATAACCTGGATTAGCCAAAGCTAAATCATTTTGATGATGAATTTGATGAACAATTCATTTTCAAAGAGAGCTTCCAAAATCACTTTGATTTTTTTTCACTGCCTTTTGGATTCCAGCTTGTGCGTTGTCTTCTCTGTACATTTTTTTTTTTTTTTTTGGTCTTCATATTTTACCCAACCATTGCAAAATCCAGCAAGTCAGCACTTTGACAGTTTAAAAGCCAATTGATAAATAAATGAATGCTACTACAGAGTGGAAATAAAGCTATGTTATTCCTTAGTCTTAGGCGGCCTTTGCTTTTATTTTCCCTTTTAAAATTTGCTCCTGTTCCACCTTGCATCTTGTTGCACGTCAGAAGCGAAAATGACTTTTGTACTTGCTTAAAAAAACAACCCCATTTTCAGCAAATAGTTTAAAAAATTTGGATCGGTTTTCCCTTCTGCTCCATCCTCTTAAACATTTACTTTGCAGTTTACAAGGGAGAGTTGATCATTTATTCTTTTCAGCTTCAAATGCTCCCTCTCCTTTAAAAATAATGTGTGTTTAGTTACTAGTGTCTTCTATGCAATTCGATCCCAAAGCACTTTAAATACTTCATTTGATCATACAAGAAATAAACTTTTCTGCATTAGCGTAAACTCCACGCTCATATTAGAGACAGAAAATTTATCAAAAAAGAGATTGAATTTTATTGTTTATTTAGTCGTGGCATTTGCTTTTGCCCTAGCCATTTAATTTTACTTAAATACAATTCCCATTTTTTCCCCTCCAATGTTAGTGCCATCCCTGCTAACTTCTATGTTTTTAAATATATATTTTTAAATATACCATTAAAAAACAAAAAAAAGTGACTCTGCAATCCTGACTCTGCAATTTAATTTCCCATAGATCTTTGTAGCCTTGTTTCCTTTTTAACCAAAGCAGTTCTGACTTCCACGGACCTGTTCTTTTGCTGATGTAAATTGACAGAGATTCTGATTTCAGTGAAAACAAACAAAAAACCACATCAGTTTACATCAACTAGGGAGACTTAGCCCCATGATTTTAAAAATCAGAACATTTAAAGCCTACAGTGAAATTTATGCCATTTCCCACTTGTTAAAATCCCCGATAGGAACAATTTGCTCAACAGGGGAGGGGGTAGGGGAGGCATGTTTTGATTGAATCTCTTAGAACTGAAAACCACAGTCATCTGAATCCCAGCTAGAATTATTTTCTGAAAAGCTTGGGCCTCCAAAAACAAACAAACAAAAAAGTGTAAACATTTGCAGTGGGGAAAAAATGTGAAACTTACCAAAACCTTAAGAGTCCAGCTTGACTTGGCCAAATTCTCTCTTCCTGGGTGCCCATCTAACGAAATCCCCCCCGGCGAAGAGGAGCCACGAGCATTTTATAGGATAAATTCTGGGGCAGTGCCCGCCCACAACATGATGCGTATTCATAAGCATTTAATGAGTGATGATAATGCAGGGTCTGCTGCCCCCGCCAGACCCGCACTCTGCCACCCTTCACGTGAGTCGACACGTTTGCCGCTCACAGACGAAACTTTTTCCTCCTTCCCCCCCCCTTTTCCTTTCTTTTGCTTGCTGTTTCTTTCCTCCCCCACCACAATTTCTTTTTAAATGCTCAATTGAGGATCTCAAATATCTCCCCCCACCACCTCTCCCTCCCACCTCCCTTCCGCCTTCCCCCCTCTGTAACAGTTTTTGAAAAGAATCGGAAACCAGTGTGTTTCTGCAAAGAGTTTATCAAATTACATTTGGTGACAAAGAACTAGATTGCATTTTCTTGAAGGCTTGACAATTGGGGATCCATCAGGAAAATGAAAAGAATGACAGAAAACAAGGGTCTTTTGTCAAATGCAGAAAACACCAGCAACGAAAGGCCAAGCGGGGATGCAGGGGCCTTTAGGTGCGGTTTTTACTTTATTTTTGTTTTGACGAGGATCTTGTTTTTATTTGTGTCCCTCTCTCTGTGTGCATCAGGCTTCTAACGCGGAAGGAGGCCGCAGAGTCATGAAATTGGTGGGGATTTTTAAAAGACTAAAATAAATAACCCAAACTCGATGATCTCGTTTCAAACAAGATGTCAGTGTTTAAAAGAACCCCTTTAGAAATGTGAGGCTTCAAGGGATAATGACTCTGATCGCTCCAAGATTGTATGGGAACAGGTGACTTTTTTCCCCTCTTTCCTTCTCTTCCTTTTGTTGACTATGGATACTAAAGAGAGAAAGGAACCAGATCGTCCTGATATTTCCCCCTTTGTGTCAGCATTGTGTTCTCTTGAGAAAATTGCATCTTGGTCGGACTCCAGACTTTATTATAGACAGTGGCGGTCGGAAAGAAAGAAAGAAAGAAAGTCTCTTGCCGTGTTTCTTACAATGCTAAAACCAGCCGTTCAGTGACCAGCTAAAAGTCAGTCTTGATCTTTAAAAAGAGATTTAGCCAAAATCTTGCAGATGCTTTAAAATGTTTGGCTCAGGCAAGGGCATCCCGTTGGCGATTCCTGTGCTCAATTTCCCTAAGTCCCCAGGTTGCAATATCACTGACACCTACGTTCCGTCACACTCAAAAAAGGAAACTCTGCAAATGGAATTAGGTCTTTAGGATGGAGTCCTGCTTCCTTTAAGGTCAATGGGATTTTAGAAGTGCAGGATTAACCGTTTTAGACACAATCCTCAAAGCACTTCTTCCAGAGTCATCCTGTTGGAATCAGTGGGACATTGGTAGAACCCCACTGCCCTGATCGCTCTAATCAAGACTAAGGATGGGCAAACAGAACTGAGTTTGGAAATTCGGTTTGATTCAGAAATTCGGTTCGGTTTGGAAGTTCGGTTCGGTCGACCGAACTATTCCAGTTCAGTCCGAACTCCGAACTTCCGAACCAAGTTTGGAAATTCAAACCGCATTGAACTAAATGGAATATTATTTTTTAGGGATGGGTGAAGAGAGCCGAGTTCGGAAATTCGGTTCGGTTCAAAAATCGAGTTCGGTTTGGAAAGTTCAGTTCAGTCGACCGAACTGGTTGAGTTCGGTCCGAACTCTGAACTTCCAAACCATGTTCGCCCATCCCTAATCAAGACCCTTTCTTCTTCCAGAGAGGTCTTCTGTTATTAGAAGCCCTTTTATCTGGACCCCTCTCTAATCTGGCCAAAATTCACATCCTTTCCTTTAAGGTCTCTGAATAAAGGGTTTCCCCACTGACATAGTACAGTGTGTTTGAGGGAACCGTACTCTGGACTAAGTGGGCTGATGACGGCAACGCTAGTGTGGAATTTGCAGATAGTTTTGTCTTACAGAGAAGAGTTTGGGGCTTCCGAGAGGTACACCCAGTCCTATCTGTATAGGATTTTCTGAAACACTCACCGTCACCGCGACGTCACATCATCTCCAACGCTTCATCTCCAAGCCACAGAGGGAAATGGACACATGGCCACTTTAGACATTCCTATCTATTAGCTTTGCCCAATTCATCAGCATTGTTCGTTATCTGCCTGGATTTCTGCCGCTTCCCTGCAAAGCAGCAGCCGACAATGAGGAAATCCTGGTAAGAACCTATTCACGCGACGGGCTACGCTGGCCAGCTTGGATGCTTTCGGGGGTGGGGCGGGTGTCTGTTTCTTGCGTGGTTAAATTCGGAACATTTTGTACATCTCGTTTGTCTCCAAAGGATGCTGAAAAATACAAGCAGCAACTTGGGCGTCTTGCGGCTGCAGAGGAATCAGCAAACAATAGCCCATTGTTTCCCATAAAATCAAGTATAGTCTGCATATTATTAATAATATGGGACGTCATTAATTAAAGTTTCCAGGCTTTGAACTGTCTGCTGGCTTGTTTGTTTACTTGCTTTCCTAAATCTTTAATCTTTCTTTAGAGTTTCCTCCATTCAGGTTTCACTTTAATCTTTCCATTTCTTTTTTTAAAAATGGCCCACTGCATATACATCCAGATGTGCTTTTACTAATAAATAAATAAATCAATAATAAATAAGTAAATAAAGAAATAAATCCTTCCTCTTAAAAAAAAAAAAAAAAAGGCATCGGAAATAATGTTCCTGAAAAATAGGGATTTTAACCATCAACTTTTTGTGTGTGTGCAAAATAATCCATTTTCCACACCAACACCCCCCCCATTTCCCAACGTTTTTCATTCCTACAGAGTGCGCGCGTAGTTGCTGGATGTAAGAGCTGGAGAGAAATTAGTTAAATGGTCTCTTGCTGGACTGATTTTGATCGGTGAGAATACGCCAGCTTTTCAATCTCTCACTCCTTGCCCAGAAAGGGAATCTATACAACACCATGAAGAGAAAGGGAACTAAAATTGAGAACATTATTGGAGACCAAAGACAATGGAGTTAAAGACTTGAGTTTCATCAACCACAATAGAATCATGTAAGTAACAGACCCCCAGTTGTTTCCACCTGTACCTGCTGCATTCCCTTCCTTGTATTTAAATGTTTTGCACGGCTAATGACCTTACTTGCTAATAAACTTTCTCCTACCAGCCCCCCATCATACACATGCCTGGTCTATATTGCTAATACCTCTGTAGTCCCGACTTTTTTCAATCACTTGCATTTCTCATCAACAGAAGTCAGTCCACTAAGAGATCATTTGAACTGTTTTGTTGCCAAGATTTTCCCAGACTCAGAGTTGGAAGGCACCTTGAGGGGCATCTAGTCCAACTCCCTGCTTGAACGCAGGATGAGGACAGTGACTACATCATCCCCGAAAAATGGTTGTCCAGTCTTTTTTCTTTTTCTTTTTTTTTTTAAGACCTCCAGTGACGGAGAGAGCCTACAGCCTCCGTAGGAAGCCTGTTCCATTGCTGCACGGCTCTGACTAGTAGGAATTTTCCCCCTGATATACAACTGAAATCTACATTCCTATCATTTAATTTTTTGTTGGAATTTTCTGCATCCCCTCCCCCCTTTGTTTCTCATGAATGCTTGCTCTCTCCCTGCTTTTCATGATTTTCTACTTTTTCCTGATCCCCCCCCCACATACACTTTGCTTTTGTAAAAAAACAAAAAAAAACACCTAAAATATATTTTTTTAAAAAAAAAACCTTTGTTTTTAAAATATACAGAAAAAAACCATGAACAATGAAAACTTATTTTGAGCAGGGGAAAGAGAAAACATGGTCTGGAATTTCACAGTAATCCCTGAGTGGGGAGAGTGGGGGAGAATTCCCCAGCCAGCCCTAGATGGAATCCTGTGCCCCGAATCCCTGGTTTTATTCTGCTACTGAAGCAATCTTTCAAATATTGTTGCTACGTCAGTCAGTCAGGCTGGCATGTCCCTTGGCCAGATCCACTGCCCGTAACAGCAGCACAGCAATAACAAACACAGCCAGGAGGAGAGGGGGCCTTAGGATTTTTGTGTCTCTGCAAGAATACAGCCTCTTTGAACACAAGAGGCTGTCTTTGGTCAAATTAAAAAGCTATAACAAAAAAAATCTCATGCTGCCCATGAAAGAAGATAATCCTACCTAATTCTCTTGTCCGTTTAAATAATAATTTCATTTATAGATCATCATTCCGCCCTCCACCACTGAATTATGCACAAGGTGCTTCATAAAATTAATATACTAAAATACAGCAGAACAACTATGCAGTCAGGGAAATCAGCAGTGGATCCCCTTAAAGCACCCAGGGCCGCCAAGAGCCGCCATGGGCCTCGGGATAAAGGTTCCCTTTGGGCCCCCCACTCATCCCTGCACATTACCCAGACCCTACCCCAAATGTTATGGCACAACCTGGGCCCCC
>QEPC01005437.1:1721095-1737497 GCA_003113815.1 Sphenodon punctatus | reverse complement strand
CGAGTTTCCGCAATTTTGCCGCAATTCCACAATTTGCAGAATGCCAGCGGAATTAGCAGAATGTCCGCAGAAAAGCCGCAGTGTGGTGCGGGCAATTCCAAAATGGCGGAACAGAATTGCGGCGTGGTAACAGCTGCTGCCGCATCAGCCCTAGGTACCACCATAGTAAAAGTTATGCTTCTAGCTGAGAAGTCTCTTTGGCTCCCATTCCTGCAGTATAAATCAGTTCATGAAAGGGGTCGGGAACAGGGAAATAGGGAGCTGCTATTTACCCTTTCTAAAAACAATAGAACCAGGAGTCAGTCCATGGAGTTAACAGGGAGCAGATTTAAAACAAATAAAAGGGAAGTACTTTTTCACCCAATGTACAATAAAACTTTGCCACTCCTTGCCGGAGGATGTGGTCCAGGCCATGAGCGTAGCAGGCTTTGAAAAGAGACTGGATGAACTTTTGAAAGCCAGATGCATTAATGGCTACTTGTTGGGTTGGTCAGGGGTACAAGATCCTTAACTCAGGACAGCAGGAAATAGAGGACTCCATCATAACCTGCTGCGTGCTCCCCTGAGGCAACCGAGGCTGGCCACTGTTGGAGACAGGATGCTGGGCTGGATCCACTATCGGTCTGACCCAGTAAAATGGCATTGACTATATTCTTGTAATCAGAGAACGTCTCTTATAAATGCAATGCCAGGAAGCTGCCTAAAAATGGGATTTTCCGTCCCCCAACAGGCTGATCCTGGGAAGTTCCCATGGGGAAACCCCTTGTGGCAACGGAAAATATCCCAGAAGCAGAAGGACTCTCTTCCCGGCTTGTTTTTTAAAAAATTTGCAGCCCAGAACCCGTTGCCTAACCCTACAATGAAAGAAAGGACTTAAACTAGGAAGCTCACAACTTCTCATAGATAAGACATTGGCCCTAGAAAAGATATCATCTCCGCGACTTTGCCTCTCGTCTCCTAGGTGGGACCAACACAGCAACCAACCGCTATGCAGAAAGGGTTTGCGATGTTCTTTACAGGCAGGAGAATGCTGCACTCCAGACTTATTGGACAATTACCTTGGATACAAAATATCTAAGGCTTCCCAGGCCCGGGATCGGGGGTGGGGTGAAGATCAGGAAAATTTTACCGCAAAGAGAGGACATCAAATGGAGCCAATTTCCACAGGCGTTTGTTTCGGTCGACCACTCATCTGGGGCAGGAAAGAAACCAAAATTGGCAGGAGTTGCTCAAAATGGAGCTCCCTCTCCCCTTGTTGGCCTCTGGGATGCAACTTCTCTCTCGGGTAACTATTTTAGAGGACACTCGATAGCTAGACAAGTCCAGAATGTTCCCTTGAGGGCAAGCAAGGAGTAAGACAGCTTTCCACCAAGCAGTGAAGCGGTGCCGGGGCAGAAGGAGGAAGGGGGTGAAAAAACCCAGTTTTACTGTAAATAAAGAGAGCGCGACTATGAATTGGTTTTTAATGTGAATGGACACTGGCTGTTGCAGAGTTACGGGTTAGCATTTGTGCTCTGAAATATAGCGGCTTGTGTCTAAAGACTCTTGTATCTAGGAGCGCAATCAGGATGGTGGTAAAAGGGGTCTCATCTTGACCACTCCCTTGGTCATGCCCCTTGGCCTTCCAGAACACAAGCTTCCTTGTCCTCCTTCCTGGACCTCCTGCAGGCTCTGTTCGATCCCAAGAGGGGATGATGTGCTCTGTGACAGGAAGTGTGGCTAACAACAGGTAGACAGAACTCTGTGGTCCTCTAGCCTCCTCTGCGCCTCACACTCCCTCTCCCTTCCCGCGCAGCAGGACAGACTGGCTGAGAATAGCCCCTGGCCACCGGTAATGGAAGCCAGCGGGCCCCTTGTCGCGCTCCCCTGTGGAGACACAAGGGCATGGGAGGCTTGCACTCCCCACTGCAGCAAGTTGGCTGCAGCGGGATGCAGACCCAGCAGTTCGCGCCGGTGGGAACAGGTGGCACGGTCCAGCCAGGGTTGCCTGGGAAACTGGCTTCCAGCCAATCCGGTGGCGTGGCACAGAGGGCCCACCCTCGGAAGGGGAGGAGCTTCACTGCCAGCCCAGGCAACTTCCTCGTCATTTGGTGAGGGAGCCTGGTGCCGCAAGCACCATTGTGTAATCAGAGCACCCTCTGGATCTTTTTTCGCCTACTTCACAGGAGTGGAGCAGGGGACAGCAGCCCTCGGCATACACCACACCACCACCAACCCAACGGTCGGAGGCGTGTGCCGGGCAGAACTGCTCCCGCGGAGGTTCCTACTATTCTTTTCAATACCGGGTGCTTTAGGCTTTATCAGTTGGGGGGGGCTGGTCACTGGGATACCGGGGGGGGGGGGACACATGAGTAAACGGCCTGGGTAAACATGGGAAAGGTTAAAAGGAAGACCCATCCCATCCTGGCCCCGTGGCCAGTCCAGAGTGGGCCTGCCCCAGGTTGGGGGGGGGTACGATGTGCCCCAGATCCCTGTGAGCGAAGAGGGAGGGGGAATGGTCCTCCTATCCCTCCAGGATCGGCTGGCCGGCTGTGAGGCCCTGTGACAAGGGCGGCTCCATATGAGCAAGGAGTTACGGGTTAGCATTTGTGCTCTGAAATATAGCGGCTTGTGTGTAAAGACTCTTGTATCTAGGAGCGCAATCAGGATGGTGGTAAAAGGGGTCTCATCTTGACCACTCCCTTGGCTCCGTATGGGCAAGGCCCAGTGTGCATGGAGCAAGGGGAGGCGGGGATCCCCCCCCTTCTTGGACACACTGGGCCCAGGGCATGCCCGGGGGGGGCAGGAGGGTGATACCTGTGCCCAGATCCAGGGAGGGTGCATCGCTCGCTCCCACTCCTACGTGCGTGAGCCATGAACAGCCCCCGAGGTGGGGGGGGCGTGGGTGTGGCCCAGGAATTGGGGCCACCAGGTGACGCTCTACCAGTGCCAGGGCCGTCCCTGGTTCTGCATCAGGCGCCCCCCACCGGAGAGCCAAGTGGAGGGGGGTGCCCTGTCCCCCTAGCAGGAACGTCGCCACGACGGTGCAAGGAGTTGATGACGAGGACGGAGAGAGAAGGGAGAAAGAGGATCCGGATACCATCAGGCGGATCGAGGCTTTGGAGCGTGGGCTAAGGGCCATGGCTGACGGCTACCAACCCCCATCACCACCACCGAACCTGCGTCCATACGCAGGTCCGAGAATCATGGGGGTGGACGGGTACACCCCTGGGCTGGGGCAGCCCCCAAGTTTACCAAACCATTCCCGCCTCAGGAATGGCGGGGTCCCCACTGCTCACTAGGGATGGGCTGCAATGGGTTAGTGCCCACTGGGGGAGTGTGCATTGGGGCGCATCTGTTCGCGGTCCCTCAGCTCGATCAGGGAGCAAGACACTTCGGCTCTGGTGGAATGGGGCTTGGGTACCTGCCCCTGGGATGGGGGTTCTCCCCATTGGGGGGGCATTGGGGATTGGCTCACCTTCAGGGCAATTGGGCATGGCTGCCCACACCGGGGTTTGGCCCTATGGGGCTCAGGCGTTGCAGGTATGGGCTGGGCCGGGGGGGGGTCAAACGGGGTACATGGGTGCAGAGGAGCACCCTATTCCTCCTTTGGGTGGGGGGTACATGGACGTGTCGGCCCCACTGGGTGACCATTTACTGCAACCCACGAGGGAGAGGATATGGCGGGGCGAATACGTCGATATATTCGTCCTCCTTTCCCCGACCCAAACGAGAGGGAGGATAAAAAGGATAAGGAACGCTTTCGCTGTCCAAAGGCAGATAGGAACGGGACAAATTGGACACTATCCATTTCAATTTATCAAGGAGTAGTGGTTCAGGCGTACCCGGACAGGGCGGACGCCCTCATGAAATATGCTGATATAGTCCGTCGGGCTTATGACAGAGGCCTCCCCGGAGCCTGGTTTCGGTACAACGAGGCTTTACAGCACAGAGCATCATATACACCAGGCCTCACATGGGACGCTCATGCTCATGATTTGTGACTCAACTGCATGAGCAACTCTGCCATAACCTCCAGGGCGGATAGCGGGAACGTACTTACCAAGGGAGGGGTGACACCTGCTAATGACTCCTTTCGGAGTGAGGGCCGCAAGGCCCAGAGCTCAGGGGGAGGGGGGGATAGTGCTGGGAGTTCGCTCATGCAGGAAAATGTAGCCAAACCGGGTGTAAGTTTCACCATGCATGCGCCATCTGCGGGGGGGGGGTGCGTGTATCATGCAACAACCGCATGCAATAAAGGGAAGCAGCTTTAGGCAAAGGGGAAAGGCCAAGCGGACCCACAGGGCAAGAGCACTCAAGGCAGACCCCCAGGGGGTGGTCTGGGAAAGGGCGCCAACACCGGTTAAAGTCGAAAAGTTGTAGTGGGCATTACGGGATCACCCAAATGAGGAGGAGGTAGCATATGTGGTGAGTGGGTTTTGTGATGGGTTCAGCAATCAAAGCCAGCCTAACCTTAAAACGGTGGTAGGAATGGAGTGGGTGGTAAAATTGGAGAAGGAAGTTTGGGAGGGCAGGGTGGCTGGCCTGTACTCGTCCCTCCCGATGGAGAACACGGTGTTCTCTCCATTGGGGGTGGTGCAAAAGAAAGCCCCTGGGGAATTCCGTCTGATCCACCACCTATCCCACCCCTGGGGGTGATCAGTAAATGATGCCATCCAGAAGGAGCTAACCTCCGTTCACGATGCCTCCGTTGACAAGGCCGTTCCGCTCGTGAGGAATGCCGGCCCTAATTCGCAGCTGGCCAAGCGTGACATCAAATCTGCTTTCCAAATCCTACCAGTTCACCCACAGAGTTTCCATCTCCTGGGTTTTCAATTCCAAGGGCAGCATTACTTTGACCGAGCCATGCCAACGGCGTGTTCGATCTCGTGCTCTGCATTTGAGCGTTTCAGTTCCATGGTTGAGTGGGTGGTCAGACAGCGGGGGGGGGGGGGAGTCGCACAATACCTCGATGATTTCCTTTTCATTGGCAAGGCGGGAGTGTGTGGGTTTGATGGAAGCCTTCTACTCGGTGACAGACGAATTGGGGATTCCTTTGGCATCGGAAAAAATGGCGTGCCCTGCCACTGCCCTCACGTATCTGGGCATAGAACTCGATACAGTGAGGGCCCTCTCCCATCTCCCTGAGGATAAGCTTGTCTCCCTGCGGGCTAAGATAGCCAAATGTCACGCTGCAGAGAACATCGCGGTGTGGGAGCTGCAGTCCTTAGTAGGGAGTCTTAACTTTGCATGTGGAGCGGTGGCATCCGGCCACGCTTTCCTTGCACGGTTGTACTGTAAGTTGAAAGGGAACCCTCCAGCTCACCATCATATGCGGGTCACGAGGGAAATGAGAAGTGACCTCACTTGGGTGGGAATTCCTTGAGGGTTTCAACGGGGTTGGCTTTTTGCAGGAGCAACTCCTGCTCGAGGCTGAGCTACAAGTTCATTCCGATTCGGCAGGCGGTTGTGGTTTTGGGGTGCATTTTAAGGACAGGTCGTGTGCTGCCCCATGGCCGCTTGAATGGGTGGAGCAAGGTGTCACCAGGGACCTGACCTTCCTGGAATTTTTTCCAATTGTAGTGGCAGTACACCTTTGGGCAGCAGAATTTGCTGACCGCTCCGTCTTCTTCTGGTGCGACAACATGGCAGTGGTGCTTGTGATCAACTCCCTGTCCTCAAAATCCCCCCGGGTCATGAAGTTAGTTAGGGCGTTGGTGTTAGCGTGCTTAAGGCATAACATTCTGTTTGTCGCCAGGCACGTACCCGGCATTAGTAATGGGACAGCCGACGCCCTCTCTCACTTCCAGATGGAGCGTTTCTGCTCCTTGGTGCCGGGAGCCTGCCTGTCGCCGGAGCCCTTTCTTCCAGCACTGTGGATCCTTGGATCCTAGAGCTGTACACCATCATTCAAGGATCCTTGGCAGCTCGAACCAGGGTGGCGTATTCAAGGGCCTTTAGAGAGTTTCAGGAATTTCGTTCACAATGAGGCTGGGGAACGGGTTTTCCTATCCCTGAAGCGCATCTGTTGCAGTTCACCCTGGCGTTGTGGCACCTTGGGGTGGCTGTGGGCACCATTGCCAGCAAAATATCTGCATTGGGGTTTATGAGTGGCTTGGCAGGATCTCCCCCTCCTGATGGTGGGTTTTTTCAGTTGGAGGATGTTGGAAAGCTGGTTGTGAGAGAGCGTGTCAGAGAGTCACCTGACATGCTCTCAATACCTGCATAGGGTATTGAGCCACCTTGGTCTCCCACCCTCCAAATACGGGTCACGTTCTTTCCGTATCGGTGCAGCATCTGTCGCGGCCGCGGCAGGTCTACCTGAGCAAGGGATTCGGGCAGTGGGGAGGTGGCGCTCCGGGGCATACCGAATGTACATTCGAGATTTGACTCGCTAATCGTTGTCTTCCGTCTGTTCATCTAGGTGCGGTGAGATCTCGGGGCAGAAGTCTGGTGTGGATCATCGGACACAGTCTTGTGCGATGGGCCGGGAAGGGTGTGGGCCAGACCCGCCGGGGAACCCAACCGGGACTGGGGAGCAGAGCAGAGATTCGCTGGATGAGGCGGAGCGGCATACGATGGCATCAGCTACTCCCCATGCTGCGGACGGTGGCAGCTCAGAGGCCGCCAGACTTTGTGGCAATCCACCTGGGAGAGAACGACATACCAAAGTTGAAAGGGGTGGCGAATGCAATGGTTGTCAACATCAAGGCCGACCTATTAGAGGTGGAGCAGCTTTTCCCTAGGGCCACACTGATTTGGATAGTTTTGGTAGAGCGATTGTGGTGGGATAAAGCTTTAAACCCTCAAACAATGGACAAAACTCGGCGTAACATTAACAGGGAAGTGGGGAAATGGCTCCAAGCTAGGGGTGGTATGAGAATCTCTCACCATGGGATTACACACAGGTTACCCGAGTTTTATCGCCCAGATGGGGTGCACTTGTCGCCAGAGGGCAACGAAGTGTATTTGGCCACCTTGAAGGCAGCATTGGTTGAAATGTTGGGTATGGTTAGGCTGGGTGAGGGTCGGGAATCATCCAATGTAGAATTTGTTAGGGATGGACGAACGCGGTTCGGAAGTTCAGACCGAACTCGACCAGTTTGGTTGACCGAACCAAACTTCCGAACCGAACTCGATTTTTGAACCGAATTTCCAAACTCGGCTCTGTTCGCCCATCCCTAAAAAATAATATTCCATTTAGTTCAATGGGGTTTGAATTTCCGAACTTTGTTCGGAAGTTCGGACCGAACTCAAATAGTTCAGTCGACCGAACCGAACCTCTGAACCGAACCGAATTTCCGAACTGAACCAAACCGAATTTCCGAACTCGGTTCTGTTCACCCATCCCTATTGGTGGTCCCTTAGTGGCAGGGGTCCTGCACGGTTAGGTGTTAAATAGTTAAGTAGGTAGTAATTGGAGGCATCTCCTTAAGGGATGGGGAGGTGATACCCGGCGCAAAAGCAGGACACGGCAATCGCAAGGGTCATATCCCGGGGAGAGGTGCCAGTCAGAAGGAGGGGAAGGACAAGCACGGTCCTCAGTCCTTCGGCGCTATGTCCTTACTCCAGTCCGGAAAGGACATTGTCCCCTTCAATCACGGCCTTGGGGCCGGGGCGCGAAGGGGAGACGAGGTTTGGGGGCTGGCACTGGCACTGGAGGGCACATCCAGGCCAAGCCCTGTTTAGTAAGGAATTAATGGTTTTAGGATTTGGGAGTGCTGGACCTGAATTGCTTAGAGGCCATTTTTCCCCCTGGTTTATGGACTTTCACCTAGTTTTCATTTATTACTTGCCAGGCATCTGCTGTGAGTTTGGCTCACTTCTATACTGTGCTACTGTGAATATTTTGTTTATTTTTGCATACGTGCTGTATTAAACTGCTGGTCTAATTTCGTATCTTTTAAAAGGTGCATTTTGGAAACCCTGATATTGCGAACTGCGATTCCTACGGCGGGGTGGCTACTTCTGGTGCGTATTTCCGGGCTCTTCAGCCTGGGCGTTCTTCAACACGCTGGTTTCAACCGCTCACCTAAACGCGGTCTAAGATTTGGGCAGCGTTGGGTGTGATAAAAAGATACTCCAGACTTGAGATTCCATAAGCAAATTAAACATTCTAAAACTGCATAGCCTAGGATAAAGTGTTGGGACTTGGGCCTGACAGACTCCGGTTCAAATCCCCATCTTAGCCACGAACTCCACTGGGTGTTCTTGAGCAAGCCCCATCTCTCTGTGTCTCGCTGGGCTTTTCATTCAGCCAGCGCATTCTTCTACGCGCTGGTTTCAACCACTCATCTAAAAGCGGACTCAGTTCTCCATCTGTAAAATGGGAATAATAATGACCTACCTCGCAGGGAGGATGCGAGAGTGAGCTGAATAAAGACTTAAAAGCACTTTGAAGGCTGAAAGTGATGATAAAATAAGGAAACATCTCTTATTATAAGAAAACTGCAATTTAGTAAAATGTAACTGTAGCAGGGAATGGCATTGCTGTTTGTAAGTGTTCACAGGATTAGCCCCAAACACACCTTCTTAGGGTCGTAACTCAATACAGTTTATTGTCATATAACACAGTCCATTGCCATACATAAGCCTCTATTCCAATGAGCCACAGCCTGGCGAGGTAACAGTCCTCCGACCGGCTACTCACTCTCCTTCCTTCAAGTAGTCCGGATTCACAAGTCAGCATCAAGGTAATGCTCCATCGTCTCCTTCCATTCAGGAGCAGAGATGTGCTCTCTTCTGTGTCCAGGCAGCTTCTGCCTCTCCTCTTCCTGTTTCCTCGCTTTATATCCGACGTGGCTTCAGGCCCACACAGTCACTCTTAAAGGGCCAATGCCCTTATGTGGTTCCACTTTGCCACAGTAACTTATTCTCCTTTGAGGAGAGAAGGTAATTTTGTCATTAATTCCATTTATTTATTTATTCAAATTTCTATCCCGCTCTTTCCCAAGTACAGGTTACACAAAATAATACAGATAAAATACACAACTAAAAGCCTTTTAAAATCCCCTGTAAATCCCCCCCAGACCTTATCCCTGCCTATAAATGCCTGACCGAATAGACACGTCTTAGACTGCTTTTAGAGGAGGCGCTCAAAAAGCGCCTTGCAAAGTTACAAAGCAGCAGCCACCGAGAACAAACACAGGTTTGAAGATGCGGCGCTGTACAACCCTCTGGAGGGGGTTTTACAACGTCGCCTCTCCAAACCTATGCTTCTTCTCAGCGGCCGCTGCTTCAGAATGGGAGCAACGTCCCTTCCGGTAGCGTGGGGGAACGTCTAAGCCACCCACTAGGGATGGAACACCGGGGAGAATACCGGATTTACCGGTATCAGATCTCCCCGGTATCAGATTTACTGGTATCAGCATGCCGGATTTTTAGCATTGGCCGCTTTACCCGTTTTTTTTTTTACATTGCGGCCATTCACTTCAATGGCCGCGATGTAAAAAAACCCGGTAAAGCGGCCAATGTTAAAAATCCGGTATGCCGATACCGGTGATTATCGGATTATCGGGTGTATCGGATTTATTCTATACCGATATTCCCACCCCTACCACCCACCCAGCCTCGCCAGGTAGATTTCTCTCTCTAGGTATCTTTGCAAGACGCTTTTTGAGCGCCTCGTCTAAAAGCGGCCCTACATTGTCTGTGGAAGATGCCCAGACTTGGGGGCTTGAATGAGAAGAGGCAGTGTCAGCTGGCGGATGGGTGGGCGTGTACGCTGCTGCTAAACACGCATTCTCACCCACCTCCACCCATCGCCCATGCACGGAGCAACCGCTGAAAATGCTGGTTGCTGCATGCGTGGCGTTGCATCAGGGATGGGTGTGCGCCAGCGTACACACACACGGACACACCCTCAGCGGTGCGTACACAAACCACCCCCACAGAGCGGCCCGTTTTCAAAAGGCCAGTGACGGCAGGAGAAAGGTTCCTTCCTACAACTGGTCTGGGACAGAGCTGGATTAACCAATATGCCATTGATCCTGCAGAAATGCAGATACGAGTCCCAGCTGCTCACTGACTCCCACCCCCTTCCCTTGGGGAGGTAAAGCCCCCTTCGTCCTGGAAAGGCTCATAGACCCAGGTTGCTTTGTGAGTGTGAGAGAGACAGATTATTATTATTATTAATTATTATTATTATTGCACTAGCAGTGACCCAAGCACTGTACAATCAATAGTTACAGACAGGTCCCTGCCCCAAGGGGCTTACAATCTGAGAGAGAGAGAAGGGAGGGGGAGACAAGGGAGAGGTGAATATTGGGAGAGAGGTAGCAGCCCAAACCATTCTGTCTCTCTACATCAGGGGCGGGGAAACCTTTTCCCTCCCGGGGGCTTGCACAAGCTCCGAGGGCTGCACAGAAGTTGGGGCGGGAGTGCTTAAGGGAGGCACTCAAGGAAAGCAAGGCCCAAATCATGAATCTGTGCCACGGAACTGTCCCCCTCGCCTTGTTTGCATGGACCTCATCTCTGCTCTCTTCCCTTGAGCTCAGTTTTTCCAGTAATTGGAGGTAAGAACTGGATCCAGGGATCGGATCCGGGCACTGGAAAGGGGGTCACATAAAAACTTGCCATGAGCCGCGTTTGGCCCCCGGGCCTGAGTTTCCCCAGCCCTGCTCTACATCATCATCGTTGGTAAACCCTCACAGTCAAGAATGATGGTCTTATTATTTCATTCGATTTCTTAGCTGCCCCATCCTGCCGCAGCAGCGCGGGACAGCTCACACATATGAAAACAACATATTCTAATAAAAGCCGCAAAAAACAATATTATAAAACCAGAATAAAAATACCCAAGGCAGAGCTAAAATAAAAACAACCAAAACCTCCCCTTCCCAACCCCCCACCCTCACCCGTCTCCCTCACCGAAAGCCCGGCAGAACAGCCAGGTCTTACATTGTCTTCGGAAAGAGGGAAGATCCGGGGTCAGACGGACCGCCGTCAGGAGGGAAGTTCCACAGCCGCGGTGCAGCTACCAAGAATGTCCTCATCATCATCACCACATGGAAAACGCAGGGGACTTCGAGGAGGGCACTCCTGACCGACCGCAGGAGCCGGTCCAAGACCTGAGGGGTGAGGTGATCCTGCAGATAGGTCAGGCCCAGGCCGTGTAGGGCTTCACAGGTCAAAACCAACCCCTTGAATTGGACTCTGAAGACTATAGGCAGCCAGTGCAGAGAACGCAGCACTGGTGTAATGCGCTCATGGTGACTCGTCTCCATAAGGAGATGGGCAGCCACGTTCTGCACCAGCCATCACCAGGGGTAGCCCCACATAGAGTGCATTGCAGTAGTCTAATCTTGAGGTAACGAAGGCATGGATGATGGTGGCCAGATCAGCATCCGAGACATATGGACGAAGCCATCGCACCAGAATGCTCCCTTCACCACAGCTGCCACCTGGACATCCAGGTGGAGCCGTGAGTCAAGGGCCACCCCCAGACTACGGACCCAAGACACCAATGGAGGGCAGACCCCATCAATGGCAGGTGCCACCACTCCCTCGGCTCCATCCACCATCATCATCTCCATCTTGTCGGGATTCAGCTTCAGACGGCTCGCCCTCATCTAGTCCCCCACAGTCATCAAACACAAGGTAAACATAGAGACTGCTGGGCTTGAGCCGGTGGGAAAGAAGAGGTAGAGTTGGGTGACATCAGCATACTGATGACACCACACTCCAAACCCTCTGATGACTTCGCCCAAAGGCTGCATATACACGTTGAACAGGAGGGGGGATAGAATGGAACCTTGCGGAAATCCACACGTGAGGTCCCAGGGAGAAGATGAATAATCATCCAGCACCACACGTTGAGTTCTGCCTCAATCAATTGGCTTCAGCGTGAGAACGACGCCGCCATCACTCCAACCACCGCCCTTCTCACTCCATCCGCCACAGATCCTCCATAAACCACGGGGACCTGCATTGTCGGTGGCTGGAAAGTGGATGCCTAGGAGCCATTTAGTCGATGGCCTTAGTCAGCAGTGAGGTTTATGGGTCCAAAGATGATCGACAAGGCCAATCCAGGAGCGACAGATTCTATTACAGTTTGGGCATGTGATTCCGAGTGAGGTAGCTGATTCTGGGTTCCAAGTGTGTTCCAGGCCATGTTGCTTTCACCACGCCTGCTTTTCCATCTCCTGTTGTTGTGAGAAATCAAAATATTGAGACCCTTGTAGTAGACTCTTCCTCCAATTGGGATGGCCTGTAGATTCTTCCTCCATTTGGGGACGGTCTGTCTCTCTACGACTGAATATAAGACAGGAGTTCTTGTTATTTAATCTATACAATGACCAGTTCAGGGGATGGAGTAGGAAAGTCATTAACGAAAACCAAATAAACTTTTTATGGCTTTCATTTCCAACCCCAAAATAGCCAATATTGGCCTTTTCTTGGTCTGTCACATTCAAGGTTCACGCTCTTATTGAGAACATTTCCCGAGGCTCAGTCCCCCCCTGCCCCTTGAATTTCATTTCTGGGTCCGAGCCGTGGGAAGCCCCACCAATAAATTAAGCCCTGGAGTGGAGTGAGGAGTGGCACATTTTTGGTTACCATTTCAGGTATTCGAATTGGTATCCGAATACCATCCAACTACTCGAAAAATTGAAATTTCAGTTACTGGTTTTTAGAGTACGCAAAATTACTTGGAAAACTGAAATAATATCTGAAAAATTCCCAAAATTCAGAGAAAAAAATCAGGATGAAATCAGAACAAAATTGGTATTTTGGTATACCAGTTGCTGGTATTTCATGTACCTGGTTAAAAAAAATAAATTGTTTGGGTACCCAAAAGAACACAAAGTATTTGGTTCCGGGTATGGGAAATTCGATGGGTATACCTGTGTTTGCAGGTACTTGCTTCAGTTCTAGTGGTTATATCAGTAGCCTGGAGACTTCCAGATTATTGTTTAGTTTAGGGCGCTGAATCCTCTAATCCAGCCTCAAATCGGTCCCTTTATTTGTGACTTGCTACCTGCTCTCTCAAACATACATTTGCAGCCTAGCCTAACTTGCAGCCTGCCAGGGAACCTATCTGTTCTTTCCTTTCATTGGTTACGGATGCCACAATTCAGGTGACTGATCTTTTCCGTTTGAAATCTGGGAATTTTGGTAACCTGAATGCGGACATAGAGAATGGAGAAAGTGAATTTGGCATGTCCAAATTTCTAAATTTGATTTCATTTTAATATAAAATGGCTCATTTAAATTTAACGTAGCTTTTATCCTATATCAAGTCAACATAGCACGCACGCACGCACGCACAGCCTGCCAGTAAAGTCTGAGAAAACACTCCAATCAAAACCAGAACTAACCACAGACAAAGAACAGCAGTTTATATCTACCCTCTATGCTCGCCTTGAAGCCACCACCGATTGATCCCATAAAGGTGGACGCATGCAGTAATTGGTCAGTGAATGTGTCAGTCTGAGCCCCCTCCCTTCCATACCTCCCCCCCCGCCATGCCTGTCTCTGAATGGCACTGCATGTGCTAGTTAACTGAATAATGAAAGTCTTCAAGAGGGAAATTCAATTGCTTATAAAATTTGGAACCTTGATCAAATCTTTCTACAATTTGGCAGAGATGATTTTTATTGTCTGAGACACGATCCTGCCATAGTTCATGTAAAATGCATGGAAAACAGAATTTTCACAGCTAGAAATGCATTTACAAGTAAATTGCTTATAACATCAGGACACTTTATCCAATCTTTATGAAATGTGGCACAGGTAGTAAGCTTGGGGAGGGGAACAATCTACCCAATTTTCATGTAGATTGACTGGAAGACAAAGAAACTGGAGCCAGGAATGTGTGTACTTAACATTGATTCCCTTCACCCAATTTGGTACACATAATGCCCTCCATTGGGGGTACAATCTCCCCAAGTTTAATCAAAAGCAATCAAAAAACAAAAAGGTTATCGCCTAAAATATATTTTTCAGTATTTTCCTAGTAACTCATAATAACAAAAATTAATTCATTATTTCACTGTTCTTTCATTTTTGTTATTCAATAACAAAGAGCCCTATTTGATTTTCTTTATTATAACAACAAACCCGAAATGCACGTCCCTAACTAGGATGGGATTTGAACCCTGGCTTCGCAGGTCCAAGCCCAGCACCCTAGCCACTACACCACACTGTCTCAAAAATGCAGGCTATTGGAGACTAAGGGATAGAGTCGATAATGATTTCTCTCTGGGAATTTGGAAATAGTTTCCATGCTGCAATTTGAGGACAGGGGCAATATTTGTTCAGAGCGTAGAATCATTGCATTGGAAGAAACTTCCAGGGTCATCTAATCCGACCCCCTGCTCCAATATTTATACCATCACGGAGGCCTGTCAAGCCAATTCTTAAAGATACGCACAGAAGGAGATTCTGCAGCTTCCTTAGATTCCTACCGTGCAACTGTTAGGAAGTTCCCCCCCCGGTCTCCCCCTAAAAATATTTAATCAAAATATGCTTTGCTGAAATTTTAGCCCATTTGGTCTTGTAGTCTCCGTAGCATCTCTAATTTTACAGATATGAGTGAGCCCACTCACAGAGGCCCCTTCCCCCTGCAAACTCAACTCTTGTTCCTTAATCTGTGCTTGCCTTATCCTGTAGCAATGTATTCACATGGGTGTTGATTACCCCTGCGTTTCAGAGGTCCACCTCATGCACCAGGTTACAGAAAGACACAAGGAGTGGGTCGGAGCTAGGGCGGAGACAAGAGCAAGTTCCTTGGGGAACCTCCCCCTCTCGGTCGGGGTTCCCCAAGGCTCTGTCCTGGGCCCTCTCCTCTTCTCTACCTACACCCTGTCCCTGGGCAGACTCATTGCCTCCCATGGCTTCCAATATCACCTCTAGGCTGACAACACTCAACTCTATCTCTCTCCTCCTTCTCTCTCCCCGTCCGTCCAAGCTCGCCTCATCAACTGCCTCTCTGATATCTCCGCCTGGATGTCCCAACGTCAGCTCAAGCTCAACATGGCTAAGACTGAACTCCTTATCTTTCCTCCCTACCCTTCCTCTCCCCTGTCCATCCTTATTAATGGGGTCACCATCCGTCCTGTTCCCCAAGCCCGTAGCTTGGGCTTCATCTTCAATNCTCCCTCGTCTCCCCTAACCGCCTTCATCCCTTCTCCCTTGCTGCCCCCCATGCCTGGAACTCCCTCCCTGCCCACATCCGCCTCGCCCCCTCCCTCCGCTCCTTCAAATCTCTGCTCAAAACCCACCTCTTCCTCGCCGCCTTTCCTGACGCCTGTTAGAACTTTCCTTTCAATATTTGCTGTCTGCCCTCCCTGCAGACTCCTGCCTAACCGCAACCAAGCCAAGCACGTGCACCTGAGACTTCACATCCGCTTGAATGTTATTTATCCCTTGTCTCTCCCTATGTCCCCTCTCCTTGTCTCCCCCCTCCGTGTCTGTTAGATTGTAAGCCGTAGGCAGGGACCGGGTCTATCTTATTGTCCTGTAAAGCGCCAGGTACACAGCTGGCGCTATACAAATGCTAATAATAATAAAAATAATAATAATAATAATAAATAAGTCTTCCCGTTCGAAGGGAAATACCGATCTTTCAGGAGTGCTCCTGAGTGTTTGTCAGTACCTCGACAGTTTTTGGTGATTCCATTCTTCCTTGCTTTTTTTTCATTGTTTTCATCACTTTCCGGGACTTCTCATCACTTTCTGGGACATCTCGTCACTTTCCGGGCATTTTACGGCAGGTTTACAGCACTTTTATGGCAATTTCCAGCACTTCCCTGTACACTTTCATCTCCACAGCCCCCGGAGGTGCGCTAGGGTCACACAGGGGACTTGGGACCAGCCCATAGCAGCCTTGTTCAACTTGCAACAAATAACAGAAAATGGCAAAAAAAAAAACAGCAGGGAAAGTCAGTAGGTTTCTGCATCATGCGACTCTCAGGCCCTTTTCAAATGGGCCGGTGGTGCAGGGGGAATGAGTGGGTGCCGCGGCGGGTAGGCGGTGCGTGGGCGGCCCGTTAGACGGACGTCCACCCACCTCCACGCACGGAGCATCCACCATTGGTGTCCGTTCCTCCTTGCGTGGGCGATGGGTGGAGGTGGACGAAGAGGTGACCGTGCCCGCACCCCCATCCACCCGCCGTGGTGATCACACAGATGCACCCCCCCTCCGCTGCACATGGGGGGGGGCATCCATGCAACGCCTAGACCTCACTGAGAATTCTCATTTCATACCCAGTTAGAGCTGAGACAGAGAGCTAATTTGCTACCTACTGGCAATACCCCAAATTCCAGATAGCCGGTCTAGTGCCTGTTCAGTACCCCATTACTGATTAGTACTGTTACTGAGTTGCCGATTTTCCATTTTAATTACCCGTTTTCTGGTTTTTTTGGCCCATTCCAACTTGCCTTTCACTTTGTCTACAAAGTTTAAGTTATGGGCTCCTTTGGG
>QEPC01005437.1:1674094-1716749 GCA_003113815.1 Sphenodon punctatus | reverse complement strand
TCCCACTGTCTCCTCTCCCTGTCTCCCCCACTTTGTCTTTTAGATTGTAAGCCACAGGCAGGGACCGCGTCTAATTCTATGTTCTGTACAGCACCAGGTCACACGACTGGCGCTATATAAATGTCTAAAATAATAATGATAACCAATGGTTATCCACCTAGCCCAGCATCCTGTCTCCAACAGTGGCCAATCTCGGTGGCTTGGGAGAAGTCCCCAACATCCCATTTCCTGCTCCCAACAGCCAGAGGTGACATCCTCCAACCTACTTCGCTAATAGCCATTAATAGACCTGTCCTCCAACAACATATCCCATCCTTTCTACTGGCCCTGATCACATCCTCTGGCACAAATTCCACAGGTTAATTGTGTGTTTCATGGGGAAAAAACAAACTTCCTTTTGTTTGTTTGTTTTAACCTGCGGTCGGTTAGCTTTATGGAGTGTCCCCTAGTTCTAGTCCCCGTGTTCCCCTCCCCTGTGTCTCGCCTGGATTGTAAGCCTCCCAGGGCAGAGTCTTGTTTCCAATCAGGATTGTTCAGTGCCAGGTGAAATACTCACTCAGATGATCACACTTGTGTCACCGGCTCACTGTACCTGCCCATAACCCCCGCGAGCCGCGCAGACATTACGTGAAGCCCTCCCTTTGCAAAACAAGCCGTTAGACGTTTCCCCTGCCACACTCCCCGTGGTGAGATGCTTCTCATGAAATGTTGCAATTGTTCTCCAAAGGCACTGAGCCCCCTTTACCCAGCCAGGAGAACAAATCTGGATTTAATTTCTCTCTCTATTGTCCTTCTATTTAAGAAAAATGTCAGCTCTTTAACAGCTCTGACTCCCCACCCCTCAAAAAAAATCCTTTGGCTGGGGTTTTTCTAGGACAATAAATAAATAAATAAATAAATAAATAAAAAAATAATTCCTTTGGGTCCTTTTAATTGTCTCCCCTTTGTTGTTTGCTGTTCCAATCTGTAAATTATTGAATTATGCCCCCTCTTCTGATTTTTTTTAGCTTGCTCCCATTCCAAAGTTCAGTGGGTCAGGCAGGGGCGCATTATTTTTAATTATTTCTTACTCCACCCTCCCATCCTTGTGTGGGGTCCAAGGAAAGCTTCCTTTCATGTTAAGCTCTGGTTTGCATTATTAGTGTGACCCTGCGCAAAGAGCAGTATGACCCTGGGCACTCAGTACCTCGCGAATCTCCCAAACGGTATGTGCGGAGGTTAAAAAAAGAAAAGAAAAAGAAACGGCCGGGCAGGGATCCGTGTTCACCGAGTTTTCCCCATTGGTGTCAACGGAGAATATGCAGAATATACAGGTCCCTGGGGAATGTGACCGGGCTCAATTATCCAGCCTCTCCCCCGCTGGAGGTAATGGACCAAAATCTAGGGTTGGTCTTACAGTTTGCTAGGCCCAGGTTGTGGGGGATAGGCAGGGAGTTGGGGATGGGGACAGAAGGGTGAGAAAACGGAGGGGTTGCCAGGGTGAGGAGCCATTGGAGACGGCAGGGTTACCTGAATGGGGCAATGGAGTGGGGCATCAGGAAAATGGAGGGGGGGGAATACCCTGCCCCATTCACCCCGCAAAGCACCCCTTTGGACCTGCCAGGCTCTGCTCCCTCATGTTCCAGCACATCCCGCCCTTCTGGCACATAGTTCTTGCCCCAGCTCACCTCACTGAGGGATACCGTGCCTCCCCTTTAAAAGAGGACATTTTATTCCCACAAGTGTCAATGGGGCCGCGTTTCACTCCGATTCGCTCCATGGGGGTTAAACCAAGGAGCTCACTGGAGTCAACCAGCCGAGAACTTATCGTTATCTCACAAACAGTTAAGATGAAAGGCTCATCCCACCCTAAAATAAAAATGGAGTCTGCGCAGGCTTCTTGCTATGCCTGGATTCAACAGGAATATGAGAAGCCGGAGCATCTCCTGTTGCTTGCAGCTGGTCGAGCTTGTGAACTAAAATGTTGGCTTTGGACCTGGCAGATGAGGGTTCGAATCCCACCTTAGTTGTGAACTCACTGGGGTGGCCTTGGGCAAGTCGTTCTTTTTCAGCTAGGGTGCCCGTATATGAAAATGTTTAGAGGACACCTATGATAAACACAGGTTCCAGGGCTACATGGGAGCCAATACAGGGCAACCTCTAAAGATTCTCGTATTCAGCCTCCGTTCTGCATCTGTAAAATGGCCTACCTCACCGGGATGTTGTGAGGGCGACTTAGATGTGCTCAGTTTATGTATTTCTGACCAGCGAGGCTACGTGCCTGAGGAAGGGCCCCCCCCCGGTGTGGCCCAAAAGCTTGCTGATTTCTAACAACAGTCGGCCCAATAAAAGAGATCATTCAAACCACTTTGTCTCCATCTCTAGGTGAAGGAGCGGATGTGGAAATAATGCTATGCCTACCCACAGCCATTGATCCTAAAAGCGGCTGATCATTTTAAAACAAATTTCGGATTTATTTATTTTTCCATTTGGCCCCCCCCCCCCACATTTGAGCCTTTTAAAAAAGTAGCCTTATCTTATCGCCTTTGACGTGCTTTCTGGAGTTATTATATAGGCATCCTCTTCCCCCTCTCTCAGGATCTAGCGCTCTGTAGCCAAGGCCCCTTTTAGATGAGCAACATTTAACTTGAGGTATTTAATTTGCGGACGTAAAGGGATGCGCGAGCAGCAATAAGGCGCGTATCGTCTCGTCTAAACCACCCCCCGGCACTCTTACCAGGTGCATGATCTTTTGGCGCGAGCACGCGCCGATCATCTAAAAGCGGCCTAAGTGAAGCACATGCCCCTGCTACTTCCCAACCTCATGAACGTACCCTTGTCTCTCCCGATGTTCCCCTCTCCCTTGTTTCTCAGATTGCAAGTCCCTTGGGGGTTGGGACCTGGCGGCTATAACTATGGATTGTACAGCACCAGGCACATTGCTGGTGCTATATAAATAAAAAGAAATAATCAAATAAATGAAAAACAACAACAGCGACGATGATAATAATACTTTTCTATTTAGTGATGCATTCGACCAGTGGGAAAAGGGGCCAGGCATGGGTTTTTATTGAGGATTTTGATAGGTTTTTATATATATTTTAATAGGCTGTCACCCCAAGCCTTCAGAAATGGACAGAATACAAGTTTTCATAAATCAACAAAATGAAATTTAACAAAAATGCTGCCTAGAGCTGACTGAACATTGAGATTTTGCTGGAGACATTTTTCAGCAATATAACTTGTTCATCTCCACTTTGAAAAAAATTAACTGTATTTCCATTTTAAAATGTTTAATTATTATTGGTCAAACTGTCCCCAATTAGAGGGTCTAATTTGGGTCGGTCAGGATCTGCTCTCTTATGTCCCAAATCATCCCACCCTTCTCTCACAGAGTCCTCGACCCTGGCCTCCCCACTTAACTCCCCCACCCCCCTATTTTGTTCAGTTTTCTGCTATTGAAAACTGAGTATTTGTCTACCCCATGCCCCCTTCAGTTCCTAATTTTCAATTATTTGAGAATTAAAATGGAAGAACTCTGGAAAAATTCAAATACATTTTTTTAAGGGTTAGGTCCTTTCATCCCATGAACCCAACATTTTCCAATGAAACTTTCTTGGTCTTTGAACAGAAATAGCATTTTTATTTTTATTTTTAGTCGTGGGGAAAAAAAAATTCATCACAAATTTCCCAACGGGCTTTAATTACCCAAGTCATATGTACCCCAGATGCTGGCGCTAACAGCTTCAACTAAGTCTGCGAACAGGACCTTGGTTTTGACATTGCTGCCAAAATACAGCATCATATTGTGATGTATCAATGAGGCAATATTGGCCATGATCAGAGACACAAGCAGCATCAGGTTTGGACAAACTCAGTTCAGTTTATTCAGCCACAGGCCTCAGGCTGACACTATCCAACTAGGCCCATGAGAATAAAATTGTCAAAATCACTTTCTAAGCAGAAAATGTATTTCCAAGGCCACAATCACAAACCCCAGACAGGCACTATCTCTGAGAACACAGAAAGAGGCCTAAGAGAAACAAAGGGAGTTTGTAAGAAAGGGAGGTGCCCTCCCCTACAAATAAACAGTAACTCCCTAAAACTCCCTGAGAACTCCAAACTAGCTTGGTGGCCGTGCTCCAAGTGATAGCATTATGAATAGTCAGCTTATTCTCTGCACCTGGCAAAGGGAACCCTGCAACCTGTACCCCCAATAAATGAAGCTATAAAAGGGAAAGCCCAGCCCCTTACCCCTTGTCATTGACACTAACGGCCACTAGCATTGCAGTGAGCCGTGTGGGCTTTTGACCCTTACCGTCGCTCTCAAAAGATCCAGAGACCCCCAGGCCAGCCATCTGCTAGACCCTCTCCCCTTCTCCTCTGAACCAGCCTGCGTCTCGGACTGTGCCTCTGACACGCAAGATATCATGGGTCACTGGGGTTTGTAACTGAGAACACTGCCCTGTCCAGTTGTTAAGTGTCTATCCAATCAAACTGAGTTGTACCTATATACTTTGGCTTGTTCATTGGCAACCTTCGATCCCATTTGGGTAAATTGAGGCACGCCACCTCATTTGTCCCTTGGATTCATGTCAATATCAGTTCACTTCCTGGCAACTGCCTTTTTGGGAGTAGGGTCATGAAAATAATCCAAGGTCTTCTTTAGCGCTTTGGCATTGCAGTGCCTGGAGAAAACACTAGGAGGCAGAATGACCCAGACAAGTAGGGTGGACTCTGTAGGCCCCTAGCTTGAAGGGAGATGACCAATGGATGCGGTCTTGTGTAGAGCGTATATCTTGCTATCACTGCTACTCCTGCCATTTTCCATGGAACTGGGCTACACGTGGCTCAACGGTCAGGGAGCGAGGGACTCTGTTTCTGTGTGACCTATATGCTCATCATTGCACGACCAGTGGGAATAACCTCTCTCTGCACATTTGTTTGTCCATAAAAAGATAAAGGACAAAATATTCCTACAAGTCAAGAAAACTGTTCCCTCATCATTACAACCAGCATTTTCTTTCATCTATTGTTTTTCTGGTTCGTGTTCCGAAAATATCCTCCCTGCCCTTCTCTGCTGCAGGGACCCCCTTTTTCACCCTCCCCAGGCAGAATCAATGACTACCAAAAACTAGAGACGGAAACTGGGAGACCAAAGCACAGTCCCAACGGAGAACGGAGCCAGCGTGTGAGCAGCGGGATGTAGGACGACACAGGGAATTTCACCACAATGAAGCGAGGGCCAAGTCTCTCCTCTGAGTCCCAAATACAAGGGAGCACAAGACAGATAATTTCTTAAGTTCTCAGGTAAGTCCCATCAAAAATAAATAACGAAGAGAATCTGAAACTGGGTTTGGTGGAAGGCTGAGAGATGGCATCATACCATTGACTGACCAGGTCAAAACCCAACTGCACAGACCCAGCCTGAGTAGCTATCATCCTCCGTCAACATAAGGAAGGCCATATTGGACCAATGGTCCATCTAGCCCAGCACCCTATCGCCCACAATGGCAAAGTCAGCTGTTTCAGAAAAGTGTGTAACAGGACATAATGGTTCGATCCATTCCCCACATTTCACTCCTGACCACCAGAAATCATAGATCTCATCCTTTGTCTCCTTCTCTCCTATAACTAAGCTAAGGATGTGCACCCCTTACTTCTCAACTTCGTGAATGTCTCCCTGTCCCTTCCTAGGTTCCCTTCTGCCTTTTCTCTCTTAAATTGTAAGCACCTCAGGGCAGGAACCTGTGTCTAATTAATGTTCAGTGCCAAGCACATTGCCAGCATGAGATGAACAACAGCAGCAATAGAGAAATAGCTATTTATGGACCTATCCTTTAAGAACTTACTCAATCCTTTCTTGAACCCAGAGACCCGAGGGAATGTGTCCCCATCTCTTGATACTTTGGCCTAGTCTGACTAGCTCAACAGGCATCTAGCAGGAACCCTTTAGGAATGTGGGGAGTTTCGGCTAGATTACATGTGAGGTCCTGCCCAACTCCCCAGTTCAAGAGTCTATACGCAATCAGAGTTCCTCGTGCTATTAATAAGAGTGCGTCGGGGACAAAGGCAGGTATGAAGGCCCTTTGAGAGGATCTCTTCTATACATGGTGAATTCTCTCTGATACTCTGTTGTATTCTAGGGTCGAACTGAAAGGAGCGCCCCATAAAGATGGATATATCCATTCAATTTTCAGTACTCGAATGGACTCAAAAATATCAGATGCTGATCAGTACCCGATTTCAACCTGATTCGAGAACCCAATGTCCTCGAATGTCCCAGAAAGTCAACATCCAATCCTGGATTTTTCATCCCAATTTTCAGTTTTCCATCCTGACTGACCAACCAGTGCCCAGAAAAATCGGCACCAGAAATGACTGATTTCCGGGGTATCCAGGTACCCGGTCAGTAACCGGTAGCCCATCAAATACTGGCGGTGGTACCCGGGAAACGCGTGTATTACACCCTGCACCATCCATTCCAGGTCTAGGGCTCAGTATTGCTGGCCAGGCGGGGGCAGGCGGGATGGGGAGTGCGTTTCCAGATTGGTTTTTGATACACAGTCTGAAATAAGGAGCACACAGGAGCCTCTTTTAAAGAATGATTGAGTTAAAATAGCCCCTTCTCCATTACTCAGCTGCTAATCGAGGCCGGGCACATTATTCCTATCAAAGTGCAATCTGCATTTAACAAAGGGCTCCTGAGAAATGATGGATGGCGAAGGGATGGAGAAAGCCTTGTAAATCCAGCCGGGAAGTAAATCTTGGCGACAAGCGGGTTTTTCTTACACCTCCGCTTTCTGAAGCAAACCCGGGATGTCTGCTTCAGCCAGCATTCTCTTTCTGTCCTTTCGCCCCCAAGCCCATCAATAAAAGACAAGAGGATCTGTGGAAAGGGAAGAGGGGAGGGGGAAAGGAGGGGCTGCCCATTTGTCTTCATTAGAAACTCCCAGCCAGCTCCTCTCTCTGGTCGTGATGTCGGCCTTTGCCGTGAATAAGAAAAAGCTACTGTTTCCACTCACTCGCAGCCCAAGTTGGCAACGTATTGAGGGGAAAGTAAAGTCGTTTTTCACATTGGGTTACCTGCTTGGAGCAGGGAGTAAAACCCATCAGGCTGGGGGAATACTTCCTTTAGTTGGAGCCTCCCAGGATGGGGAATAGAACGAGAAAGAGAAGAACAGCCGGCCTTCCCCGGTCTCACCTTTCTTCCCTCATCTCTGTTCAAAACTCTGCTGCCAGGATCATCCACCTAGCCCGTCGCTTTGACCACGTGCAGCCTCTCCTCCCTCCACTGGCTCCCTCTTCCTGAGTGCATTCTGCACAAGCTCCTCGTCCTCACCTACAAAGCCCTTCACAACCTCGCTCCCCCCTACCTCTCTGTCCTGATCTTCCTCCGAACCCCTGCTCGAGCCCTCCGCTCCTCTTCCATCCCCTCCCTCGCCCTCCCACACCTCCCCTGCTCCCCCATCCTCCTTCGTCCCTTCTCCCTCGCTGCCCCGCACACCTGGAACTCCCTCCCTGCCCTCGTTCACCTTGCCCCCACCCTCCACACCTTCAAATTCCTCTTCAAAATCCACCTCTTCCGCTCCGCCCTTCCGAACTCCTGCTAATCATCCCCACCCAGGATTATCCCCGACCCATTAACTGCAAACTCCCAATTTACTGTAACCAAGCCAAGAACGTGCACCTGAGCTCTCGCATCCTCATGAATGTTGCATCCCTTGTCTCTCCCTCTGTTCCCCCTTCCCTGTCTCCCCTCCCCCTGTCAAAAATATCAGATACTGAGCAGTACCCGATTTCAACCTGATTCAAGAACCCAATGTCCTGGAATGTCCCAGAAAGTCGACATCCAATCCTGTCTTTAGATTGTAAGCTCTCGGGCAGGGACTGTGTCTATCTTATTCTCTGTAAAGCGCCAGGTACATCGCTGGCGCTATATAAATGCTAATAATAATAATCATAAAGAATAGCTTGGAGAAGAGACGACCAGGGGGGGATAGGATATAAGTTTATAAAATCATGAGTGGTGTGGGATGAGTAAATAGGGGGTTATTTACCCTCTCTGAGCTGGGGGACACTCCACAAAACTACCTGAAAGCAGAGTTAAAACAAATAAAAGAAAGTATTTTTTCACTCAACCCACCATTAACTTGTGGAATTTGTTTCCAGAGGCCGTGGGCAAGGGCAGCAGCCTAGCTGGGTTTAAAAAAGGACTGGCCAAGTTCTCGGAGGTTGGGTCTGTTAGCAGCTGTTAGTCAAGCAGGTTGGGGGACGTCACCTCTGTGTGATGAGAGCGGAGAGTGAACACCAGAGAACGGATCACCCCATCGTGACCTGTTGGGACTTCTTCCAAGCCACCGAGATTGGCCACTGCTGGAGACAGGATGCTGGGATTGATGGGCCATTGGTCTGACCCAGCGTGGCACTGTGTTCTTATGTTAACAAAAGGCTAATGAATATGTAATTAGAGAGAGCATGGTTGCCATGTTGGTCCAAAATGTAAGAGGGAGATAAATTGGTTCGGATGATAGCTTACATATCTATTGAGATCATCTGAACTGCCCTGTCTCTATCAGAGATGGAGCTGCCACGCATCTAAAGGCAGGTGAAGCGGAAATTAGGATTGTGCTTTTTCGGGGATTGGTCACATGAAATGCTACAAGGATAAACTCCGAGACGGTCAAAATGGAGAAACCTCAGAATGGCCCCGATGGCCCACGGACACTTCCCTCCCCTCCCCACGGGTAAGGAGTAATTTACACCTAGCTTCTTTGATTTATGTAGGGCCACTAGGATATTTTCAGTTTTAGTCTCTATCTTTCCGAATAATTCCTAACATTGTTTGCTTTTTTTTTATGACCGCCTCACACCGAGCTGAGGATTTCAATGTATTGTCCACAATGTCTCCAAGGTCCTTTTCCTGAGTGGCGACTCCTGATTTAGAAACTCAGCATTGCGTACATAAAGTTTAGGTTATTTTGCCTGATGTGCATCACTTTGCACTTGTCCACATTAAATTTCATCCGCCATTTAGATGCCTAATCACCTTGTCTCACAAGATCCTCTTGCAATTCCTCATAGTCTGCTCGTGNGGGGGGGGGGGGGGGGCTATAGCTCAAGTGGTACGAGCGCGTTCTTTGCATGTATAAAGTCCCAGGTTCAATTCCCACCATCTCCACCTCAGGATCCCTGGTAGCGTGCCTGGGGGAGGCCTCTTCTGGGGGCTTGGAGGGGTCTCAGGTAGCACGCCGGGATGGCCTCTGCCGGAGACCCTGGAAGAGCTGGATTTGGACCCGAATTTGAAACCCCTGCTGCCGTGTCAGGTTGTGACAATACTGGGCTAAGATGGACCATTGGTCTGACTCAGTTAGACAGTTTAAACAAACAAACAAACAAAACTACCTTGAATAACTTTGTTTCATCTGCAAATTTGATCACTCACTCTTTACTCCTTCATTGATGAAGCTATTAAACAACGCTGATCCCAGTACAGATCCTTGGAGCACTCCACTATTTACTTCTCTCCATTCTGAAAAGTGACCATTTAGTCCAACCCTTTAACCAGTTACAGATCCACGATAGGACACTGTCTCTTATCCTATGACTAGTTTCCTCAAGAGTCTCTCATGAGGGACCTTAAACACTTTCTAAAAATCCAGATACACCATATCAACTGGGCTCACCCTTATCCACATGCTTATTTGCTCCCTCACTAAATTCCAATAGATTAGTGAGGCATGACTTCCCTTTGCTAAATCCATGTGGGACGTTTCCCCATTGTGCCATGTTTATCAATATGCCCAGTAAACTGCAAACTTGAAATGTATTCCCTCCACCTCTTCAAGTCATTAATAAAGATATTGAACAGCACTGGAGTCAGGACAGAGCCCTGAGGGACCCCACTCGAAACCACCCTCCAGTTTGATGATGAACCATTGATTAACATTCTTTGAGTAGGGTTCTTCATCCAGTCGTGAATCCACCTTGTTCTAGTGCCTTCGAGCCCACACTTTGTAAGCTTTTCAATGAGGATCTCGTGTGCAACTTTTGTCAAATGCTTTGCTGAAATCAAGATATATTATGTCCCCAGCATTCCACTCATCCACTAAACCAGTTAAGAGATGACAAGATCAGTCTGGCATGATTTGTTCCTGGCAAATACATTCTGGCTACAAGCAGTCACTGCATTGTCATCAAGGTTCTTACAGATTGACTGTTTTATAATCTGTTCTAGTATTTTCCCAGGGACTTAAATTAGGCTGACTGGACTATAATCTCCTGGATCTTGCTTCCCTCCCTTTTCTAAAGATAGGGACGTTTGCCCAACTCCAGACTTCAGGCACCTCACCTCTTTTCTAAGAGTTCTCAAAGATAATTGTCAGGGATTCTGAGAATACTTCAGTAAGTACTTTCAGTAACCTAGGGTATAATTAATCAAGGCCTGAAGACCTGAATTTATTCAAAGTAGACAGGTATTCCCTGACCATCTCTTTATCTATTATGGCCTGCGATCTTATCCCCCTCCACCCCCCGCCCCCATTGCTCATACATTTGCCAATGTCCTAATCTGTTTTCAACTGCAGTGAGAATCCTACCAAAGTGGAATAGTTCCTTCAATTTAATCAAGTCAGCAGAGTGACTTTGGTTTATACTGTTTGTCAAAACACTACCCGAAGGGGAGTCGTCATTTCAATTTAATTAAAATCGGAGCTGTTAGTTCGGCTTAACACCGTTTGTTGAAATGTGCCCTCAGGCAGAGGTAAAACATCATATTTACTTCGATTTAAATAAAGTGAAGCAACTACTCCACTTTAGTATCATTCAGACGACCAGTGTAAAGCTAAGTAGACACTTTGATTTGAGTAAATCAAACTAACTGTTCATCAGAACAGCGCCTTGATTCCCATATGGGCCAGTTGTCACTGGTTGGGTTAAAGCAGAGGTGGAGAATCCTTTCCCTCTCATGAGCCACCTCGAAAAACAGACGTTGGAGGCAGGGGTTCACTCGGGGGGCGGGGGGAGAGGGAGATCCACATCATAGATCCATTCCTGCTCTTCCTCCGAGTTCACCTTTTTTGTGCTTGGAGTTTGGGAGAAGATCCAGGGGCCAGATCCAAGCAGGGCTGGCCCCAAGCTTTGCAGGACCATGCGAGGCCGTGTGTGAAGTCTTAGTGAGGGGCCTAATTTGCATCATTTAAATAATTTACCGGGGCCGCCACCCCCAGGCGTAGGGCTTTAAAGTGGCATGGGTCCACGTACAACCGCACACGTTGCTGATGCCTAGGGTCCAGGAACTGGAAAGGGGCCACATTTGGGCCCCTGGCCGAGAGGTTCCCCCACCCCCGTGTTATGGATCAGTTTTGAAGGTCCTTAGTGAATTCTTCCATCGAGTGCCCTCTCACCCACCCGGCCCCGGCTGCTGGGGCCGTATGAGTTAATAGGTGGTTTCCATTCCTTTTCTGTCTTCCAGGAGTTCATTCTATTGTCATTCTTCTTTCCTTGTTTGCCGATGAGACATGTGTTTGAACAAGGTTTTGCGCTGCCCCCGGCACACAAAGACAATCGGAACAGAAAGGAAGCTTTAGAGCCCAGTTTCCCGACACACTGGCAAATGAAACAACCACCAACGTTTTCCTACGGAGAATCACAGTGGCCACACCCCAAACTCCCAGCCCTGGCCTGCAGGTAGCACGGTCTTCCTCCTGCTCCCACCTTCTACGCTAGGGTCCTAGATTCTAGGTAAATGTGGCTGCGAGGGGGAGTGGACACTTCAGGAGGTGGTGGTTTAAAATACATCAATCCCCGGCAGCCTCTGGGAGGTATGCAGGGGGAAAGGTCTTCTGAGTAGGCCACTCCCTAGAGCGGGAGTGGTGAACCTCAGGCTCCAGGGCCAAATGTGGCCCCTGGCAAGTTCTTATGAGGTTCCTTTCCAGTTTTTGGATCTGGGCCCTGAATCCAGTTTCTATAAGCACTTAAAAATTGAGTTCTGGTTAAGTGAGCAGAGATGAGGGCTAGGGGTGGGACACCGGGGGTATCGGATCTCCCCGGTATCAGATTTACCAATATCGGCATACCCGTTTTTTTTTAACATTGGCTGCTTTACCGTTTTTTTTACATTGCAGCCATTTATTTCAATGGCTGTGATGTAAAAAAACCGGCAAAGCGGCCAATGTTAAAAAAACCGGTATGCCGATAATAGAGGTTACTTACCAGTAACTCTGTTCTTCGAGAGTGCTCCGCGAATTCTCACAATGGGATCTACTTCCTGCTTCGCAGGCACTGGAAACCTCCTAGTTAGCAGTTTCCAGGCAGAGTAGAGCCTGGAAAAGACTAGAACAAGGTGAGGGCTCTGCCCCTCCCTCCCGTCCTGAAGAAAGCGTGGGCTCCAGATCGTGCGAGAACAGTAACGGATAAAAGGGGGGAGGAGCCCTCGCCGCCTCAGTTCCTTCCAATCCCATTGCGGAACAACCAACTAGAGGTGTATCCGAGAACGAGGGGAAGGCAGGCGGGATGTGAGAATTTGCAGAGCTCGCTCAAAGAACAAAGTTACTGGTAAGTAACCTCTATTTCTTCTTCGAGGATCTCCACGATTCTCACTAATGGGAGAGTGAGTAGCAGTTATCATCGCCTACCTCAAGGAGGGTGGAGGCGAGGATATCAATCAAATAAAGAATGTAGAACTGCCTCTGCCCACAGAAGCATCTGCCCTGGTCGCAAGGTCCAGCGAGTAGTGTCTCAGGAACGTATGGATTGATGACCAGGTAGCAGCCTTGCCTATGTCTTTAATTGGCACACCATGCAAGTTTGCGAGGGAAGCGGGCATGGCTCTGGTGGAGTAAGCACGGAGATGGGTAGGCGGAGATCTCCCTGCTAGGTCATAAGCTTTCTGGATGCAGAGAAGGATCCATTTGGAGAGGCTCTGTGAGGTGATCCTGACACCAATTCTTTAGCCACCTTACGAGACAAAGTGGGCGTCTGAGGCTCTAATGCATCTAGTTCTGTCTAGGTAGTACGACAGGACACACTTGACATCTACGCGATGGAGTATCTGATCAGCCCGAGATGAATGTGGCCTTGGAAAAAATACTGGTAGGGATATGGTTTGATTCAGGTGGAAAGGAGATACAACCTTTGGTATGAAGGCAGGGTCCGTACGCAGGTCTACCTTGTCCTTGTAGAAACTTATGTAAGGAGGGGAGGCCTTGAGGGCAGTAAGTTCACTAACTCTTCTGGCAGAAGTTATTGCCAGGAGGAATGCTGTTTTGAGGAGATGTTCTCCATGGAGCAAGTGGTCATAGGTATGAAGGGAGGGTTCATCAGCTTGGCAAGGACGAGGTTGACGTCCCACTGGGGGGCCGGGTGAGTGGTAGGAGGGAAGGTGTTCATGATACCCTTCCATAATGTTTTCATGAGAGGGTGGGAGAAAAAGGTGCTCCCATTGTCAGGTTGTAGGCGAGATGACAGGGCTGCTAAGCGGACCCTGAGAGATTGTGTTGATAGGCCAGAGTCATGTAGGTATACAAGATATTCAAAAATGTGAAACATGTTTAGATGGGTTAGGGAGATGGACCGAGAGGTACACCAAGTCGTGAAACGGTTCCATTTGGTTGTATAGCATGCTCGCGTGGAGGCGCGTCTGGAGTTTAGGAGAATGTCTGCAATGTTGCTGGGGGCATCCTGGATTATGGATCTATCAGCCAGGTGCAGAGATGGAGCGTTGCAGGGTCGTGGTGGAATATGGTCCCATGTTGGCGGGATAATAGGTGTGGCAGCAGTGGGAGGTGAAAGATTTCGCTGGTCATCTCCTGGAGTGTCTGGAACCAGGGTTGCCTGGGCCAGAAGGGTGTGATCAGGATCATGTATGGCTGATCGGCGCGTGCCTTGCAGAGGACCTTGTACATCAGGGGGAATGGGGGAAAGGCATATAGGAAGTCCCCATTCTAGGATATCACAAAGGCGTCCAATATTGATCCTGGAGGTTCCGCCCCTGCTCAACTGCAGAATCTGGGTAATTTGATGTTGTCCTGCGTAGCGAATAGATCGATGGTGGGCATTCCCCATTTGTCATAAATGTCGCGGAGTACTGAGTCGCAAAGGGTCCACTCATGGTGGTCTGTGGCACGGCGGCTGAGTTGATCGGCGATCATATTGTCCTGGCTCGGGACGTGGATGGCGTGGATTTGAATGCCATGTTTGATGCTCCAGAGCCAGATGCTTTGGGCTTCTCTGGACTGGTGAGTGGAACGTGCTCCTCCCTGTTTGTTCATATACCACATGGAGTTTAAATTGTCAATAATGACGAGGACATTTTTTCTTACTATGTGAGGGAGAAGTGCCTTGAGGGCCCAACAGATGGCCCTGAGCTCAAGCATGTTGATATGGAGTTTTTGCTCCTGGGCGGACCGGACCATAGGCCGCTCACCTATAGGTGGTCCATGTGGGCCCCCCAACCAGTCATGGAAGCATTGGTGGTTATGGACTTCTGCATAGGGGGTGGCATGAAAGGGGTGCCTTGCAGGACATTGTCGTGAAGTGTCCACCAGTGTAGGTCGAGAATGACCTCGGAAGGAATGGAAATGTGCATATTGAGGGGGTGGACAGAAGGAGTGTAATTCTGGGCCAGCCACTGCTGGAGGGTGCGTAAATGTAGTCAGCCATGTGGAGTGACTGCCGTTGTAGCTGCGAGGAATCCCTGGAGACGAAGGAAGAAGCGGACCATCCTCTGTGGACGTGGAGGGAGGGATAGTATCATGTGACGTATGGTCCTGAACCTGTCGAAGGGGAGGTAAGCTCTGGACACAGAAGTGTCGAGGAAGGCCCCTATGAATTGAAGTTGCTGCGTCAGAACAAGATGCGACTTGCGGTTGTTTACTATGAGTCCAAGGTTTTGAAGTAGTGAGAGGGTCACCTGAAGGTGGTTTAGAGGGGTACATTGTGAAGAGGCTACTATTAACCAGTCGTCCAGGTATGGAAAGACTCTGATGTGCTTCCTTCGTAGGTATTCAGCGACTACTGTGATGCATTTTGTGAACACCCTGGGTGCAGTGGAAAGGCTGAAGGGAAGGACTCTATTGAAAGTGTTGATTCCCTACAAGGAAACATAAATAACGTCGATGTGCTGGGTTTATAGAGATATGGAAGTAAGCGTCCTGCAGACCGAGAGAGGCTAGCCAGTCTCCCTGGCGAAGACCCAGCATAATAATGGGGAGGGTAACCATACGGAATTTGAACTTTTTGATACATTTGTTTAAAATGTGAATGTCAAGGATGGGTTTGTATCCTTCCTCCTTCTTGGGTACGACGAAATAGCTGGAGTAAAACCCAGAGTTTTGTTCTGATGGGGGAACCTCCTCTATAGCCCCTTTTGAGATCAGCTCTAGAATCTCTGCTAGTATTTGAGTTGCGGGGGGCGGGGTAAGAAATTGGGAGGAAAGGAGGAAAACTGAATAGAGTACCCCTGACTGATGACTAGGGCTGTAGCGGAATGTCACAGCGGCAGCTAATTCCGCTGGAAACAGCATTTCCGCAATTAGTGGTACGGCGTGGCAGAGGCTTTCATTCCACTAGTTCCATTCTGCTACTTCCGCAGTTCCGCTAATTCCATTCCGCTACTTCCACAGGCTTCGCAAAATAGTGGAAACATGACATTTTCGCTACTTCCGCCATCACCACAAAATAGTGGAACAGCGGTTTTCTGACAGTTTCCGCAATTTTCCCGCAATTCTGCAATTTGCAGAATGCCGGCGGAATTAGCGGAATGTCCGAAGAAAATCCGCAGTGTGGCGTGGGCAATTCCAATATGGCGGAATGGAATCACGGTGCGGTAACAGCTCCTGCCGCATCAGTCCTACTGATGACCTCTCTGACCCAACGGTCAGAGGTTATGGACTCCCAGGCCTCACGGACTGGGCCCTGCTTATCTGCGGGACCGCCTCACTCCCCATGTGCCCGTGCGACCTTTGAGATTGTCCGTGGGAGCCTTTTTGGAGGTTCCCCGGGTGGCCATCGATGTTAGAACCTTTTCGGTGGCATTGACTCCCAGTCTCCTGCTGTTTTGGTGTGTATGCAAGACCTGGCTGTTCTGTCAGGGTTTTGGCGAGGGGTAGGGGTGGGGGTGGGGGGTTTCCCCACATTGTATTGTATTTTAAATTGTTGTAAATTGTTTAAATTGTTTTTAAAAATATATTATTGAATGTTGTTCGCCGCCCCGGGCTGCCCTCGGGGCAGGAGGGGTGGGATATAAATTTTAAATAAATAAAAATAAATAAAAATAAAAATAAAAAAGGGTTGGAGGTGGTTACCAAAAGTAGTAGGATGCTGAAGGACTCTCTCGATCTGCGTACAATTAAAAATGCTGCTTGAGATGTTGGGTGGCGGAAGAGGTGGAAGGGGGTCTACCCTTCGCTCTCTGCCTCATGTACCGCTTTCTGGGTTGGGAGGGAGCTGCCTGTTGCTGCTGATATTGAGCGGGGAAGCGTCTATTCAAATTGAAGGAGTAAGGGGCCCGTTGTTTAGACTGGTAGGAGTAGGGGGCAGAGGAGCGATAAAACCTGTTTTTAAAAGTACGGATGACTCCTGTAGAACGAGCCGTCTGAGAAGTCTCCTTTATCTTTTTTAAAGTCTCGTCAGTGGTGGTTGCGAAAAGGCCCTCCCCATCCAAGGGTAGGTCTTCGATTCGAGTCTTGTTTTCTGAGGCTAAGGCAGTAGAGAGGAGCCATGCATGCCGTCTTAGGGTAATGGCCGAGACCATTCCTCGAATATTAGCATCGGCTGTGTGCATGTTCGCAGTCGGCTGGAATTGGGCTATCTGCATAGCTTCTCTTTGCAGAGCTGCGATTGACTAGGGTCGGAAGCCCTAGCTAGTTGGGCCCAGAGCCAATGTTGGTACCCACACGTCGCAGACCCATAATTAGAGGCCCTAAGAGACAGAGTTTCGGAAGAGAAGATCTTCCTGCCAATGACATCGAGACGCCTGCCTGCCCTGTCAGAAGGAGAAGTCTGGGTGCCACCAGATCTAGATCGAAGAGAGGCAGCTGCAATGACAAGGGAGTTGGGGGCCGGGTGTTTATAAAACATGCTGGCGCCCTCCTTAGGGACGGCGTATAGCAAGTCAGCCAATTTATTAGTGGCGGGGGCGGAAGAGGGTTTGGCCCATACTGACTTGGATGGTTCCATGAGTTGCTCAAACATTGGCAGCAGTATGTGCCCTGATTCCCCTGTCCCCAAAATGCCAAATACAGGGCCAGATTAGGTCTTTTTTTACAACTCTGGAGGGAAGTTTAGGTAATGCTGCAGTAAGTCATTTCAGCATGTCCTGAAAGGCCTTAGAGTCCTCAGTGGCCAACATGATGTTCGGGTCGGATATAGCATCTGGGGGAGGGGGTGAGATATTTTGATCCTCCTCTGGAGTGGAGGTAGGTTCGGAGTCCTCCGATAGAACCTCAGCCTCAGGGAGCCTGACGGATAGGTTGGGCCACTAGAGAGTTAAGGAAGTCAAATCCAAAGGAGTGGTCTGACCGTGTGTCCTGCTGAGTTGCCGGAGCTAGCGGTGCCGGCGGTACCAGGGGCTGTGCCTGCAGGGTCTCTCGGTGCTGACCCCGCTTCTGTACGGGGTGAGGTTCCAATGGTACCATCAGCTGTGCCTGTAGGGTCTCTCGGTGGGGAGCCCAATGCTGCATGGGTTGCGGTTGGGGAGGAGGTCGTGAGATGGTTGCTGTGGGCGGTACCCTTGGTGGTGCCGGCGGCACATATGCGGTACTTGGCTGGTAGAGGGTAGTACGTTGGGGTCGTGCGGAATCCGACGGTGCCGGGCATGGGGACTGGCTGCGAGAGCGGTACCGATGAGCCTCATGGTACTGGTACCGGCGGTACCTGGTGTCCCCGTAGGAGCAGCATGAGCACGGTGAGCAACAGTGCCATTCTCTATTGTGCCGCATAGAGGTGCGGTCCCATGTCGAGCTGGAGGGACTAATCTGGTCTCTCACGTCATGGTAGAGAGAGGAACGAGAATGCGAGCGGTGGTAGCGATGGGTGTGTCGGATTAATCTTCTTGTGAGGGTCACTGATAGTGTGTGTGGCAGGGCACGAGCTACGTCTCTTAAAGCCCGGTAACTTGGGCATAGTCCGGATCGCTGTAAAGGCGGTTGGGCTCGGGGCAACCCCCTGAAAGAAGAGAGATCTAGTCCTATCTAATTAGGGTAGACTCTTAATTTCCTAACTATTAATTCCTTTTTTTTTTAGAAAACGGAGGTGTTCCAAGTGCAATGCGGTTGGAAGAAACTGAGGCGGCGAGGGCTCATCCCCCCTTTTATTCGTTCCTGCGCTTTCTTCAGGATGGGAGGGGGGAGGGAGGGGCAGAGCCCTCACCTTGTTCTAGTCTTTTCCGGGCTCTACTCTGTCTGGAGACTACTAACTAGGAGGTTTCCGGTGCCTGCGAAGCAGGAAGTAGATCCCATTAGTGAGAATCGCAGAGATCCTCAAAGAAGAAGATTAATCCGATACACCCAATTATCAGGTGTATCGGATTAATCCGATACCGATATTCCCACCCCTAATGAAGGCACATGCACACAAGGATTGGAGACCGGTCCATGGCACAGATCCATGAACTGGACACTTTTGTTGTTGAGTGCACCCCAATCCCGTGACCCTTGGAGCTTGTACTACTTTTCAAAATGGGGAAAGATTCCCCACTCCTGCCCTAAAACTTGGGATTTATCCATTCCCTAATTGACAGACTGATAGACTTTAAGGTCGGAAGGGACAGCATACACTGGGCATTTTTACACACACCTTCAAGTGCTGGTCTTTCAATCTTCTGGGTTTACAAGTCCACAAGTAAGTTTCGGATTCATTTTTCACACACACACGCCCTGAGACAGTTCCTGGATGCATTCTTCACACACACACACACACACACACACTTCCCTGAGGCAGCCTAAAGTAGCCGCAGCTGTAGACGTGAGGGGCTGCCATGGAAACCAAGTGACCACAGCTGCCTGGAGCAAAGCAGTTTACCTGGAGAACTTTTTACACACAAATTTTCTGGGAGAAGTTCTACGCAGAAATTCAAAGAGCCGGATGTTTAAGATCTGGGTGAGTGATTCAGACACACAGAAAGTTCAGGATGTAACAGCAAACATGCAGGAGAAACGTGTGTGTAAAAACACCCACTGTTTAACCTATAAAATAAAATAAAGAGGTGTCAGGGATCACAGCTGCCCTGGAAGTCCTGCCCCTGGAACCTCACCATGATGGTAATCTGAGCTCAGAAACCACCTGCTGTTTGGGGATCCCATCATCGCGCCTCAAGCCGGCTGGTGATCGGGCCTTTACTGCGGTGGACCCCTCTCCCCCTGCGTCTGTCTTAGTTCCTCCCGCCTCGCCTTTAAAATGCACCAGCAGACTTATTGATTCTCCAGGGGCTTTTAGGATCCACGGCCGTTTCCCCTTCATGTTTTTCTCCTCCCTCTTTAACTTCCCCTTTTAAAATTGGCTTTAAATGGATTTGTACTTTAAGTGGATTTTAGATTGTTTTATTATCATGTTGTAAAGTGCTCCAAGTGCCTTTGGGGGGAGACAGGGGGTTATAGAAAAGAAAAATTATTACTTTTAGATGCCAGATTCATGCAGACTGAGTTCTTTAGTTTTGCCTGCCATCCCCACTGTACAAACATAGAACTCCACAACATCCCTTGCCAGCAGACAGCTGAGAAGCATCAGCCAGAGACCTACAAGCCAAACCCAACTGGACACAAAGGGGTGACTTTAGCCGCTACCCCCCATGGATCACAGCGATATCATGGTGTCCCCGCAGGGGTGGGGAGATGTCAGGGAAGGGGAAGGGGAATTTCTTCTAATTTACACCAGAGTCAGTGCAAGGGAAGGAGAGACTGATGCCTCAAAGCCAACGCTTCAGAGTAGAGAGGAAATGGGTACCCGTAGGTTATATCCACATTTTCGGCACCGTTTTGGGTATCTGAATTGGTACCCAAATACCGTTTGAGTACTCCAAAATAAAAGTTTTGATTTTCTGGTTTTCAAGTACCTGAAATTACCCCCAAACCACCAAAAATACCCCCCAGTTTTTCTGAAATCTGAGACCAGAAGGAAACACACACCTGGGACAAAAATGATATTTCAGATACCCAATTGGACACCATTTTTGTCAAATCAAATCAGGTTCTGCAAATTCAAGGGGTATACCCATTTTAGTGAATATCTGGTTTTGCCCTACTGCAGGCGGTAAAGTTTCAGTGCAGAAAACAGGGTAACATGAAAAGTAAAATGAATCACCTTGGTTCTCCTGGGAGAGGTTCATTGAGATGATGTATCTTACAAAGGCAGCGTGTGCAAAGTCTCCTTGTGAAGGTGGGGAAAGGTCAAGCCCTCTAGGAGTGTCAGAAAGTGCAGTCCAGCCCAGGACTCTGTGTCAGGTATTTACTATTTTCAAGATCGTAAGCCCTGGCAGGACAGGACCCTGTGTCTAATCACAACTGCTCCGTGCCAGGCAGTGCTAGTGCTTTGTGCTGTAAGACCTCTTTATTTGGCCAGCCAGAAGGTGGGGATACGGGCTAGAAGAGCTAAAGGAGCCTCCAATAGAAATCTCTTCATCACCCATCCCTCTTCAACTTTCCCTTTAGAAAAGGAAATTCAAAACTCTTTCCTTTCAGATTTTTCTTTAGTTTCTTTTGTTAATTTCATTACATTTTACTTTTGCCGTTTCCCACCGAGTATGTTGCCTTTTATCTATGCTAGTAAGTGACTAAGACGGAAATAATAAGGAAACTAAAAGTGATGGAAATTCACCCTTGGAAATCCCCAAAGCAGAGAATGACTGAAATTCATCTGGGAATGCAAAAATTTGGCAAAATTCCCCAAAGGGCGAGAATTCCCATGGATTCAGAAACAACCAATTTGTTTCCGTTCTCTGATCAGTGGAACGTTTCATGGAGTTCCCATGTGAAAGGCATTCACGCGCCCCAAATAATCACATGGTGAATCTATGGAGGGGGAAAAAAAAAAAAGATTCCACTGGTCACAATGGCTTGACCAGGCATCCATCACTGATAACTCTGCGGTGAGCAGCTATGCAGAGCGCTCTGCCATTTCCCCCCCAGTTACGGGTGAAACTGATCCGAAGCCTAGAGCTGAAACCCTAACCACGGCACCATGCTCTAAAATGGCGGTAGTTTGTTGCTGGTTTTTTTTAGAGGTTCACTCTTTGACTCTTGCAAAGTCCCAGCCAAGAAACCAGGGTGGATATTTCCATGAGATTGTAAGTTCCCGCAGGGCAGAAACTTATGTCTAATCACAAACGTTCAGTGCCAGCAGCACATTGCTGGTGCTTTGTGATGGAAGACCTCTTTCTCTGGCCAATCATTGAGCAGGCCGGGATAAGGTCTGAAGAGTTGCTTTTAAGGGAATATACGTGCACTTGAGACTTCGTATCTTCATGAATGTTACACCCCTTGTCTCTCCCTCTGTTCCCCTTCCTTCGTCCCTTCCCTCCCCCCTCTGTCTCTCAGGTTGTAAGCCCTAGGGCACGGACCATGTCTATTCCATTACTTTGTAAAGCACCAGGTACATTGCTAGCGCTATAGAAATGCTTGCTAACAGCAGCATTTTTGGACAGTTGATTTTTGAATTGGTTTATTTTTATATATTTTTCATGCATGTTGTTGCCCAGAACCTTTGGGAAGGGTGGGGGCTGGAAATCTGGATAAATAAATCATCATCATCATTATTCTTGAATGCAAATGTACAAAGAGATTCCTGCCTCAGGCTGAGGCAGTTGAGAGACTTCATGGCATGAGAATCATTTTGGGTCAATCTGAGATGATGCAGCCCAGCAAAGTGAAATTTCCTTTGCAATGGCCATTAAGCAGGTAGCTGAGACTGATCAGTCACAGACACAATAGTCCAAAAGGCTCTTCTCTCCCATCATGGTCCTCACTGCAAGGCCAACAGAGAAACCAAGGGGCCAACATTGCTATCGCCTGACACCATGGGTGTCACTGCCAGCTACGTGAGCTGAGCGCACCTTGTCACAGCTTCATCGTCGTTAAAGCAACAAGGCATCATTGCCTTGGATTTAACCCTCCAGGGCGTTTTCACCTGCGTTGGAAGAGGTCACCCGTAGTGCTGAGATCAGGTGACCGGAGTAACAGGTATACCGACCGGTCGAATTTCCAGGACCCAAATTGACTCAAAACTTTCAGATATTGATCGGTGCCCAATTCGGGCGCGATTCAGGTCCCTGTCGTCCTGGAATGTCCCAGAATGTTGACTTCAGGTGCCAAAATATCAATCTCCGGTCCTGATTTTCCAATTGATAACTGAGGTGGGGGAGGGGAGGTGGGGGGAAGAAATTATTAAATTGGTACCGGAAATGACTGATTGTTTGGGTATCCCCGTACCCGATCGGCCATCGGGTATCCCATCGAATACCTGACACGGTACTCAAGAACACGAGTATTACCCGTGGGTAGCACCAATCATCATCTAAAAACACTTTGTCTTCTCCTCTGCAATAGAAATAGATAATGGCGTTGCCACTGGAATTCAAAGCTTTGACTCCTAAGACTATTAATTATTATTATTATTATTATTATTAACAAACATTTCTATAGCACCAGCAGTGTACCTGGCACTTTACAAAGTAATAAAATAGACAGGGTCCCTGCCCCTAGGGCTTACAATCTGAGAGACAGGGGAGGAGCGAAGTGCACGGGCTGGAGTATGGAGGGCGATAAGTGCAGAGAGGTAGGGGGGAGCAAGGTTGTGAAGAGCTTTATAGGACTGTAGCGCCAGCGAGGAAAATTCATTGTAATTATTTATTTATACAGCATCCACCAATGTATCTGATGCTGCCCAATCATAATTAAATACAGGTCCCTACCTCAGGGGGCCTACAATCTAGAATGGACAATGGAGGGGAGACAACAGGTTGTAGTAGTCAGAGAATGTGAGCACAGACAGGTTTAAAAAAGGACTGGATAAGTTCTTGAAGGCTAGGTCTATTAATGGCGATTAGCCAAGTAGGGTGGGGGAACGTATTCTCTCACTGTTGGGAGCTGGGAGGGAACAGCAGGGACCGGATCACCCCGTTATGACCTGCTGGGCACTTCTCCGAAGCAACCGAGAATGGCCGCTGTCGGGAGAAGGATGCTGGGCTGGATGGACCATTGGTCTGGCCCGGTAATGGCACTGAGTGTGTTCTCAGGCAAGGCGAGAGATGATGAGTTTTGGTAGTGGGAGAGCCAGAACGGAGCAATATTTTCTAGGAAGAATCAACAATGGAAACATGAAGAAAATGATCCCACAGCTGGGTGATGGTTTCTCCCCTTCCCAGGGATCTCTAACACCACCGGGGTGAGGTGAGGAGAGGAGAGGACTGAGGAATGCAGAACAGAACAGTTAGACCAGTAGGAATGTGGGTGAGTACAGAAACAGGAGGTGGAAATACCCTAAGCCCGGCTCATGCTTAGAGAGAGCAACGAGGATAAGGGGGTGATGGGGGAATCGGGGCATAGCCCCCTCTAGTTGCCCCCTTGAGCAAGGGGGAAACTTCTTCCTACCCCTCTCCCCAACAACCAGACCTCTCGAGACCAGAAGAGACATCCAAGAGAGGCCACAGTTGCAGACAGACCTAACAGAGGCAAAGCATTCAAAAATACTGCCAGTGCCTAGCACTGAGTGAGTCAAAGTAGCCCAAGGGCATGAACTAGCTGACCCAACAGATACTTCCCACCTCAAATAGTCACAATTTCACAAGAGCAGCAGGCACTCCCTCTGCTCTCCTCTGGTTTCAGGACCTAGCTTGGCCCCTAACACGGTCTCCTTCCTTTGCATAAGGACAACAAGGGCAGGTGAGGTGAATCTGAGGAACACAGATCAGAAGACAAGCCAGACACCATCCTCCGAGCAGCCAATCGGCACGGTCTCCTTCCGCCAACATTATTTGTATTTAGCTGGATTTTTAACTAATGAGGTGATGAATTTGGGAAACAATATGCTAATCAAAATGAATATTTGCACCCCTTCAACCCCCACAGAGGAGAAATCTGGGTCACCCATTTGCAGGGGTTTTTCAATTGCAGTCAGGGTCGGGTGGGCGGAGTTGCTGTGTTTGTCCCAAATGTAAGAGATAGTAATTCATTCATTTGAAAAGTCATTCAGATGATCTTTTATTGGTCCAACTTCTGTTGGTGAGTGTGTGCAATTTTTCAGGCCAAACAGGATCCTTCCTTGGGTAAGTAAAAAAAAAAAAAAATCATATCTTTTGTCTGTGGAAGGGTCATACATGGCCCACAATCTTGCATAAGCTTGCCGGCAGAAGTTGGCCCAATAAACAATCTCATCTAAATGACTGTCTATAGGATTTTTTCATGAATTCTGCCATGTTAGGGGGATTTTCCTGATGTCCCAGCTGCAGAAAGTAGAAGAGATTCAGCTTCCAATGTATTAATTTTTTTAAAAAAGCTCTATGCAGAAAACACCTGGTTTCACAAGGGAATGACAATGATCAGAGTAAGCGAAGGAGATTTTTTTACTACAAAAAGGGGCCATATCTTCCCTTCAGGTGCACCTATTGTTAGAAAATTTGGGCATCCCACTTATTTTGGGGCCTTCTGCCCCTCTGCCTAATTTGGTTGAAATTGGTGTGAGGGATTCAGTGTTATCAAGGAGAGAGCCATGCAGGCACCACACAAAAATGGTGAGTTCATCAGCCTTCTTTCCACGGGAAACAAACCTTTGTAGTTTCTAACCCTCATAGTTGTGGAGAAGAGATTGCAAAGTATGGTACTACTTATGTACAGACCTGAAAACCAAATAAAATATTAAACAGAACCCAAATTTACTTATTTTGCAAAACCACTAAAGATTTTAGAGCATCTTGCTCATGGTTGTGGACATTTGGGGGGGGTGCCTATAAAAGAAAGTGACCAAACCATTTTGGAGTATTTCTGGAGAATTCTGTAGCTTGACGGAAGAACATGACTCCAAGAAGTGACTGCATAATCAGATTTTGCAAGATGGTTACTCAACCTTTTGGCTGAGGACAGAGGATGTGGCAAGGTTGCCCTTTTGCCCCCTGTAGCTGTGCACGTAGTAACTTCAAAACAGAACTGACTAAGTTTCAGAATAAAATGAAATTCTGATAAAAAATTGGATTTCAAATGGCTCAAAGACTTCACTCAAATTTTGCTACATTTTGAAAATTTTTGAAAGGGGAAAGAATCTTGTTTTAAAATGCTCAGATTCAGAATGCTAGATTTGGCCACATTCCGAATTCCAGATCTTAGAACGCTGACAAGTGGGTTTTCTAAATTCTGACGACAACATTTCCCACGCGTGTCGAAGCACATTCTGGTCTCTCTGTGAGAGGGAGGAGCCTAGGCATGGGAAGGAGGGTGGAGACTCCCTTGGGTGAGACATGAGGGAGTGGGGTGGGTTGGGATGGCTGGGATTTTTCCCATGTTTCCTATATTTCCTTTATACATGTTGTTTTCATTATTGTAAAGGGAGAAGAGTTCTCGGCCGGGGGAGGGACTCCAAGTGGAAGTTGGAGGAGTGGGAGGGATGGGATTTATTTTATATGTATTTTGTGGTGATGTTTAATTAAATAATAATAGGTCCTGTCCCTCCCACAAAAAGCAGGCTCAGGGCAGATTACAACAATACAAAAACAGATGCAAAGAAAAAGAATTCCACTGCTGCTAAGCAGTCTCTGCTCACACTCTCGCCATCTGTACTTGGCATAGGCCAGAAGGTCACACTTGACTGATTTAGGAGGGCTTGGAACATAGGAGAGGCAGTCCCTAAGGTAGGTTGAGCCCAAGTTTAGGGCATTAAGCCAGCACCTTGAATTGACCTCAGAAAGCTGCAGGAAACCGGTACAGACCCTGGAGCACTGGTGTCAACGTTCTCCCGGTGAACTACCCCTCCCAGAAGGTGGGCGGCCACATTCTCCACCAGCAAAACTATAGTGCCCTGACCATTGAAACATCTTCTCTTTCCACCGTACAACAGGATGGGGATGTTGTAGCTGTAGCCATCCTGCTGTTGGATTAGATGACTCCTGAAACCCCTTCCCACTCTAGGAAGTGAAATCCAACAGGGTGGGAAGCCGCTTCTCAGATTCTCAGCTTGGCACGCACCCCAGAAGGAGGTAAACGATGGGTGTGCGCGCACATGACTGCGCTAGAGAAGGCCAACAACTCCAGCTGTAGAGGTAACGAAAACAAATGAGGGCTCCGCGCCCCGCCGCGGGGGTCATTAACACTTCCTTTCATCTTCACGACATTGAGCGATCGCCTTGTGCTCGGCGAGATCCAATCACCCGCCCCGGCCCATGCTGAGCTGCAAGGAGATGGATGGGCCCACAGAGGAGACGTTACGATGACAATTTGTCATCTGCGGTGGCACGTAACCTTTGGTAAACAAATGAGATTTGTCGGCGCTGGCCCCGCCACCAGTCAGCAAGACGTGCCCATCATGACGGCCACTACATCGGTGTGATTTATAACCTCCCCCTGCTAATCGGATTCCCCCTAGCGGGGATATTGATGGGCTCTCCATGCTGATGGATGGCTTTGAGGAGTTCTCATTCAATTACTCTATAAGCAGATACCTTTGCACGTTCTCATAATGGCACTCCTATGGGATGGGATGGGAGATTAAGAGCGTCACTCAGGAGGAGGAATAACCCATTCCATCCAGGGAGAGGGACATGGCCTTAATTTTATTTTAATGATGAGAAGACAATAAGCAAGAACTGGGCAACCCTGTGGAGCTCAAAAGAGAGACTCACTGTTAGGTCTGGTGGGAGAGCATCTTCTGTTCTGCTGCTGCCTTATTAGCTTCTAGAGTTTGGAACAGAACTCAGGAGTCAAGAGTCCGAAACTGTCGGGCAAACAAATAAGTTGCCCAGGGAGGTTGTGGATTCTCGTGCCTTGGATGTTTTTAGAACCCAGCTGGGCAAGCATTGGTCTACAATGCTGTAAGCTGAGTATATCCTGTTTGGGGTAGGGGCTTGATTAGATGACCCTTGGAGGTCCCTTCCAACTCTATAATTCAGTGATTCTAGTATCGTAACAAACTAAGCCCAAGTCAACTACAGGTAAAAACACAGGACGACCACTTGGTAGTGGCCCAACACAGTCCAGAGAGGAAAACTTTGGTGGATACGGTCCGGACCATGTCAGGGCACCGAACAAACATGGGTGCGGTCAGGATGCTGGGGAAAACCACAAACACGTGGCCTGCCCTGTGCCCCCCACCAGGATGGGCAGCCACAGCAGCTGCAGTCCGGGAACATACACGATAGCCTGCTGCGACCTGGTCAGGAGGGGCCTTAGCCCAGGCTGTGAACTTGGAGGTTTTCAAAGGTCACATTCTGGACTAACCACTGACATGGCCCGGGGCAATCCCAGGCCAACATCTGGCAGTGCAGGTGGGGTCCGGGACAAAGCAGTCTGCGGTCACATTTTTACCCTATTTGATGCCACTGGGGGAATGAATGAATGAATGAATAATTGAATAAATAAATAAATAAATAAATAGGCAAATGCCCCTTGGGGTTGGATCGGCAAAAGCGATGTGCCCCAGGACGTGGGAAGCAATTGGAACTGGGGAGGCCTCCCCTGAAGTAGTATGTGCAATTTGGGGCACTGCAATTCAAGAAGGTGGCTAACAAACCGGAGACGTTTCAGAGGAGAGCATCAAAACCGACAAAGGGAGGCATCTAAGGAAAGGCGGAAGGAACTAGGTAATATTCAGACTGGAGAAAAGACAACTCAGGGAGACACGAGAGCAGTTATCAAATATCAAAAAGGAGGGCCCCCCCCCAAGATATTAAACATTTGTTCTCCAGTCTCTCTGACAGAACAAGAGGAAATGGGGTTAAATTGTAGCCAGGGAGATTCTGGTTAGATATCAGGAAAGCCTTCCTAGCTGTGGGTGAAAACAGACATGACGCTAACCACCCTTGATGGTCATTTTTGCATGTTGCAGGGCTGCCTAGGGCACCAATACAGCCCTGCAACGTGCATCAATAACCACCAAGGGTGGTTAGCGTCATGTCTGTCTTCGGCCTGTGAGAGCTGTCAGGCACTGGAATCAGCTGCCCAGGGAGCTCCCTCCTTGGATGTTTTCAAAGCCTTACTAGACAAGTACTTGTCTGCGATGCCGTCGACAGAGGATATCCTGCCTTGGAGAAGGGGGTTGGACTAGATTACTCTTGAGGTGCCGTCCCATGATTCTATGACACCAAGGAGGGTGCCATGTATGTATCATTTCCCTTGTATGCAGAATGCCACCCCAGTGCATCGTGGGATAGATGTTCTAAAAGGCCTCCGGGCTTGGATTTTCATATGCTCAAAATCTCCCTCAATCAGAGCCGGTGTTTTACAAGAGCTCACCTCCCAGATGAGAATGAGATTTTTGAGAAGTGGTTCCCCAGGCTGGATTGGTGTGCCAGGTCAGCGGGAGTTGAGTTCTTTTGAAATCTGGTGCCCGATCTGCCCGAGATAAATTCAGAAAGCCAACTGGATAACCCTGGCCAGCTCTACCTAAGTAAATGGTAGAATCCACCAAAAAGCAAGGTTCCTCCTCCCAACGACTAGCCTAAGGACCCATGTTCACTGCGGTTTATCCGTTGTCATCTGGGTGGTGAAAAACCGCACCAATGACGAAAAACACGGAACAGCTTCTGTACAAAGAAACTGAAAAGGGCCAGGACTCATCACCGGAGGAAAGCAGGCAGCTCTGAAGTCGACAGCTTCTTTAAACTAATCTAAGGACATGCCCCTGCAACCTCAACTTTGTGAATGTCTCCCTGTCTCTCCCGGTGTTCCCCTTCCTTCTCCACCCTAGACTGTAAGTCCCATCAGGGCAGGGATCTGCCCATTGCCGATGCTACCTAAAATAAATTGGGCATGGAGAACCATTTCCCTCCCAGGGGCCACTTAGAAAATTAGTTCCAGTTCCGAGGGCCGCATATACATTGGGGGCAGGGTACTTACAGGGTGTGCTTTGGGGAAGAAGAGGGTCCCAAACAAACATAGGTCTGTGCCAGGGATCCGGAGAGGTACTGAACCAGTTTGGGTGGTTCACCCCCGGAGACTTATGGAACCACAAAGGTTCCGGAATGCTCTTGGGGAAATACCCCCCCAATCTTGATGACTGTTCACTTGATGACCTTGTAGCTCTTTGGAATACCTTGCTGATTGAGGCCATCGACCGAACGGCTCCTAGGCGTCCGCTTCCTGAATGCCGACAACGCAGTTCCCCTTGGTTTACAGAGGACCTGCGGCAGATGAAGCAGGAGGGACAGCGGCTGGAGCGATGGTGGCGCCATACTCATGCTGAAGCCGATCGACTGCAGCATAGAGTTAGTTTAAGATCCAATGATGTGGCCGTGTGGGCAGCAAAGAAGGTGTTCTTTGTTGCCCCCATAGCATTTGTGAAGTCGCGTCCAGCTGAGCTTTTCCGGCTGGTGCAGCGGCTGTTCAGTCCAATCGACCTCCGCCTGAAACTGGAATCTTCCAGTGCTCGCTGTGATGTGTTTGTCGACTTTTTCGTGGATAAAATCACCCGGATTCACAACAACTTTGATGTCGCTCTTGTAGCAGTGGGAGAACCTGAGGTAACGAAGGCCCCGCCTTGTCTGGTTTCATGGGATCAGTTTCAGTGGGTATTGCTGAGGCAGTAGATGTCCTTGGGGGTGGTTAGAGCCACTTGTTGCGAATTAGATCCATGCCCATCCTGTCTGGTCAAGGCCTGCCATGAGACATTAGGGCCATTGCTGGCTGGGGTTGTCAACGCCTCCTTTAAGGAGGGCAGAGTGCCGTCCTTAAAGAGTCTGTGGTGCGGCCTCTGCTCAATTAACATCGCTTGACATCGACTCCCTTGTCAGCTACTGCTTCCCTTTTTAGGAAAGGTTATTGAACAGGTGGTGGTTCGGCAGCTTCAAGGGCATCTGGATCGTGTCAGTTTTCTTGACCCTTCGCAGTCTGGCTTTCGCCCCAGGTTTGGCGCAGAGACCGCACCGGTGGCTTTGGTCGACAACCTGCGCCATGAGTTGGATCAGGGCAGATCGTTCCTTTTGATTTTTACTAGATCTGTTGGCAGCATTTGATACCGTTGACCATGAGATGTTGGTGGCGCATCTGCGGGACCAGGTTGGGGTGGGCAGAATTGTTCTTGAATGGTTCTGCTCTTTCCTGGCTAGGAGGACTCAGTGGGTGGTGCTTGAGGAGGGTTCTATTCGGTCTCCTCTCCTGTTCAACATGTACATGCTGCCTCCGGGCGAGGTCGTGAGAGGGTTCGGCGTGCGGTGCCATCAGTACACCAATGATACACAGCTTTACCTCTCTTTTTCTGCAGACCCAGCAGTCTCGGTGCTTACCTGGTGTCTGGCAGCTGTGGGGGATTGGATGAGGGCGAGCCGTCGGAAACTGAATCCCGACAAGACGGAGGTGATGATGGTGGATAAAGCTGAAGGGGTGGTGGTCCTCGTCACTGATGGGGTTTGCCCCCCTTTAGCTACTCAGGTCCGTAGTCTGGGGATGCTTCTCAATTCGCAGCTTTGCCTGGATTTCCAGGTGGTGGCAGTGTCGAGGAGCACTTTCGCCAGTTACATTTGGTGTGACCGCTGCGGTACTATGTTTTGGACTCTGACCTGGCCATCGTCATCCATGCCTTCATCACCTCTAGGCTGGACTACTGCAGCGCACTCTACGTGGGGCTGCCCTTGGTGACAGTCCGGAGGCTGCAGCTGGTGCAGAATGCGGCGGCCCGTCTCTTTACGGGGACGGGTCACCGCGAGCACATTACACCGGTGCTCTGTTCTCTGCACTGGCTGCCTATTGTCTTCTGGGCCCAATTCAAGGTGTTGGTGTTGACCTATAAAGCCCTAAACGGCCTGGGCCCCACTCACCTGTGGGAACGCCTCACACTCTGGGCTGCGGTGCGGTCCCCACGGTCGGCTGGTGACGCCCAACTCAAAGTCCTCCGGCAACGATGGGGAGAGCATTCTCGGTGACCGCTCCTAGGCTGTGGAATTCCCTCCCGACGGAGGCTCACCTGGCCCCAGACCGCCCTTCTTTCTGGAGACAGTGTAAAACCTGGCTGTTCCACCAGGATTTTCTGGAGACAGACAGGTAGGGTGGGATGGGGGTGGGGAGGGTTTGGTTCCGCTCTTTTATATAAATTTTTTTGTTTTTAATTTTAATTATTGAATTGTTTTATATTTTTGAATCTTGTTGTGAGCTGCCCTGAGCTACTGTTGTGAGCAGGAGGGATCAGGCTAAAAATGACTCAAAAGAAATAAATAAATAGTGTAGTAAGATGGGGGGGGTTGATGATGGGGGCCCCCCCCAAGGGCAAGGCAGTGGGGTCTCCCTAAGCAGCGGCCCTCCTGAGGCCCCCAGCCGGCCTCGGCATCCTCCCCACAGTCATGCTGCCTGACCCCCAGTGAAGACCCCTGGAGTAGCAGCCGCCTCAGCAGGAAGGAAGTTTTCAGAGTGGGCAGGGACAGCACTCCACCTCCACCCACTCTGAAAACTACCTTCTCAGCAGGGCCCTTTGCAAGTAGCCCGAGTGCCCATAGGAAATTTTCAGAGTGGGTGAGGGAACAGAGCGTTGGCCCCATTCCCTTCCCCGCCCACTCTGAAAATGTCCTAGTCGCATTCAAGGCCGCTTGTTGATGGGGTCTATGCTCAACTGAGCCCCCTTGATCCATGGTAGCTATGACCCTGTGTGGATCCATCCCTTCTCCTTGAGGATGTGCCCTCATCTCTGCTCCCTTCCCCTGAACTCAGTCTTTCGGCGGCTGCGGAATCTAGGGGCCAGATGCAAGAACTGAAAAGGGGACCAATTAATAATAACAATAATAATAATAATTAATAAATAATGAACAGCTAGGCATTTGACCTGAGGAACTGAGATTTCCCATTCCTGAAGTAAATAAATAAAATACCTGAAAGGAATATCTCAATGGAATAAACTTAAGTGGTTATTAATAGTGCAGGATCCTCACCATCCAGACGGATCCACAATGAATTGACTGGAGATATTCAATTTCCAAGTAGATTCATTTCAACTCAAATGACAATGCCATCAATGGCTGTTAGCTGAGACAAGGAAGGAAGAGAGAGAGTCTCTTGTTCAGCATATCCCTACGCCTTTTGGGCTGCTGGGAGCCACCAGTGGTGTGGATCACTCCATACTGCCCCGTAGCTTCTTCTACATTTTCCTCGGAAGCAGCTGCCAGCAGTCTAGAACCCAGATCCCTTGTGGAGCCTGACCCAGTGCCGCTGCACCTCAGGGCCAGATATTTATTTATTTATATTTATTATCCACCCCCTCATGCCTACGGCATCTCGGGGTGGCTTACAAGACCAGAAACAACAGTAAAATTCAATAAAATTCAATAAAAACATTTAAAATCCCAACAACTGTTTAAGTCCCCCAATTTAACCCCAACTAACCCACCCTCCCATCCCCCTCTCCGAAGGCCTGGACGAACAGCCAGGTCTTGCAGGCCCGGCAAAAGGCCAGCAGACCTGGGGCCAGGTGGGCTTCCTCCGGGAAGGAGTTCCAAAGTCGCGGCCCGGCCACTGAGAACGCCCTCTCCATTGTGGCCCCCCGTCTTACACGGAGGACCTCCAAAAAGGTGCCCCTGGTGGACCAAAGGGATCGCTCTGAGACATGGAGGGCGAGGCGGTCCCTGAGGTATGAGGGGCCGAGACCGTGAAGGGCTTTATAAATCAACACTAACACCTTGAATCTGGCCCGGTACGCTATAGGCATCCAGTGCAGAGTGCGGAGCACAGGTGTAATATGCTCCCACCGACCCATCCCTGTAAGGAGATGGGCCACTGCATTCTGCACTAGCTGAAGCCTCTGAATCAGTATCAAGGGAAGCCCCACGTAGAGCGTGTTGCAGTAGTCTAGCCTCGAGGTGATGAAGGAATAGGTGAGGGTGGCCAAGAGGGGCCCAAAATGTATGGATGCAGCCTCTACACCAGATACAACTGGCGAAAGGTGGCTTTAGCCACCGCCTCCACCTGCCAATCCAGGCGGAGGTCCGCGTCCAAAAGCACCCCCAGAATCTCAACCTGCTGGGCTACGGGAGGACGGATCCCCCACCCTATAAGGGGAGCCAGAACTTCCCTCGCCCTCCCCACCACCATCACCTCCGTCTTGTCGTGATTGAGCTTCAGTCTGCTCTGCCTCATCCAATCTGTCACGGCCTCCAAACATTGGGAAAGTAACGAGACAGCAGGACCTGGGTCAGTTGAAAACGAGAGGTACAGCTGAGTATCATCAGCATATTGGTGACATCACACCCCGAACCCTCTCACGATTTCCCCCAAGGGCTGAATATACACATTAAATAATAGAGAAGTAAGGATCGAACCTTGCGGAATGCCACAGGTCAAGGCCCGGGAGCTTGATGTTTCAGCCCCCAGTAGCACCCGCTGGCTTCTCCCCGAGAGGAATGAGTGGAACCATCCAAGAACAGTCCCGTACAGAACCCCCAGGTCTCGCAGCCATCTCAGCAGCAGCCCATGGTCCATGGTGTCAAATGCGGCCGAGAGATCTAGCAGGATCAGGAATGTTGAACATCCTGCGTCCATCTCCCAGCGGAGATCGTCCACCAAGGCCACCAACGCCGTCTCGGTGCCATAGCCGGGATGGAACCCAGACTGAAAAGGGTCAAGGAAACCAATGTTGTCCATATGCGCCTTGAGCTGTATCGCCACCGCTCATTCAATAGTCTTCCCTAAAAAGGGAAGATTAGAGACAGGTCGGTAGCTGGCGAGTGCGTCCACATCCAAAGATGGCTTCTTCAGCAGGGGGCGCACCACAGCCTGCTTACGACTGGGTGACAACCTCCCCTGCCGAAGGGACGCATTAACCACTCTTGCCAGCACCATCCCCAAAGTCTCCCTGGAGGCTTTCACCAACCAGGATGGGCATGGATCTAGTTCACAACTGGTGGCTCTAACAGACCCCAGGACATCCACCGCATCGGCCGGCATCACTTCCTAAAACTCATTCCAAGAAAATAAACCAGACGGGGCCTCTATAACCTCGTGCTCCTCACCCATTGCCTCCAACCCGGCGTCGAAGTTACTCTGGATCTGAGCGATCTTGTCTGCAAAGTAGGTGGCAAACTCCTCACAGCGGGCCTGAGACAAGTCCCCGTCCAGGCGGAAGGAGGCCGGACTGACCAGCCCCCGCATCACCCGGACCAGCTCCACTGGACGCGACTTTGCAGATGCCATGAGAGCAGGAAAGAACTCTTTCTTTGCTGTCCTCACAGCCTCAACATAAGACCGCAAATGGGCCCTATGGAGAAGTCGGTCAGATTCAGAGTGAGTCCAACGCCAGCGTCGCTCTAGTTTCCTGCCTCTCTTTCATACACCGCAGTCCCCCAGTAAACCAAGGGGCCCTGCGGTGGCGAGACGGAGGCAGGGGACGTCTCAGAGCCACCCTGTCAATGGCCTCCTCCAGCAAGATGTTCCAATACTGAACCAGCTCATCGACAGAGTGACTGTCAGGGTCTAAGGTTAACTCCCTCAGAGCCTCCTGGAACCGCTGTGGTTCCATCAGTCTCCGAAGGTGGACCAACCTAACTAGTCCAATCCCCTTCAGGCGGTGGTGCGCTGAGAGGCTGGCCTGTAGGAGATAATGATCCGTCCATGACAAGGGCATGACCCTCACATCCCCCACTAACGGATCACCCGCTTGAAGGCCAGAGCAGATGACCAGGTCGAGGGTGTGCCCCCCCACATGGGTCGGGCAGTTGACCACCTGGGACAAGTCCATGGTTGCCATGGAGGCCATGAACTCTCACTCCACTCCTACAAGGCCAGCGTTGGCATGGGCGTTGAAGTCCCCCAGGACCAAAGTCTTGGAGAAGTTCAGCGCCACCTCCGAGGCCAGCTCTGCTAGAGCAGGAGGGATGCTGCTGGAGCAGGAGGGATGCTGCTGGACCAGAAGGGACCCGGTATACCAGCAGCATCCCAAGATTGCCCCCAGCCAAATCAAACACCACCTTGAGGGCCTCAATACCTGAAATCTCCTGGACTGGATATCTCCTAACAGGCTGATCCTCTCTAAAAACAATAGTTACACCTCCCCTCCGGCCCCCCGTGCGGGGCTGGTGCTGCACGGCGTACCCAGCTGGAATGAGGTCTGCTAAACTGGACCCGCCTCCTCATCCAGCCAGGTTTCTGTGATGCTGCCCCATCCAGAATCAGATCTCGAATCACTGGGACCTTATTCACTACGGACCTTGCATTTAACAGCAGCAGTCCTTTACAGGCAGACCTTAGACCCTGTTCCTCCCTCACCCTCTGTGTGGGGGTGACTCTCCTAACTTCCACCAGGAACCTGGTCCCCTGGGAATATGAGTCGCTTGTCCCCTAGGACCATACGGTCCACGTCCCACAACCACCCCTATGGTCGCTCCTCCTCCCCTGTCCACACCATCCTGACCCCCTTCCCTGGGCTGCTCACCCAGGGTCCTCCAGAATCCCTCCATCCCCTCCCTTATAAACCCCTCTCCTCCCCATCTTCCCTTATCTCCCCCATATCCATTCCTCCTCTCCTCCCTCCCCCTTCTAACCCCATTTTCTAACCGGCTCTCCTGCTGCCACCAGGGGCTGGTATCAAATCTATTTACCCCCCTCCACCTGACCTCCCCCTGCCACAGGGCGTCGGGCAAACTCCCCCACCTGCTGCCACCAGGTGGTCCCCCCTGACCCCTTTCCCCACTGCCACCAGGGGTCGGTGCCAGGGCAACCTCCCCACTCTCCCCCTCCCATAACCACCCCTCCCGGCTCCTCCCTCTGCTGCCACCAGCGGTCGGTGCCGGGGGAGCCCCCCGCTCCACCCCCCATCCACTTCCCCCATCATTCAAATACCCCTACAACTCCTCCCAGCCCTCTCCCCCTCTCCCCACTTTAACCCACTAGAAATGACTCACCAACCTAGTATCCCCCCCTGGACCCTCTGCGGTCCCCAAAGGACCTCTAAGGGTCATGGCCTGTGGCAGAGCCGCAGGCGGCTCCCTTGTATGCCCCCCCGGGAAACTTCTGGGTGCAGAGGAGGGGAATCATGCCAGAGCACCTAACCCAGGCATTCCAGCTTCTTGACTCTCCCAGCACTAACTGTTCTTTCCTTCCCCACAGGTGGTCGGCGAGGACCCGGAGCAGCAGCGGTGGTGCGGGACCAGCCCAGCAGGTGGAAAGGTGAGTCTCAGGAACTGCAGCTCTTGGAGTGCAGGTGAGCAAGAGGCTGGTTCTCATTGGCCCTGCCCCTGTATTTATTTTCTGTTCCTGCCACACCTTCCTTGTCTGAGTAAGGTCATCAAGACCGGTGCAGACAAAATGCTTCAGAAAAACCTGCCCTCAAGCTCAATTACCTCCACTCCCGCCCCCACCAGCCCAGCCTTCTCCTACTCATCGGCTACAACTCTGCCTGGCCCCTACCCGCATGGACTGACTCCTTGGTTTTGGCCTCTTGGCCCGGACATCAGCTTAGAGCCTTGGATTTACCTCCTGGCCAGCCCTGATCCTTCAAAAACGCAGGCCCTGATCCTGCAAGAACTACAACCTGAGTCCTACAAAATGTGGGAAGTGTCCAGTGCTGGCCATTGTCAGACCCAGAATTCTAGGGCCGCTTTTCGATGGGCAGCCGGCTGTAGCGCTTTGAAAAATGTTGTGTTTGTGGGGTTTTTTAGACCAGCCGAAGTCACCGTCCGTCATCGGAATCGCCGCTCACGCATTCTTATCAAAAGCGCATTCGGAAGTCCCAATGTCTTTCAAATGCACTTTTAAAAAGAATGCATGAGCGGCGATTCCGATGATGGGCGGCGACTCCCCGGATCGTCTAAAAGCCCCCCTCGCGCAACGTTTTCGTCTAAAAGCGGCCTAGGTTAGAAGGCCCACTAGCCTGACCCGGTAGAGCAGTTCTTGTAGAAGCCCGAAGGCAGCCTTTTCATCTCTGCGCTATCAGGAAAGGTACGGTTTTATCCTGCCTTGGAGTAGAGTGTTAGAGCAGATGACCTTTGAGGATTCTTTCCAAGCTTACAATTCAGTTCTGCCCTGACACCTTCCCCATCCTCTCTTTATTTGCTTGCAGCAAAGGAAATTTGCAGAGACTGAGAAGAGAGAAACCTGCTGAGAAGGAGCCAGGGGAGATTACCAAGCAGACTGTTCCATCCGGAGCAGACTAGGCATTGGGAGACATCTAGCCTGTGGGCGAGGTTGGACCCACAGACGTTTATTGAGAGGGCTTAAGAAGCAAACAACACAGGATCAAGCTTCTTGGCAGATGTTCAAATCAGCTAGCAGGTCGGCTGGAGACTTCTCCTCCAAATGAAGAGTTAAACCTCTCCAGGGGAATAGGGTTTTGACCAATGGGGAGGCCTGTTGTGGCAGAGTAGGCTCAGAACGAAGTACAGGCCCTTTAAAACGGCCAGTGCCGGCACGTAGGTTGCAGTGGCTAAGCAGCAGGTGCCAGGCAGGAAGGAGGTCTGCGTCCGATTGAACGTCTGTGGAAGGAACGTGGCTCAGGCCAAGCTGAGGAGGAAGCCACAGAAGCGGCTGAATGGGAACGATCTTGAGGAAAGGCGAGGGGCTCTGCACACGGACTTGGCAGCTTGGCCGGAGCCGGGAAGAGAGAGAGAGAGAGTTCAGCCAGAGGCTTGTTTCCTGGCTGGAGCCAGGATTTCGGCTTGTGCCAGAGGGGTTGTTACCTGGCTGGAGAACGGTATAAAGTAGGGCTGAAATAAGAAGCGATTTTTTTCCCCTCGCAAAAATATCGTGAGAATCGAGAATTGTCACCCAGATCTCGGTACAGTCTCAACAACAGACCAAGATCTCGGTTGAGAAATTTTTCTTTTACTGTAATTTACTGTTTGCCCATATACTGATTTTACCATGTTCCACCTTCATCTCGGTAATGCGCATGCACAAAATGCCACTTGCGCATGCACATTACTGGGATGAACACGGTACACGGTAAATCGGCATACAGTAAATGGTAAATTGCGGTAAACAGTATTTTGAGAAAAATTCTTGACCAACAAATATGAATTGGCATTTTTCTCGGTTACCGTTTCTCACTAAAAATGAGTCGAGAACTGTGATTCTCGACAATAACGGAGAAAAACTCGAGATCGAGTTTCAGCCCTCGTATAAAGAGACTTTGTGCAGAGAGACTGAGAGACCGTATGTGGGATTGTATGTTGAATAAAGGAATGAAGCTGATTCCCTAGAGTGCAAGGCTGCATGTTAGACTGCTAGAGCTGAATCATCAAGGCAAGCAGTTGGCTAGGGCCTTAATCCTGCAAGTACTCACACCCTGAGGCAGCCCGCTTTGCTACACCTGTGTCCTGGACTGGCTCCTCTTTCAGAATCCTATGAGCTATTGAGCCCTCATAATGAATTCTTTCCCCCTGGAATGGGGCTTTCTTCTCAACGATTCAGCATCACGAGAATACAAGAGGTGACATCATGTGGGTCAGGCCATCCAGCCCAGCATCTTTGTCTCTGACAAGATTGAGAAACGTGCCCAACAGGTCACAATGGAGTGATCGATCCCTGTGATCTACTCCCAGCTCCCAACAGTCTGAGGTTATGTCCCGGGCCTACTTGCCTAATAGCCATTTATGGACCCGTCCTCTCAGAAGTTATCCAATGCTGGTTTAAACTAGAGTCATGCTACTTGTCTTCACAATATCACTGAAGATTGCACTCCAGGCAAGGGAAAAGAAATGAAGGCATTCACACAGGGGGTGTGCGTGCGTGCGTGCGTGCGTGCGTGTTCCATAGGACAGATCCATGAGCTGGACTAGGACTGAAACTTGATCTCTATGTTCTCACCAAATCCAGGTTGTGGACTCGTTTTTGGCGATAAATGATAAATCAAGAAAATCCTGATTCTTGACTTTTTCTCGATATACTCTTTACCGCAGTCGTCCTGGTAATGCGCATGCACCACAGCTGTAGTAGCCATTTTGTGTATGTGCGTTACTGGGAAGAATGTGGTACACGGTAAACAGTAAGCAGGATATCGAGAAAAATTATCGACCAAGATACCGAACCGTTATTGAGAGTGTCCTGAGATCTTGGTAACAGTTCTCAATTCTTGAGAGATTTTCACAAGAAATTGATTCTCATTTCAGCCCTAAGCAGGACCCTCCTCTTCCTGAGTGCACCTGCCCCCAACTTCTATGGGGCTTTTGAAGCCTGTATTAATTTTCAAAGTGGCTTGTGACAGGGCAAAGGTTCTTCACCACTCGCTTAAAACGTAAATCATAAGAGGAAAGGTGGAAAAGCATACTAGAGAAAAGAAAATGATTTAAGTGAGGGCGCTCATGATTTCAAACATTTAAAGGACTGCCATAAACAGATGGAGAGTAATTGTTCTCAATTACCACCAAGGGGAGGACAAGAGGCAATGGGGTGAAGTTGCAGGAAGGCAGACTTAGGTTAAAAATCAGGAAAAGCTTCCTAAATAAAGGTTGCTTCCTTACCAGTAACTTTGTTCTTCGAGAGGGCTCCGTGGAGTCTCACTCATGAAATCACGTGGTAGCCTTCAGGAGATTCAGAAGGAGCTTGTCTCTCTACGAACAGTTCCAGTCTGGCTTCTAGTAGATTTTGCTGGAAGCTCTGGGCTCCTACCCTTCTCACCTCCAGAGGAGTTGTGAGATCTGGAGGTATAAGGAGGGGGTGGACCCCCACCCTCCCAGTTCCTTCCAACCCAGCTGGAGGAGATGGTTTCCAGCCAAGGGAAAGGCGGCTGGGGTAGTGAGAATCCATGGAGCCCTCTAAAATAACAAAGTTACTAGGTAGTAAGTAAGCTTTATTTCTTCTCCGAGTGGCTCTGAGAGTCTCACTTACGGGACAATGAAAGCAGTTCTATGAGCCAACCGGTGGTGGGGTCAGGATTATGTCAGGATGGAGGAGAGAGCAGCTCCCCCGAAGGTGGTGTCCCTTTTGGCTACCAGGTCAAGCGCATAGTGTTTAGGGAAGGTTTCAAGAGGAGGCCCAAGTAGCGGCTCTGCAGATGTCCTGGATGGGTACAAGGTAAAATGTGGCTATGGTGGTGGCCATAGCCCTAGTTAAATGTGTTCATAGTCCCGCCAGCAGTTGTTTATCAGCCAATTGGTAACAGGTAGAGATGTATCGGGATATGAGCTTGGATAGTTGTTGGGAGGAGAGCAGAGATTCCAGGATTTTGCCCCGGTGGGAATCAAAGAGCAAGTCTGTTCTCCTGCAGGAATTGTCAAACTGGATCTCCGTTGGAACAGGGGCAAGATTGTGGCCAGTCCGTGTTCCGATGGATCCAGCCAGATTTTTCATTTCAGTCCGACCACAGACAGACACTTACATGGTCTCAAAATCGATAAGGACAGTAATAGAAGGGCTCATAACCCTCAGTCATAGGGAAAATCTACCGTTTTGGAATGGCCCACAAAGATCCGTGCAGGCCTTTTGGCCATGCCGGGACTTCCCACGGCTCCCCTCCCCGAATGCAGTGCCATTTTGCACACGTGCACTAACGTGGCCCCTTTCTGTGCATGCAGATGGGAAAATGGAATGTGGAAACAGGATACAAAGTGGTAAGTCGACGGAACAGTCAAATAATAAATGGATACCGTTTGCAAACTGATCGTTGGTGCAGAGCGGTCACCGCAAGTCCAACGGTTACTGGTTACCATACAGCTGACAAGTTTGTGCATGCGCGAAAAAGGGGTTGCATTAGTGTGCATGCAAAAAATGGCGCTCTGCTTGGAGAGGGGGGGCAGACACTCCCAATCTGGAGCTCTATTGGGACGGGGGATGGGGATACTGCTGGCCTGCTTTTCAACACACATGGATTGAAGATGAAATTCTGACCCGTGCTGGGGAGAGGCAAAAGAGGGAGCTTGCCCTGGGCATCAAAGTGTAATTGAAATGTAGATTTAAACAGAAGGGAAGGAAAAGAAGTGATGACTGAAAGGGACACGATAGAGGTTTACAAGGACAACAGGGAGCTGCTATTTACTCCTTCTAAAGACAAGAGAACCAGGCGCCACTCCATGAAGTTAACAGGAAGCAGATTTAAAAGAAAAAGAAGTACTTTTTCGCCCAACATACAATATTGTGGAACTCATTGCCGGAGGATGTTGTCCAGGCTTCAAAAAGGGACTGGATGAATTTTTGAGCGCCAAGTTCCTCAAGGGTTCTGAGTTGGGTTGGTCAGGGGTACGAAACCCTGGACTGTCGGGAGCTGAGGGAGGATGGCAGGAAATGGATTACGCCATTGTAACCTGCTACGTGCTCGGAGGCAATCAACGCTGGTTGCTGTCAGGGACTGGATGCTGGGCTGGATGGACCATTGGTCTGACCCAATAAATGGCACTTAGGAATAAGCACTTGGCTTTCTGCCTCAGACCTTCCGAACCTCTGGGTAGCCGAGAGTATCGGGACAGTTTTGTGGAGAGGGTGGGCAAAACCTCCCCACAGAAGGCGGAACTATTTCTTTTTCCTTTGTGAACTGTCTTCCTGCAGCGTCAGCTGTGAGCTCTGAACCTTAAAATCTGATTGAGTATTTCTAGTCCCCTCCCTTGTCTGCGAGCAGGGATTTACTCATCAAGCGTTCAGGCTGGAAAGGCAGATTCCTTGAAGGCAGCCGCGCACTTGGGGTTGGGCCTGATTTGTATTTGTTTAGGGCTGTGAGAATTACTGGCAGCAGCAGCAGTTGGATACAACAGGCTTGGGGTGGGGAGACCGTTTTCTTGTTAAAGGGCCAGTGTCTCATAGGACTTGGGGGTGGCCTAACAGGGAAGTCTGCTTAGCTGCAGGTCCATAACCTAAACCGTACAGAGGTGTGGGGTACCCCACACATTACCGCACATGCCAAGTCCTGTACATGTGCTGTCTCCCTCTCCAGGATGCCGTTCTGCTGGGTCCCAAGGCTGAGCTTTGACCTTCAGCTCCAGAGAGGAATATATTCTTGAATGTTTCCAAGCCTGCCACCTGCATTATTCTTATTTACATAGTGCCAGCAGCATGCCTGCTACTGCACGCTCATTATTAGGGAAGGTCTTACAGTCTAAAATAGCAAATGTCATTATCTGAGCTAAGAAATGAAATTCCAGGTATCTAATTGGTTAACCGATCAGTAAAACTGCATGTCACAGTAGGGATGGCAACTTTGGTTATGGGTTAATCCGTACCAGTCTGTAATGGTGGTCCACACCATTACAAATCGGCTGTTACGGACCACGGTCCCCCCGGTATGGTACTTACCGGCCTCAGGGTGAGCTTGATTACAGGTCGGGAGGAGGGGATCCTCCTGTAGGAAGGAGTCCCCCCCTGGCAGACTCCCTTGCCACGGCACGTTGTGGAGGTCCCTGCTCCACAGCTTGCACGTGCAAAATGGCCTCTCAGCAGCTGGGACCCCTTCTGCGCCTGCGCCACCCTTTTGCAAAATGGCACCGATGCTGCCGGCGGCCATTTTGTGCATGCAGACTGTGGAGCTGGGGCCTCCCCAGTGTGCCATGGCGACTCCTCCACACAGGAGGAGCCGAGCCCCCTGGACCTTCAATCAAGCCCACCACAAGGCCAGTAAGTACCACACCAGGGCCCGGGGGGGGGGGGGG
>QEPC01005437.1:1649256-1670300 GCA_003113815.1 Sphenodon punctatus | reverse complement strand
TGAGGTTTTGAAATTGTGAGATGTAACGGTTAGTCTGGTGATCTTATGGATGTTCAAAATGCTAGAAATGTGATGTTTGTGATAAAATTGAGGTTTTGAAATTGTGAGATGCAACTGTTATTCTGGTGATCTGCCTGCTTTTAAACCTGGCAGAGGAGGTGAATATAACCTGCCTAACTGAAATTGCTGGATTAAGTAACGTAATGTCCATCCAATGTTAACCCTGGGAACTCCTTGCTGCTGGCTGAGTTATGCCCTGGCTCTGCCTACTGTATCCCTGGCTCCACCCCTAGGCTAGGCTCTGCCCCTAGGCCCGTGGGCGGGGCAGCCCGGCCTTACTACCCCCAGTGCCCCTCCAAGATCAAAACCCACCAGCCGCCCCTGGTACATGGTAAATTTTGCCGAGATTCTCCATTACTGAGATTGTCCTGAGATCTCTGTTAACGATTCTTGAATCGCGTGAGAAACAAATTAATTCTCGTTTCAGCCCTATAACTTGAAACCAAGGTCTAAGTGAATAAACTGGAAAGAAACTATGAGCAAACGGAACTGATAACTGCGGAATGAATGGAGAAATCGAATGCGGCACCAGGGCCAATGGCACAAGGCGGTAATACGGTAACTTGTTTAAACTGTCAAGTAATAAATGGCTACCCACTGTCGTTGGTGTGGATCGGTTGCAGCAAAGCCGATGGTTGCTGGTTGCCCTGCAGTTAACAATTTCAGCTCTAATGTGCGAACGCTTGAAGACTGCTCAGGAAGCAGGAAACTGGAGCAGGTCAAGGCAGTGGCAAAGGAGGAAAGAAGTTCCCAGGTGGAAACAAAGTGGGAAATGAGGCCAGAAAGACAGGGGAGAGCAAGGCCATGAAGAGAGAGTCTAAGAAGGGCAAGACAAAGCAAGCAGCCATTCTCGATGCAGAGGGAATGTAGCATAGGCTGAAATTAGGCCTTATAGGGCAGATTCCAGGGTAGCAGAGCCAACCACCACCCAGAACCACAGAGCTGCCAGTTTAAGACCTGGTTCTTGACACTGGTTTTCACCAGACCTCCTGGGGACTTCTGCCCTGTCAGTCTCTGTCTCCCCTTCTCAAGATCTCTTGTTCCCAACATAGCCCAAATGGGCTTCTGCCTACTCAACCACCCCGCGCTTCTGCTTGGATGCTAGCTAGCCCAGGAGCTAATCCTGTCAGGACTTACCACGGGCCATACAAGAACCTTAGACAGACAGCAACCAGTCCTTCCCCAACGCATCCCACCTGGAGCTCACTTACTAGGCCACTCCAGGTGCAAATGAAAAGACAGACCCGAAACATAAGCGTTTAATTAAACAGGTTTATAGGACGTATTGTTTGATAGAAGTTACAATAGGATAAATGTACAGTCGAAATCAACATGCTCATTTTCTAATGCAATTTAATTTGTAAACCATGCAGTCCATTTTATTTTTTAAATCAGTAGCTCTTTTGCTAGAGTGAATTTTAAGGAGAGAAAAAAAAGAAAAAGTTCCCTTTAAAGTTAAACATAATTTTACTAAATATTCCTCTTGATGTGCAAAAAGAAAAAAGGAAAGGAAAAGCTGCTTTCACCACGTTAGTTTACAAAATCAACCCTCAAGACAAACCCCCCGAAAGGCAAATAGAAGCAGCCGACGAAGACACGGCTAATGGATGTGCGCGCGCATTGTGGGAGCGAAAAATCGAAAGGTACAAAGAGGGGAAGTAATTCTTGATGAATCCAGCAGCGCAGAATCATCCATCGGGGAAAACATTTGCAGTATTGTCCATTTAGAGTTGGAGGCACATGGGTGTGGCCTGCATTTACTCTACAGTCCCTTGACACTCCTCCATGTAGTAAGACTTTAGTTTAACTAACTCAAACCCTCATCTCAAGACAGGTAAAGACGAGACCACATTATGTGGGGCGGAGACATATTATGGCAGATCCTCACCAGCAAATCCTCCTGGCAAAGATGTTCCTGGAGCAGGATGGGGGAGGAGGGCAAAGTCCCCAGCTCCAAACTCCTGGGCCAGTCAGCTGCTTAGGAGGATGCTCAGGTTGGGCTACTGTGGAACCTTCGCTGGTTCATGCCCCTAGTTTCAGCCCACATCACCTGCCACTGGTCAACCCCAAAGCCCCCGGCTTTAGTAGATCGGGGTCAGGAGGGTGAGGATTTTCAAGGTCAGGAGATTCCTGCCTTGGGAATAAAAATGTTAAGGTATGGCATTTCCTGCTGGCACCAGGGTATAAACCATGGGCAGCGGCTATGACGCTGGACCCAAAGGGTTCTGTTCTGGCACTGGGTTAGCTAAGCCCAGCCATCTTCCGACAGGACAACTCTCTGCAGTGCAGATAAAGCCTCGGGGTGCCAGGGAGGGGTCCGCAACAGAGGCAAGAACATGTCTGTTGTGCGGGAAACCTCATTACATGGCTGCCGGGCCCAGTCTGTGCACGACCTCCTGAGACTGGTGTCTCTTGGGTCAATATTTCTCTCCCTCTGGAGAACCACTAGATACTTCTCTCCCCTCAAAAAAAAAAAAAAAAAAAAAAAAAAAAAAGTGCAAAAGCAATCAGAATATTTTGGAGTTTGTAATGTGGAAATCCACCTTGCAACTCCAAATGCACGTATTAGTTAATCTTCATTCAAATAATAATAATAATAATAATTTAAAAATTCCCTTTGCCTCCAATAAAACCACAAATTACATTCCACCCACAGGAAGAAGGTGGCCTGGTGCCACCAGGGATGGACTGGTGCGTGGCAGGAGGATGGAAAATAACTAGAACAAGTCACCCCCTGCTTCTCATTTTACCCTGGGTTTAACGGAAACTAGCCAGGGCCATGGGCAGTATGAGTAGAAAATGACCGGTTTCCCATTGGATCGTCTTCCTGGGAAATGAACTAATGGACAATCCCAAACTAGAAAAAGTTATCTACAGCAGGGGTGGGATCCACCAGCCGGCGGGCCATATTTTCTCGGTGGACTGAGCTAGGATGTCCCACTGACACAGCGTTCCAGTGGGCTTGGTAGGTCCCACCTGCTTCACTGGTCATTCCCACCCCAGAGATGAAGTGGAGAACAGGTTCCCCATTCTTCATCTGGAGAAAATGGAAGGGATATATGGTGGGATCTGGCTCACCCCTTGAGAAAAGGATCAGCAGCCACCCCTTCAACCTTTAACAGGTGAAACTAACCCCCACGGCAGACCCATCACTGCTCCCTGGTCTTTCAGACAAATCAAATCTGATACAGGGAGAAACTACCTTATGTAACGGATAGCTCTGCATCGGAACTAGCAACCCAGCTCTGAACTGTCATTACTGATGGCACTGTCATCCAATTGAGTCCTCCAAACAGGGAAAGCCAAGCCTTTGGAAGCCAAGGTGATGAACCCAAGCTAGCACATTTCCAATGGGTCACCATGTCCTCCTACACCCCTTAGTCTTTGGCAGTAACCGTGGCACTTCCATTTGCGTGTCAGCTTTGAATGTTGCCTGCAACCAGTTCGATGGCTGCCGGGATAGGTCCTGTCTTGGAGAGGTGTACGTACATTCATAAACACAATCATTTTTGCATTTGCACAAACAGCCGTGCTTTAACCAAAAACAAACAATCACAACAAAACAATTCGGCTTTTCCCACTGAGAACACCAATTGTGGTCTGGTTTCAAAGAAAGTGCATAACAACTAAGAGCTCCAGCACCTCAGAGGGTAAAACACACGCAGGAATCTAACAGAAGACATCCCCGACATCGACTCAAAACTTGGTTTGAACGTTAGTGCATTAATAGAAAAATACTCAACCTTTTCTTCCCCCAAAAGGCCTAAGCCATCTAAGGCGTAAAGTACACAACCAAGTGAAGTTTACAAAGATGATTAAACCTGGATGCTTCTTGGGACGCAAGGGGGGCTAGAATTGACACAAAAACATCTTGTCAAGGGTATCTCTAGCACGACTCTAAGAACTAAGGGATGATCACTTATGTACATGGGAATTCTAACAGCAGCATCAATTGATTCTGGGGTGAAGGGAAAACGTTGGGTTTATAATAGTGGTGGGTCCCCCCCCCCGCTCCTAAAGTTTTGTTCATTTACAACAATCTTGTCTTGTAAGCAAAATCAGCTATGACAGAAGATGCTTACAAATCATTAGTAAGAGTTAAAGGGGATTTTTTTTAAAAAACCTCTTCCAGAGTTTTTTTTTTTTTTAATAATCAATCTGTTTAAAACATTAATTTTATTTTGAAGGGATGGGGCTGCCTCTCTTGGAACAGAACGGTAATTAGGAACAGAGCAACAAGATTCCATTTTTCATCCCTGTTATGTGACTTGTGGTTTGGAGTTTGACCTCCCAGAAATCAGAGACTCTCAGAATCTCTGACTTGGCAGGGGCTGCATTCGAAGCACAAAAACCCTACGCGCTCCAGCTGGTCCGTTCACATGATCTGGGGGCCAAGACTTTTTTTGCTTTTCCTTTTCGAGGGGCTGCTCCAAGAAGGAATCAATTCTGCTCAGTCCTGGCAATCCCGTTTTTATTCTTCTACAAATGGAGCGTCCCGGAGACTGGAGGGAGAGTCCAAGCTTTGGGTCCTGGAGCATTGGAATCCACTGAGGCAGGTTTTTGTTCAAAGGCTCTGTGTGCTTTGAAGCTTCCTTTGTTTAGTTTAATTAGGGTTCCAGTCAGAACATCTCAATTGAAAAACGGAGGCAGCACCTTGAAATCTCTCAGAATTTAATGCCTACAGCCTGAATGAGATGGCTCCTTGGCTCTTGCCCCTACTAGTATAACTATCCCCCGGCTGTCAGGCTGAACGGAGGTGACAGGGCACGAACCATTAGTACAGGTAATTCCCTCCTCCTCCTCCCTTAAAGAAAAAAGAAAAATCACCAGCAAAAAACCCACCACCCTACCCGGCAGCAAAGTCAGTGACTGACAAATGCGATTAGAAATTGACTTTGACAGTCAATCCTCCCACTAATAAAACCTGGAAATGCCAGAGTGCCTTTTGGGTCACGCTTGCTGATGCTCAATTACAGTGTTGCCAGCAGCTAAAGCAGCACGTTTCTCAAGTACTTTAAAGTGCTCTTTACTGTCTCCGGCCCCTTCGCTAAAGAGACAGACTGGAACGTCTAAGATTTATTTCAGTGCTGGCTTGCTTGGGTTTTGACCGAGGAATTTTCTCCTGTATACGCCGTCTGTTTGACTCAAAATAACTCCGCTGATCTCCTACTTTTCCCGCCATTGAAAATCCGGTTCTCACCCATCCTCACGAATGACACACACAACAGGGGAAAGAGTGTCCGTTTCGGTTGGCGGAAGAGTACTGCCTTTCGTGCACATTTGGCCTCGACCCTTATGGAACGGTGCTAAGTAAACTGAAAATGCTGATTTGGTGATTTATCTACCACCTAGACTGTGGTAAAGCTCTTGGCCAAGCGCACACAATACCACATCTTCAAAGTAGGTTCACCATTTCCCCTGGTCATCTAAGACGAGTGTCATCACTGGTCAATTTCTTCCCTTCCCTTGTGAACCCCAGACAACATGGCACGTCTTTTGCAGGGGGACGTCTTCAAAAGCCACCTATTGTACTAAAAGACTCTTGAGGCCTGCAGACGGGATCGTTCAGGACACTAGGGATCCTACCCATATCCGGAAGTCAGATGAACCTAGGTTCCTTGGCACCAGAGAGGTTGTGCATTGTCCTCCAAGCCTGGGAAAAACTGGATTTGGTGACTTCACATGTAGGAATCGGTTAGGCTTGGGGTCAAAGTTTGCATGGTTGAGTTGAAGAGAAATTAAGTCCAGCTTTGATCACATTGCTGGCAATCTGAAATAGGATGAAGAGGAGTGCTTGGAAAACACCGTCTGAGAGTGCTGAGTCGGGAATGAGTCGGATCCAAATCACATTCTTTTAGCTCTATGTTTGAGGAAGGATACAGCAGTTCGTTGGCTTGCAGATTCCCGTCAAGCTTGCTACTGAAAATCCCTTTCCATCTATGTTAGACAGGGCTCAGTTTTCAACTAATTCCCCTTGTTCCTTCCCTTCTTTAGACCATGGGTTTTGAATATTTTTAAACCATCGGAAAAATACAAGACTCTTTACTCTTTACAAAATTGGCCATTGACATTTGGGTGCAAGGAACACCTACCCTTATAAAAAACAACAACAGATCACCGAAGAACACTGGGGAAAGATACAGTTGGTGAAGAGATGCGTGAACTGTTTAAATAAATGTTAAAGCCAGCACCACTAGCCCCGCAGTCAGGGAATTTAACGATGGCCATCCGTTGACATACACGGTCATCCAAGGCAAAGTGACAAACTATGTTGGAATGAAATCCACCCTGCCTCATCATTCATACAGTCCTCATCGCAAACTCCACCAAATCTACCAGAGTTTCAGGGAAAGGAGGCTAGACTAAATCCTCTTTGGAAGGTTCAAAAAGATGCACTGGGTTGTTTTTTTTCCTGAAACACTACTGCAGTTTGGGCAACAAAATAAGAGAAATCCAAACTCACTGAATAGATGTAAACAAAAGCAACACACGCTCGCTAAACTTGCTTGAGTGGGGAAGCAACTCCACCCATTTGGTAACATCTAGAAAAGATTTGCATCATTCCCTTTAATTTTGCTGTGTAGGCATGGCTGGAAGTTGGAACAAACTGTTCTCAGAGGAAGGGGTGGAAAGGCCTCGTTCTAGAACATGGGTGCCAGAATAAGTTTGATTCTAGATTGGAAACTCTCCCCCAGGCAAGGCATTTCCTACCTGGAATTTTTAGTCAGTCAGTCAATTAGTCTATACTTTAATTAGTCTAGGGTGAGTAAACCCAAATCATGCCCTTGAGTGGACACACTCCATGGATTAAAAGTGATTTTTCTCTGAATGAAGGTCCACTTTGTTACCAACTCTTAACTCTTTTAATCTGAGAACACATCATCTACAGGATGGTTTAATTAATCCACACCAATTTAACTGGGGTGGGTGTGTGTGTGTGTCATTAATTCTGGATAAAGAGGCATATTGTTGAGAGGCTAAATACTTGGCAAAGGCAAAGATCTTCTCTTGGCTGGATAGAGCAGATCTGCTGCACTTGGAGCGGACCTAGATGATTATTGGATTCTACGGGAGGCTGTTGCAACGGATGAAGGCGGAATACGGAACATGTCCATCCTGCAGACAAGAGAGGAGAATTGTCCACTTAGGCACATTTGACCCAATGTCCATTTGAACATGGCTATGCAGTGAGATGCTCTAAAAACATGTGAGGCTCTAACAGGCGGGTAAATCCTCAGACTCTCAGTACAATTCTGCTCCCAGAAATTCTCCTCAGAAATCACAGGAGACAGGGAGCCCTTGGCAATAAAGATCAGTCCAGCAGAATCTCATCATGGATGCTTGGAGGAAGAGAGATGTTAGGAAGCAGAGTAGCAGAGAGAGGGATAATCTCACGTTAGCACCAATCTCATGCTTTTTTCCCTTTCTTTTCAATGTGCCAAAATAATATCCTCTTGCTGTGACGTTGGCACCACCAGCTTATCATAAATAGCAACAAATAAAAATAAACTAAAGGCACGCTACCAATTCATAAACGCCACTGCAGTGCCTGGGCGCGGCAGTGATATTAGTCCTCTCCAACCCATTCAACGTGGACGGCGACCCCTGATCAAAGCAGTCCCACAGGAGTTATTCCAGATTCCCAGCGCATTGGTCTGCCAAGTGGCAGGATTCTCGACTTGCTGGGTCTGTTTCCAGCATTGACCCCTGCCTACCACTGTAGGTGAAAGGAGAACACCCAGAGCATGAATGAGTTGGTGCCAAATTCTCTTCCCTTTCTAAAACACACCTAGTGCACTAATCTGCGCCGCAGATTAACAAAACATGAGCCTTCCATTTAACGGCATATCTGAGCGACCAGAGTGCTGGACAAAAGCTAAGACGCTTTTCAGACTTGTTTTTGCTGCACACAACTAAGAACCCAACGCTGAATGGATTTGACTGAGTTTGGCTTAAAAAGAAAGAAGAGTTCTCCACGCTCTGAACCTTCTCATCAAGCTTCAGCCTTTGCAGTCGGGTAAGACGCCCCTGAAAAAAAAATCGGATCAAACCACAGGAATGGCCGATGCCACCTCTGCTCCCGCCGCCCAAACGCCCACACGACGGCACGGCTCGATTCTTTACCTAGCTGCAATTTTTCACAAGGGGCGGGTTTCAGGAGAATTATAAACACAGGGAATAAAAAAATACAGATATTCTCTTTGAACGAGAACCCTAAGTCCAGGGGCAAAGAGGCCGCAGGAGACGAGACTGTCCAGGTGAGGCCAACTTCGCCGTCCCAAACAGCGGGGCATCCTCACAAATGGTGGCTGTTGATGAGGCTTCTCAGTTGCTTGGCCACAGTGTCTATCAGCTTCTGCTTGTCCCTCTCGTTCTTCCGGAACTGCGCAAAGACGTTGTTCTTGCGGCTTGTGTCTTTCATCCTGCGCAAAGGGAAAACCAGTCACGTTAGCTCAGTACATACGTGGGCGACACATACTGTGTTTCTACAGCAAGACTGTACTCTTGTGGACACCTCTAGTCAGACTGTAGCTTGATGGTTGATACACACTTCGAATGACAGCTACACCCCTCTGTTGCCAAAGCAACAGGAGACGGTGTACAGGCCTTTCGCATCACTTAGGACAGGGCTGGGAAGCCTTTTCCCTCCCGTGGGCCACTTTGACAATTAGAACAAGTTCCACTGACAGCATAGGAATTGGGGCACGAGTGCTAATGGCAGAGATGGGGAACCTCAGGCTCCATTCCTGGATCTAGTTCCTGACCCCCAAGCATGAAAGGAGTGAGCTCACGGGAAGGGAGCATAAATGAGGGCATGCACACAAGGACGGAGGATGGATGATCCACGGCAAAGATCCACGATTTGGTCTCTCCACTTCTTTCCCCCACACCTGAGCACACCCCTTAGGCATCCCCGCTCCCAACATCTCTATGGTCCCAGAAGCTTAGACCAAGGCCACTTTCAGACCTGCCGGCACAGGATTTCCTGCTCTATATCTCTGTGTTTGTGCGCCGGCAAAGCCGCGCGGGTGGGCTTTCAGACCAGCCAAATTCCACGCATATCCTGGTTTTCTCATTCCCTCCCGTGGCAAAATATTTGGGGGAGGGAGGCAGGTCTGAACGTGGCCCAATTCTCAATGCGGTCCCAGGGAAGGGAACGTTTCCCCACTGCTGCCTGAAGAGATGTGCTCAGAACGGGGGAAAGAAGAGAAGGGTCCAGGTCATGAATCTATTCTCCTACGCTTGTGGGCCTGCCGCCTTTATCTCTGTTCCCTTCCCCTGAGCGCACGGATCCACAGGCTGGATCCAGGAACCAGAAAGGTGATCTGGCCTGAGGGTCTTACGCCTATGGCTAGACGCCCCCATCTTACGCCTATGGCTAGACGCCCCCGTCTTACGCCTATGGCTAGACGCCCCCGTCTTACGCCTATGGCTAACTCAACAGGAGCCTGCAAAGACCATGCCTGGATGGCACTCACTCCAGGGAAAAGTCTTACAGACACGAGCAGCTGAGGAAAAGGGTAATCTCAGTTCTGAATGCTGGTTTCTCCTGTTCCATGGCAAGTCCCTATGGTCTGCGATATGAAGCTTCACGAATACCTCCCATGGGACTTACGTTCGATCAACCACAATTTGCCACTTCTTTCTCCCACCCTACTTGGCTGTATTTGCCTAACGCCTTTATTTAACCAACAGCAAAGTTGAGCTATCCACTGCGCGAAAGTCAGGAAATTCAGAAATCTGAAACTGGCTGCCCTTGGGCATCTGACTTAATCGTTGCATGTGGCTGAACTGCGTGGCTACTGTTGAACCAAGATTGAAAATTCTCAAATTGGGGGCTTTAAAGCGACATGCAACGTTATGCTGATGGGAGCTGAGGCACTGATCTCCTTGACATAAAAAAGTGAAATTTTGCTTAAAGGCCTGATGAATCAGAGACTACGAATATTTGCTTCAGCTGGGGCAGGCACAAATATGGCATTTTGTATTCAAAGGTAATTTGCATATTGGTTCACACAGATGAAAATCTGAATTCGTATTCACCATGGGGGTGAAATTCACATCATCTTTTTTTCATTTCTGGGTATCTCGGTTATTTTGGTATTTGGTGCCTTGCCTACTTAGTTGGCATTATTTAATGCCAACCGGTGCCACCTAAGCGAATGAGGCACTGAACACTGAAATACCAGAGTGCCAAAATACCAAAGAGGAAATACCAAAATAAACATTTGGAGTCGCAAAAGTGTGTTCCCTGATTCGTATACACTTCATTTAACATGGATCCAAAGATGCCAAGTTTGCTTATTGCACCCAATATCAGTCTCAGCCCCTACCTAGTCGTGGCAAGGGTGGGCAGGTTATGTGGAATTGGAAACGTACAAAAAAAAAAAAAGATAGATCGATTCGGCAGTATTTCTTCTCACATGCTGCTCCTTAGATTCAATCACACTCAAAACACGCTGAGGGGCTGCCGTGCTTTGTTTCGTGGTTAAGGGTTAGCTGCGCAAAGCCTGCCACACACAGGGAGATCGCCTTTTACAACAACGGAGACCAGCACTAGCCAGAGAGTAAGTGAAGCCAAGGTATTGCCAAGCGTCCTTCCACAAGTGCTAAAGATGATCATAATGTATTGGAGTTAAACCAATTCCATTCTTGTCCTCCTTGATCTCTCCGCTGCCTTCGATACTGTTGACCACTCACTCTTGCTGGATTCCCTTCACTCCCTTGGCTTTTGTGGCTCTGTCCATAACTGGTTCTCCTCCTACCTCTCTGACCGCTCCTTTAATGTGTCTCTCTCCAACTCCACCTCCTCCTCCTTCCCCCTCTCAGTTGGTGTTCCTCAAGGCTCTGTTCTTGGCCCTCTCCTCTTCTCGATCTATACCTCATCCTTAGGCAAACTCATTGCCTCCCATGGCTTCCAATACCACCTCTATGCTGATGACACTCAACTCTATCTCTCTACTCCCTCTCTCTCTCCCTCTGTTCAAGCTCGTCTCATCAACTGTCTCTCTGACATCTCTACCTGGATGTCTCAACGTCAACTCAAACTCAACATGGCTAAAACTGAACTCCTTATCTTCCCCCCTCATCCTTCCTCTCCTTCCTCACTGTCAATAACTATTGATGGAGTCACCATCCTGCCTGTCCCCCAAGCCCGTAGCCTAGGCTTCATCTTTGACTCAGCCCTTTCTTTTAAACCCTACATTGACTCTGTTGCTAAATCCTGTCGCTTCTCCCTCCATAACATTGCTAAGATTCGCCCTTTTCTCTCTGTCTCGTCTGCCAAAACTCTTGTTCATGCTCTGGTCATCTCTCGCCTCGATTACTGTAACCTCCTTCTCACTGGCCTTCCCCGGTCTCACCTTTCTCCCCTCATCTCTGTCCAAAACTCTGCTGCCAGGGTCATCTACCTCGCCAGTCGCTTCGACCATGTGCAGCCCCTCCTCTCTTCGCTTCACTGGCTTCCCCTTCCTGAACGAATCCTGCACAAGCTCCTAGTCTTCACCTATAAAGCTCTTCACAACCTTGCTCCCCCCTACCTCTCTGCACTTATCGCCCTCCATACTCCAGCCCGTGCACTTCGCTCCTCCTCTGTCCCTTCTCTCACCCTTCCACGCCTTCCCTGCTCCCCTAAGCGCCTTCGTCCCTTCTCACTTGCTGCCCCCCATGCCTGGAACTCCCTCCCTGTCCACATCCGCCTTGCCCCCTCCCTTCATACCTTCAAATCTCTCCTTAAAACTCACCTCTTTCGCTCTGCTCTGTCTGACTCTTTATCCTGCTGAGCCACTATTCCTATACCTACGATCGGTTTACCCTTATCCTTGCAACATGGACCTGCCTGCTGTCATTCTCATCGTAACCAAGCCAAGTACGTGCACTTGAGACCTCGCATCTTCATGAATGTTAGACCCCTTGTCTCTCCCTCTGTTCCCCTTCCTAAGTCTCTCCCCCAGCTCCTGTCTCTCAGATTGTAAGCCCTAGGGGCAGGGACCGTGTCTATTTTATTACTTTGTAAAGTGCCAGGTACACTGCTGGCGCTATATAAATGTTTGTTAATAATAATAAATAATAATAATAATAAAACCAGAGTAGGTAATGCGCAATCTGCCTCTTCCAAGAACCCAGCCCAGTTTTAGACAGGATTACACCGCCACTGCATGTAAAACGGTTCTTTTAAACCAACATTCAACGTTCCCAAGCCAAAGGGCTGCATACCAAAATGTTCATATCGCTGAGAGCTACGAGAAAAGATGCATTATCTTGCTCATGGCTTCCCTCAACTCCCTCCCCTCCCTTTCTGTAGCATCAAAGTTGTCTGCGGCTGGACATGGGACCGTGGAGCCTGGCTCAGGAGCCTTGCTGGCGGGGCCTGTCCACATGCTATGGGTCTATCCGATCACCCTATTTGGGGTCAGGAAGGAATTTTCCCTCTGAGCCGATCGGCAGTCGACTCTGAGGGTTTTTCGCCTTCCCCTGCAGCATGGGTGTGGCTCGCCTGTCTGAGACATCTGGATCCTTCTTTTTCTAAAATTATTTCCTGTTATTTCAGGCATCGGGGTGCTCTGGTTGGTCCCAGTCTCTCCTTGTAGCTAGTGGTGGGATTTCTCTGTGTGGATGGTTGGGGTGAGGCGGGTCCTGCAGTGGGGCAGGGGGGGCTCCCTGGTAATCCAGTGCTGTTGGGCAGAAGCAATAGCTCCCAGGAGGTTCCAGCTGTGGGTTCAACTTCTCTTGCTCCTGAGAACTTCTCTTGCTCCTTACCCCCCCCAAGCAGCCCCTTCTCGTGAGAGCAGCAGAACAGGAGCCAGAGAGCTGCATAAAGCCACCGTTTGCCCACCTTGGTTTTAGACCTTCCTTGGACTAGAGTTTGAGACCTAGGTGCTTAAGAAAAAAGTACAGCACTCTGCTTTCCAGGAATGCTCAGCGACTGTTGCTCATGGTGTGTGGAGAGAGATGGGGGTTTCATGCTTTGGCCTACCCTGGCACAGCTGAGCAGGACGGCACTGGGTTGGGACTGAGGTAACATGGCTTCGACTCCCACTAAGGGTTGCCCCGACTTACAAATCATTTGACTCCCTCTCCCCACCCCACCCAACCCCAGCCCATTAGGACAAATGTTCTAGCTGGGCTGGACTTCCATCTGCCTGTAAGGGTAGTCATCATGTCTGTTAGACTAGATGATCCTTTTCCAATCCTACAATTCTAGAAGTCTAAATCCCGTTTCTAATTATTAGTGGTTAGGCTGAGGCCTTCCTGAGAAAGATGGTTTTAACGTTGACCTAGCGTGGGAGTTTTGCCAATCCTACGACGGTTCGTGGGCTGCCGCTGGCACTGACAGATCCTAGGCTAGGTGCACCAAAGGGTGGATCCAATCGGGCAGTTCCTATGTGGAGTGGGAAGGTGGTGCGTTGAAAATAACTTTGTGGGTCCTTTCAACGTGTGTGCGCATAGCACAAAAAATGGGATCTTGATTCCCAGTGGACCTAAACCGCTCCGGGTTTAACTTATCTAGGAGACTGCCTCCTTCTGCGTGCTCAGTTGCTACCCTTAAAGTCAGCTGAGAATGACCTCTTGGTAATTGCATCGGAAACTCAAGCCTGCATGATGAAGGTGCATAGGAAAGCATTTTTAATGGCTGATCCACCACTTTCCAACTCTCTTCCTCTAAGGTCAGGGTTGGGGAACCTTTTCCCCTCCTGGGGGCCATTTTGAAAATAAGTGTATGCTACAAGGGGTGCAAAAAAGTCAAGGGCAGAGGTGCTTAAAGGGGTTGCACTGAATCTGTGCTATCATGAATCTGTGACCTCCTCTCTGCTCCCTGCCCCTAAACTCAGTCTTTCAGTGATAGGAACTGGATTCAGGGGCCTGATCCAAGAGCTGGATAAGAGACCCACAAAAACAAGCTATGGGTCACATTTGGACCCTAGGCCTGAGGTTTCCCCCCCCTAGGATTGGTTCAAAGAAGCCAGTCCGATTTTGTGGATTTTTCCGCAAAATCGGAACAGCTTATTGATTTCCCGGTTGGAATTCCAGCTGAAATATTTTGGTCGGAATTCCAACCAGATGGCCTTTAACTTATTTTGTTTGGTCCAAGTTTCGATCGGACAGAACAAAAACACCCACTTCCAATGGAATTGGAATTGGGCAGAATTTTCGAATTTGGCGCTAGGTTCCCCATCCTTGCTCTAGAGATTTGTCACAGAGCACAAGCATATCTTGGAAGAAAGGCAAAAACTACCCTACTTGGCCAGGTGGGAATAGGTTTTTAAATAATGTTCCTATGGGTTTTATATTCTATACTTATTTTATCTTACTATTTACATTTTGTCTTGCACTATAGCTGGCCCTAAGCCTTTGGGATTGGACGGTCTATACATTTAAATACTAAGGTGTTGTGCTACAAGCGATTGTTTGGGTAGGAGAACGTTAAACTGCAGCATCCATCAGTCAAAAACCTATCAAACCAAGTCATATTTTGTTTACATTAAGCTATAAACATCAAAAAGCAGCACAGCAAAAACCTCCCTTTCGTTATAATTAGCGAGACGATAAAAGTTACAGGAGCCAAGAGAGCTGGGCGTTTAGATCGTTAAGTGCTCCGTTTAAATCAAACAATACAAGGATTCATTGCAAGGTGAACAGAAAAGGCTGAATCAGCCACATACTTACTCTCGTGATATCCTATGAGAGAGGTGTGATTAGAAAAAGAGATAACCATGAAAATACGTTAACCAGCAGATCAAACTGAAGTTGTTCCCTGTTGGCAAAACTAGTTACGTACAGAGACGCCTGAAATTCAAATCACGGCGGATGGAAGAAAGGAAGGAATTGCAAGAAGGGACAGCTCATTCGAATGAAAGCAAACTAGGTTTGGCTCTGTTACCTTGACAGCATTGCAGAGAGCCACAAATGAGGTGCCCCGTGCCTGGTGATGTTTGGATGCTCGGACAAGCATGACCCCTGCATGTGCTGGACAGCCAAACTAGACACAATACTTAGGGATGTTTGGTGGAGGCAAGGTGGATGCACAAGATGGGTCGCAATGTGAGAACATCTAGCAACGTGCACAGATGGAACCTTCAACAGGACTCTTGATGCGATGGGTATCTGTGATTGTTAAAACGCCATGTGGATAATATGGGAACATGGGCAACGTAAGTACAAAGGGAAAAGAGCTCCCTTCCTTCCACTACAGTGGGTTTCCAGCTAGAATTTCCTCTGCCGTGCTGGGAAGGATGTTTGATTGGATCAGCCTAGCGTTCCCTTCCAGCCGTAGAAATCTCTGGTTGTAGCAGTCCTAATTCCTGACACACAAAATTGGGTGGGTGGGGTTTCCTCCTTTTCCATTTCAATGAACGCCTTAGTTTATTGGGGCCATTTGGTTGTCAAGGCCAATAGTGTAGCTAGTTTTAAAAAGGGATTGGATAAGTTCTTGGAAGATAGGTCCATTAATGGCGATTAGTCACGTAGGTTTGTTGGGGGCTGTAACAACAGGGAATGGATTGCCCATTGTGACCTGTTGGGTACGTCTCCTAAGAGATAGAGATTGGTCACTGTCGGAGGACAGGATGCTAGGCTTGATGGACCATTGGTCTGACCCAGTATGGCACTACTTAGGCTCTTATGTTGGCTCCCATGCATCTGGCCACCTCTCCTGGGAACTGGGCAGTCAGCCTCCTAAAAGCTCCTGCCATTCCCGAGGCAGTAAGTTATTACAGGGCTGGAAACATGCCTTAGCGCTTCTACTAAACACCCTCCCTTTTCAAAAGGCTTAATTCAGCAGCCGTCACCAGCAGGTGGAAACTGCAAGGTCAGTTCCACTATGAGGATGTTTAATGATCTGCGAACCGCTGCCTTCAGAGGGCAATGCTAAGTGGGTCTTGCTCCACAGACTCCATCCCCTCCCCTGGGAGTGAAGTGGTGTATGAACGCATGAACCCCACCCTCCCAGCGCCCAACCTCTAATCTGAATCTTACCATCATTACATTTCAAACCAGTGGTTCTGGTTTCAAAGAAACCTAAAGAAACTGGGCACCTAGATCCTGTGGAAATATTGAATGGCCATTTAGGTGTCTAATCCCCTTAAACCGGTAGTACCCAATGTTTTTGGTTGCACCGAAGAGGAAGAGCATGTGAGAGTCAGTGTAGTCTGGTGGATAAGGTGTTGACATTGGACACGGGGGACCAAGGTGCAAATACTATCTTAGCCATGAATATGCTGGTTGGGTGGTCTTGGCCAAGTTTCTCGCAGCCTTAGTTCCTCATCTGTATAATGGGAATAATAATGACCTCTCTCACAGGACTGTTGTGAGGGTGAATTAGATAAGGCTTGTAAAGCATTTTGAACACTGTTAAATGCTATAGAAATGATGATGATGAGGAGATGATGTAAAGTGCTCCTTCCTCCTAACCAATGCTCTTAAAGGGAGGCATAATCTGCTTTCTAGCACTCTGGAGACACATGATGCAGCTATTGGCCCGAGGCGCTGGGTAGGCAGGATCATAAGGCCCATCCACCTTGTTGGGTGTGCTGTAAGGGCCGGCTCCCCATCCTCTACAGGGGAGGCAAGAGGACTTTTTTTTCCCCTCCTTCTTCTTCTGACTCTTGCAGTAGGATGCTTTCACAAAACGAACCTCAAGGGCTAGGGCTTCTTCAAATAACTAAAAAAAAGCCCAGTGAACATTTGTTCTCCAGGTGCTTTTAGAGAACAGGGGTGGGGGACCCTTTTGCCTCCCAGGAGCCACTTTGACAATTGTTCCAGCTCCAAGGGCTGCAGAGAAGTTGGGGGCGGGGGTGCTTAAGGGATGCGCTCAGGAAGAGGAGGGTTCAGATTATGGATCTGACCCCTATCCACGTGTGCTGCACGCCCTCCTCTGCACTCCTTTATCCCGAGCTCAGTCTTTTAGAGCTTGGGGGTAGGAACTGGATCCAGGGGCCAGATCCAGGAACTGGAAAGGAGCCCAATAAAAACTAACCGGGGGCCACATTTGGCCCCTGGGCCTGAGATTCCCCATCCCTGTTTTAGAGGACTGGCTACTAATTCCCATTAATAGATGTTTTCTCCCCGCCCTATTTTAAGAGGATTTAAAAAGTATTCTTATGGTATTTTGATGTATTTTTGTACTAATGTTGTGAAAACATCCCAAGCACCATTCAGTAGGGGAGTGGGGGCTTTAAAAATAAAAGGTATTATTAGTATTATAACCTATCAGAGGACGGTAATTATAGCAAACTTGGTTATGAGGAAGCTCTGCTGGACGAGCGTCTCAGCGCCCCATGAAATGCAGCTGGAGTCAGCAAAAAGAAGTTGTGTCCGCCATCCGAGAGCTCCTTCCGTGACACGTAGCAAGCGTGGGCATGTTGTGAGCAAGTGAATCTCCCTTCCCCTCAGGTTGGCACAGACCAGGCAGCGCGGAGAATGCAATGAGGAATGCTCTGGCTTGTCGAAGCAAGTACAGGAGCCGGAGCCATTGGAAGAATGTCTCAACCGGCACTCACTTTTCCAGCAAGGTCAGGGCTGTCGTTGGGTTGACGCGAAGGTACTTGCAGCTGGGTTGCCCGTAGTCGGCCAAGTACGTGGACCAGTCCCACTGGATGAACAGATCTAAGAGCTGGAAAACACAGACAACAAAAGCCTCAAGTCATGAATGAACCCAGGATACATGTTTAATGGTGTGTGAGCAGCTGCCTTCAGAGGCCGATGCTAAGTGGGTCATGCTCCGTAGGTTCCCAGAAAACATGCCCGCTAGAACATAAGGTGCACCCTACTGGGTCAGACCAATGATCCATCCGAGAAATCTCAACAGGTCATATAATGGAGTGATCCATTCCTTTCTGTTCACTCCCAGAGGTTACGTCCCCCAAATTACCCGACTAACAGCCATTAATGGGCCCACCCTCCAAGAGCATAATGCTTAGCAAAGGAACCATCAGGACCTGGGTCTTGAACTCATATCCCCTGGAGCAGTGCTCCTGCCTAAAATGCTTGTGCGCCAGCCCGGCCATGCCCTCATCCTGTCTACCCTCCTAGCTTCCATGGTGGCTACCGGCCAACATATAAGGCTTGGTGATAGGACCAGGAAGTTGGGCGGATCCTCTGTCCTGACCTATTCCTGTGTGGTTCCAATATCTGCCCTGTCTTGTGTTCCATGACCTGCATCTGATCTGCTCTGATCCTTTGTCTTGCCCCACTCTGAACCTTCTATCCTTGTCCTAACTCCCTACTCCAGACCTGGTCCCTGAGTCTGCCCACCCCAGAAACAATATGTAAAGTATATCGGATATTAACCAAGATTGCAACCCCATCCACCGATGGTATGATCCCAAGCCCACGGTTTTGGAATGTCTGCATTACTCCCAGTTTACAGAAGGTAAAACTGAAGCACACAGAGGTTATGTATGACTTGCACCAACTCATATACTGAGTCAAGAGGTAGGAACAAAATAAGTGTGTGTGTGTGTGTGTGGGGGGGGGGGTGGATAACGGGGAGGAAGAGATATGGTAAATGCCTATGCAATAATGATATTGAGGAGGCAGATCAGAAAATACTGTTCATTCCATAGTACAAGTCAAGTCAATGAATTCCCAATTTAAGGAACTAATACTTCTGACCATGAGTAATTTGTGGAACTGGTTCAGTCCCCTATGCCCAGAACTTCCTCCCTGAACACATACGCTCTGCTCCCTCCCTCTGAATCTTTAAATCTCTGCTAAAAACCTACGGGCACCTTCCAACATGCGTGAGTGTGTGTGAATGCATCCCATTTGCCTCTGTGAGAATCGGCGAGAGATAAATGATGCGCCGCTTACGTCACGTCTGAAAACAAAGCTGCACGTCATTTACCTCTCGCAGCTTCCCATGGAGGCGAATGGGGCGCATTCACGCATGACGGAAAGCGGTCAACCTCTCCCAACAACCCTTCCCCCAATTCCTCACCTCTATACATTGCCCAGTTAAGCTTCTGCTTACAACTGTCTCATCCTTTAGGACCCTCCTCCCTCCTGTAACTAAGCGAAGCATGTCCACCGGCAACTTCTCAGCTTGCTAACAAATCTTGGGAAGAAACAGAAAAACTCATGTTCCAGGGCAAAAGTCTGTCTCCCCAGAAATTTCGTCAAAACCTTCGCAGGATGAAATTCCTCACATCCACCTAGTGCAGGACTTAGAACTGAAGCAGAGAGCAAAAAAAAAAAAAAGATCTGAGATTAATATCCAATATTCCAGATAACTTGGTGGTTATTCAGTAACTATCCGGTAACCACGAAGGTTAACCGCCAAACCAAAATACTGGATATTGCCATTTACCAAATTACAGCATTGCTGTTTACTACATAACCCAACCAGTCTAACGGTAATTAAACGGTAATGCAGTAATCCGGTTAACCGGACAGTCAGCGGATACCAAACCAGATACTATTCAATATCTGACTGGATACTGGCGAGTAACATGATAGTGACAGAAACTCGTTTCAGTTCTATGCGGGACTCTTGCGCCCACCACCCTCAGAACACAAGGCACTGCCACCATCAGGGATAGGACACTGGGTGAGATGGACCAGTCTTCCAATTCCTGCAGTCCTCACCCAATGTCTTGCCTCTTATCTGTTTGCCTCGACTTCAGACACCATTCTTACACAGATGTTTAAAACATTAAGAATCCGCCATGTTCAGCTTAGTTATCTGTTGCTTTGTTTACGCTGCGTCTCCAGGCACCGTAAGAACCAGTTCGCGTGCTGTGTTTCCAATGATCTCAGAGCACTGGAGAACGGCTAAAGACAGGCATCCAGAAGCTCAGATGCTATCAGAACCTAGGAGCCTGCAAAGGCAGGCCGGGATTCCCAGGATGCTTCAGGCAGCTCCCCTGCAGGAACTTGGTGGCTCCAGAAGACAAACTAATGCAAACCTCTAAGGAGCTTACAAAAGGGGGGGGGGGGAGTGAATGAAGGTTTGGGGAGTGTGTGTAGTTTGAATGGTTTAATCCCTTCAGACATGCACTTTCACTAGGATAGCGCTATCCTTAACCCCTGAATAGTTGCCCCAGTAGGAAGCATATGAATAACCATAAAAGAATCCGGAAGCCAAAGCATGCGTGGGGCTTGTCGGGTGCAAACGTGCCCCCCACGCGGCTTTGCCAGCGATCACCAGAGCAGATTCCCCCAGGGCTGGATTTTTGAGCTCGGCAACGCGTAAGGGAAATCATGTTAGAAATGGGCTACACCCCTCCCCCCCCACGAGTGGTGCTTCCCATGATGCCTTCTACTGCGATCTCTTCTTTCGGAAGTTCCCCGTTCTCCTGTACAAGCGACCGTAGACTTCTGTCCCTAGCAGAGGCCGACGCTGGTTGCTTTAGAAACACAGCAATTCTACAGCGGTCCAGGAGCAAGAGGTTAGGCTTCACCCATTTGTGAACCTGCCTGGCTAATAGCCACAGGCTGCCCTGTGCCCCATGAATGAATCTATTATAGAGCCACGGTTGTGGCTCTATAGTTATGGCGGTTGCAGACATTCATTGAACAGCGCCGATGCTGTTCGATGGGAGTCTGTGTAGCAAAGGCTTCCAGTTGGTGGCTAAATGTTTTTATTAATGTTGCAGATTCCCTTCCCCATGTATCTTTGCTGTAACAGCTTCTACCATTTAAGGGACTGCCTAGTACACGCTGGTGGTCTGACTGTGAAAAATAGTGCTTTTGTTTTAATGACGAAAAGCATATTAGAACGGTCTCCCGTTAAGAGGGAACCCACCCCCCCAAAAACCTCACAAGTAGCAGCAGCCGGCGACGGGGTGGAGGATTTAAAAAGGACTGGAAGAGCAGTGGCATCCTAGGATGAGGTTGGAAGACGCTGCTGCAGCGAGTAGGGGGGCTATACACCCCCTCCTCTCCGGCACACATGGCCTGCCTGCCTGAGGGCCCAGCGGCAACAGCTTAGGTGGGGAGGGGGGAGGACCTACTGCCTCCGCCCGCCCGTGGCTGGCTGCTCCGCT
>QEPC01005437.1:1625096-1640958 GCA_003113815.1 Sphenodon punctatus | reverse complement strand
GGGGGGGGGGGGGGGGGGGGGGGCATTTAAATGGAATTAAATAAATAAATAAATAAATCATAAATACTTCCCCCAGCTGAGATGTAGCGATTAGGGCTCGACTGAAATAACTCTTCCATTTTTGCAGAAACGTTCTGCGTTTTTGCTGTTCACTCCTGGCTCCTGACCTACTCAGTCAGGAGTGAGGAACCTTTACCCTCCCAGGGGTCACTCTGAAAATGAGTACAAGCTCCAGGGGCCGTGTAGACGTTGGGGGCAGGGGGTGATTAAGGGGTGCACTCAAGAAAAGGAGTCCCTAGATCATGGATCTATGCCCTCTCCTTGTGTGCATCCATCTCCTCAGCTCTGCTCCCTTCCCCTGAGCTCAGTTTTTCAGTGACTGTAGGTAGGAACTGGATCCAGGGGCCAGATCCAGGAATTGGAAAGGGCTCACATACAGACATGGCACTGGCCTCATAGGGCCCCTTTTCCATCGTTCATTCCCAGTCCCCACTAGTCCGAGGTCTTGTTTCTTGATTGGCTTGATTAATCGCCATTGATAGACCTATCCCATAAGAATTTAGCCAGTCCTTTTCCAAACCCAGTTCTGCTATTGGTCGTCACAACATCCTCTGCTAATGAGGCATATCTGCTTATACTAGTTTTGGCCTGGTAGGGTGATTTAGCAGGGCACGGGGGCTTCTTGGTCCTGTCAGTTCCATGGTTTAGGTGTCCTTAATTGTGTGCATTGCCAAGGTTGGCAGGTTGTAAAAGGATCTCATAAATAAAAGCTATCCTCCTATGTATCCTAACACCTCTGCTTGGTCTGAACCTTCCCTCCCTGCACACAGGAAGACTCCCAAGAGCCAAAACGAGACAGTGATGGATAGTCTGTGTATTTTACAGCTGTTTACCCACATCAATCTTGCCGAATTGGCAGGCATCGCGGTCAGCCGGCCTGGTCAGAACCGAGCTCCCGGACTCTGGCTTCTTCTCCCTGAGGGGGTCCGAAGGCGCGGGCAGTGTTTGGGAGAGCGGCCTGGCCCGGCTGGAGTGGGGGTCGCACAAGCGTTTGATATTTGGTCGGAGAAGAGGGTGGGAGCCCTTGTAGGAGGAAGCTCGACAGCGCGAGACAATTTATCTGACACATAAATGTGGTTTTATTGGTTTTACGGTTTAAACTTTTCACCTCTGCAGATCCCCGTCGCCGCGTACGGCTCCTCCCCGTGCTCAGCCTCTGCCTTCTGGGGCAGATTCCAAAATAAAATATGCAAATACCATTAATTCTTCAAACCAAGAAGTCTACTTTTCAAGTCCATAAATCAAAGCTGACAGCACCACACACCAGAAGCAGGGGGGGGAGGGGAGGAAGGGAGGCATTTAGTGCAATTTAGCAGCAGGATGGAAAGCTCAGCGTTGCCGTGCATGCTACTGGGATACGTGCAGGACAGGCTGGTGACTGCAAATCTGGAGCATATCAGTGATAGGAAGGGGTTGCCGGGGGGGCTCTGCACAGGTGAATCTGTTCACGTAGGTTTTTAAGTGGGAGAAGGGGAAGGGAGTGCTAAGTCCTAGAAAGTTAGGACCTGTTAGCAGGGAAAGCTCAAGCCATTTCTATACCCATAGGTCAACACAGCTGCAGCCAGAACTTCCTCATCCTGCCCTTCAGCTGTGACCTTGACCTGACCTCCAAGAGGCAACTGAGTGACTAAGCTAGGTTCCCATTCACACCTCTGGCTGGGGATCATCTGGATAAGCTGAGGCAGCTGCAGGAGTGGAACACAAGACTCAGCTGCTGTGCTCTCTTCCCAACCCCTGCCCTCCCTGGTTCACCGCCTCCAAGACAGCGTGTCCAGGGAAGACAGGGGCTGAGGGACAGCGAGAGACCAGTGCTTTAACTGGCCTCCCACTTTCTGCTGGCTTGGCTCAAATTCTCCCAGGCTTAAGAAGAGAAGGGGCTTAAGCTGGCTGCAGGGAAGAGAGCTGAGTGGGTTTCCATCTGGCCCCCTGCTGCCATCTTGGACCTCCCTTGACCCTTACCACCATCTTGGAGCTCCCTTCTCCCCACCTGCCCTACAGGTGGGCTGCATGGGGCAAAGGTGACAGCAGGACGGAAGACCCACTCAACCCATAGACACCTCATGTTTTGGGTGTCCTCAGAAGCATTCCGCCAAGCAAGTCTCTACCATACTTAGCTGGAATTTAGGGGATCTAACCCACTCCCCAACTGTGGATGAATCTCTTAGGATGAAGCACATGCCGTTCTGAAGACAATAGCAGCTCTGCTATTGGGACTTCAATGGAGGCCTTCTCTCTGAGCTTGAGGCCCCCCCACTTGAACCTTCTTGGCCACTGAGATGACGGGCTGGTTTGGGGGAAAGGAAAACGGTCTTTTGCCGCGTGTCTGATACGATAGGCAGGGTCTTTGGATGTTGTTCCGACAGCCATGCTGAGCAGTAAGACGGAATCCAGTTTTGCAGCACAGTTTATTTGATAAGCATTAACGCACAATCCACCTCTACATGGGAGACAAGTGCCGTCCTGCCCCCTTTTCGAGAAGAGAGGAAGAAACAGACAGGAGATTAGCACAAAGCTGCGACAGCGAAGGGATCTAGCCTAAGTCCCAGAGAGGAAGGAAGATACCTCTTGATGATAAATGCTAATCCCATAGGGGATTTATTACCATTTTGCATTTGATTCATCGACAGAGCTGATAATAAGCCATTCTTATAAGCGATATGAGCTTCCCTGCACCGCCTTGATGACAATGCAGGTTCCTCTCCTTTATTTAATCTTTCTAGGCACGCAATTCTCCTTTACTTCCAGTGTGGTGTAGTGGATAAGGTGCTGGACTTGGACCTGAGAGACCAGGGTTTGAATCTCACCCTTGCCAGTGAACTCCCTGGGTGGCCTTGGGCAAGTCACAACCTCTCAGCCTCAGTTCCGCATCTGTAAAATGGGAATGTGTTTGTCTCTCCCTCTGTGTGTTCCCCCTCACCTTTGTCTTAGACTGTAAGCCCACTGGGCTGGGACCTGTCTCTGAAAATCTGTGACTATAAAACACTGTGTACGCCTTGTAGCGCTATGGAAACGATAAGGATTGAAGACTGGAGGGTGGCAAATGTAACCCCGATACATAAAAAGGGATCTAGAAGTGATCCTGGAAACTACAGACCAGTAAGCTTGATGCCTGTGCCTGGAAAAATGGTGGAGACAATAATTAAGAACAGAATTGTTGGGCATGTTGATAAAACATGGCTTAATGGGGAAGAGTCAACATGGATTAGCAAAGGTAAGTCATGCCTCACTAATCTGTTGGAATTCTTTGAGGGTGTAAATAAGCAAGTGGACAAGGGAGACCCAGTAGATATAGTGTACCTGGATTTCCAGAAAGCATTTGATAAGGTCCCTCATGAGAGACTCTTGAGAAAATTAAAAAGTCATGGGATAGGAGGTAGTGTCTTACTATGGATCAGAAACTGGTTAAAAGATAGAAAGCAAAGGGTAGGACTAAATGGTCAGTTTTCACAATGGAGAGATGTAAAAAGTGGTGTGCCTCAGGGATCTGTATTGGGACCGGTGCTGTTTAATGTATTCATTAATGATCTGGAAAAGGGCGTTAAGAGTGAGGTGATCAAATTTGCAGATGACACCAAATTATTCAAGGTAGTTAAAAAACGAGCAGACTGTGAAGAACTGCAACGGGATCTTATGAGACTGGGTGCCTGGGCATCTAAATGGCAGATCAGATTTAATGTGGACAAGTGCAAAGTGATCCACGTAGGGAAAAATAACCCAAACTATGAGTACGCTATGCTGGGTACTAAGCTAGAATTTACCACTCAGGAAAAGGATCTGGGAGTGATTGTGGACAATACGGTGAAATCCTCAGCCCAGCGTGCAGCAGCAGTCAAAAAAGCAAACAGAACGTTAGGAGTTATTTGCAAAGGGAGAGAGAATAAAACTGAGGCTGTCATAGTGCCTCTATACAAATCAATGGTGTATATTCCGCACCTGGAGTATTGTGTGCAGTTCTGGTCACCCCATCTCAAAAAAGACATAGCTGAACTAGAAAAGGTACAGAGAAGGGCAACGAGAATGATAAAGGGTATGGAACGGCTCCCGTACAAAGAGAGGCTTGGCAAGCCGGGTCTCTTCAGCTTAGAGAAGAGAAGACTGAAAGGGGACATGAGAGAGGTTTATAAAATCTTGAGTGGTGTGGAACGAGTAAACAGGGAACGGTTATTTACCCTCTCAAATAGTATTAGAACTAGAGGGCACTCCATGAAATTAGCTGCCAGAAGATTTAACACAAATAAAAGGAAGTACTTTTTTACTCAGCATATAATTAACTTATGGAATTTGTTGCCAGAGGACGTTGTCATGGCGAGTGGTATAGCTGGGTTTAAAAAAGGTCTGGATGAGTTCTTGGAGAGTAGGTCCATTAATGACTAGTAACCAAGTAGCTTACGGGATGAACTTCTTACTGTTGGGAGCTGGGAGTGAACAGCGGGGAATGGATTGCCCGTTGTGACTGTTGGTTCTTCTCTCATGCAATCGAGATTGGCCACTGTTGGAGGACAGGATGCTGGGCTTGATGGACCACTGGTCTGACTCAGTATGGCACTACTTATTAGGGATGGGCGAATGCGGTTCAGATGTTCAGACCGAACTCGGCCTGTTCGGATGTCCGAACCGAACTCGAACACGGCCCCACAGTTCAGTCATGTTTGGGTGAGTTCGGATGAGTTCGGGGCGGGAAAAACATGACTTCAGGCAGGGAAAACGTGACTGGAAGGGGGAGGCAGCCGAGGAGCAGACTTCCTGGCACCAGGAGTGGAGACCAGGGGTCGTTTCAGGGTCAAATGATACCAATTCAAAAAAAATATATTTCAAATTTGGTATCAGTATTGATAGTGCTATTTTCGAGTGTTCGGCCAAACCGAACTCCTCCGAACTGAACAACTGAACCGGAACCCTGGTTTCGAACCGAACGACCGAACGTCCGAACCGCGTTCTGTTCACCCATCCCTACTACTTATGTTCTTATGATAAAGTTGTAGTAGCAGTAGTTGCAATTGCATGATGGGCGCATACACCAGGGTGCAATTCTCTCGATTCTGGTATTAGGCATTATGGGAATTGCACGCACCTTTCAGGTGTTGCCACCGTGGTCACTGAGATACTAGGCTTTATATGCCTGGAGGGAGCTGGGCTGGTGCAAGAGCACGAAATCATAATTCCCATGAGCATTCACAAGTGTTTTAATCTCAAATGTAAAGCATCTCAGAAGAACTACCACCTGGGCAGCTCCTTGAGTAGTCATTCTGCATCCAAGCAGGGGGTTGGACTACTCAAGAGTCTATGTTTCTCTGAGTACAACTTCAGAGCAGTGTGTGTGTTGCGCAAACGCCCCCCAAGGCCCCAGGGGTCAGCAGGACGGACATGCCGGTGAGCATTATGCTTGGGAAATGCCCCCACAAACTATTTTTGGGTGCTCCTATCCAACGGACACTTCTATCTGGGGGAAGCTACTAGAATGGTGAATTTGATTATGAAGAAACCCTACTGAACAAGTACCCCTGGGAGGAGTGCGATGCAGCTGTAGTGAGCAGCAGGTGCTGGGCCGGCTTTGGGATTCGGCAGTACCCAATTTCACAGCGCCACCGCCGCTTCGGACCTTCCTTTACTCCAGTCTTTCCCCGTTTCCCGACTGGCGAGCTCGCAGCAGCAATAAAATGGACGCAACTGCTCTCCCCATTCTTCTGCCCCACTTCGGCTCTTGGCTTTCCGGTCCAGGCTCCTCTCTCTTGCAGTCAGGTCCCCTCTCCTGCCTTGGCTCACCGTCTTATCGCCCTGCCACCCCCCACATCCCCTTACAGCCCTGTCTAGATTGTTTCCTCCCAGGACTGACTCGCCGACCGACCTCTGGCTTTGGCTCCTGCCCTTGACTCTGGTTCTTCCTTTGGCTTCTGACTCTTGGTTCCTGTTTCCTCTCCTGCCAACGATCTGGATCCTGTGCTCCAAACCGCCACTGGCCTCCCTATCCCAGACACAGCCCGCATCCTGGCTGTTAGTGTGAGCTGAAACATCTAGCTTGTGGGCGACTGAATGCCATTAAGCTGAAGATCGGACAAGCAGGAATGAAATCACAAGGAAGATCTGACAAAGGATCTTACAAAGATTCGGCAGCCTCTCTTCCTTGTCGGGGGTGAGGGGGAGGCGGGGGGAGGGGGGAGAACTGGGGCAAGGCAGCATATTTGGTGCGCTACATACAATGGCCACAATCTACAAAGGATTTACCCCCAAGGAGCCCCAACGGCACACTCCAGAGTAGGTGGTGCGTGGATCATGGCCAATGTCTTCAACCAAACCAGGAACAACATCAACGTCACCAGAGATGAGATTCAACACTAGCCACAGAACTGAGGGTGAAAACAGACATGACGCTAGTAACCACCCTTTAACCACCCTTGGTGGTTATTTATGCATGTTGCAGGGCTGTATTGGTGCCCTATGCAGCCCTGAAACATGCATAAATGACCATCAAAGGTGGTTAAAGGGTGATTAGCGTGATGTCTGTTTTCACCCTGAGTCCAGAATTTACCAGTATGGCCTATACACCTCCCCGCAAACACCAGCTGGTTCAAGGCTTTGCAGCACCAGAACCAGGTACAATTGGTGGATTCAATATACAATTAGGTAACGCTCTAAGCAGGAAATCCTCTGCCTACAGTGTAGCAGACAGATGCTTACCCAGTCTGATTTAGAAAACATCCAAGGAGGGCGATTCCACAACCTCCCTGGGCAGCTGATTCTATCGCCTGACAGTTCTTCAACTCGGGAAGATTTTCCTAATATTTAATTGAAATCTACACTGTTGCAATTGAAACCCATTTCCTCTTGTTCCATTTTCTGCGAGAGTGGAGAACCAATGTTCACCATCATTTTTGTGGCCTCCTTTTAGATATTTGAAAACTACTCTCATGTTCCCCCCCTCCCTTCGTTGTCTTAGGAGGAACATACCCAATTCCTTCAACCTTTCTTCCAGCCCCGTTATCATTCACCTTAGTTGTTCTCCTCAACTTCTCCATTGTGCCAACCTCCTTTGTGGAGTGCGATGCCCAAAACTGGACACAACGCTTCAGGCAAGGTCTTGTCAGCACCGAGTAAAGCGGGACCCCACCTTCTGCAACTTGGACAGGATGCACCTATTAACGTAGGCTAGTTTGCAACAAGAGCATCTGGTTGACTCACGTTTCATTTATGATCCACCATAACCCCCTGCCTCTTCTCCACAGGGCTATGAAGGCAAGAGGTTGCAGGTACATGTGCTTAGTTGAGTTACATGGGGCGGAGGCAGATCCTGATGGAAAAAGCAGTATTATAGAGAAGCTAGGGAAAGCCGGAGAGAAGAGGATGGTTTTTAGGTGGTATCTGAAAGTCAAGAGGGAGCAGAACGTATGTACTTGGGGAGGAAGTTCCAGGCATAGATAAGGGGCAGCACAGGAGAAGGATGGAATAAGTAAATTAAGGCCAGCAACTGTGTGCATGCTCACACACACAAGGAAGACTTTCCAGACTAAACAACAAGGAGAGGACATAAGTGGAAAAGTTGTTCTTTGCCAAACAAAGTGTGTGTTCACAGATGACAGAGATGAGGATTCAGGAAGGAGATACGTTGCCTCGACTGAACTCAGAGAAGTTTTGATTCCATGCTTCCTCCCGAACGCTCATACAGCAGACGACGTAGGCTTAGGTTCGTCTGGCAGCTTGGTACAGCATGACAAAGTCAGAAATGCAAAATGTGCTTAGTGACATTACTCCCGACAAGCCTCTTGCGGAGCAATGATGGCGAGTCTCAAAACAAAACATTAGCGAGGATGAAAAGGTAATGAGGAATAAACCCCGTTTACTGGCAAATCTCTAAGCCCGTTTAAACAAATGTTAAAACACAATTATCCCAGATTTCTTACATCAATTTGAGTGAAAAGGAATTAGCGTCAACTCACTGTATTTTCAAACGAGAGACAGTCAGGCGTCTAGAAGAGCTAGACGGGGATCTAGGTGGTGCCAAGAATGAGCTTTGGGTGCGGAGATTTTTGGGGGTGGGGAGGGGGAAGGGATTGATTCAAAGCCCAAAAAAAGATATAGTAAAAAAAAAAAAAACCTGTGCCAGAGGGGTGGGCCGACCAAGGTTTTGCTGAAGAGTATTCACCTGCACAACAGAACTAGGAACAAAGAAAGGGGGCCGGGGGGGTGGGGGGGGGAAACGACACTATTTTTTGACATGCAAAATCTTCTCGCTGGCAGGAGGTAACATTTGTGTGTTGACTCTTAAACCTTAAGGCTAAAATAGGATTATTCTTCCAGACTCTTGCCCTGGTTTCTTGGGGGAGAAGCTAGCAAGACAGAAGGGATTATACTGTTTCAAGCGAGACTCAACCTACTGTCTAAGAAACTCTGTAGTGTCTTTGCCCCTGTAGTGTCTTTCCCATTCAGGCAATTCACAAGTTTGCCGACACTGACCTCTCATGAACCTCTGCACAACGGTCCTTAATTGTGACAGTCAATGGCTTGCTACAAGGACATAGCTTTAATAAGTGCAAGTGGTGGAGTTGCAATAGCAGGGCCTGAGAACCTAGGGACCCCCATACCCATGTGGAATGTATGCATAGGCCAAAGGGTGATTAGCACCCACTGATGACTTGCTAAGAGTCTCAGGGGCCCATTCCAACCAAGATATGCCTCTGGCCTGTGTTTATTCCTCCTGCTGCCTTCGGCGCACCAGTATTTCAATCTTATCACCGTCAAGGGCTTCCTAAATGAGGCTGCCTTTTTGCTTTTTCTTTACTTAATGGTGGTAGCACTTTTTGTATGTTGTATTTACTGCCCCAGTGGAGTCACCACTGCTTTGCCTTTAGTTTAACCCTGGGGTGGCCTTTTTCATGGGGATGTCTGAACAGATCTACAACAGGGTATCCTGGAAGTGATTTGTGGTAGAAGAACTCCAACTACCACCAATCAGCTCTGTTCACTGTGGAAACATCAGTGTCGCAGCCGTGGAGGTGCTGGGGCGGCTGGCACGGCTGAAAGTGCCAAGTGGGTGCTCTGAGGGGACAGGACGGTTCTTACCGTCATCTCTCGTATAGATGGACCTCAGACCAAGGGAAATCATTCAGAGCCGAGTGTGACACCCATTCCACAAATTACCTTAGTACTAAGGAGTGAGAAACTCTTCCATCCTCTCCTTTTTGTTTACAACTTTAACAAGTCTTGAAAGAAAAAAGAGAAACCTGAAAGGTCTAAGGAATGGGGATCAGAACTGAAGGAAATAAGAGCTTAGTCCAACCACATCCGCAGCTCTCCAGTCTGGATTATTTTTGGACTCGTATCTAGTGCTTGGTTTTAAGCTTCTGTCATTATTAAATCAGATTTCCAGTGAAAGGACTCCAGAAAGCTTTATATGTGCACTGACTGTACATACACAAGGACTTGGTTTTTCTATCTGTAGATGGTCATCATTTATTTGGAGGAATATCAAAACCTTTCCATTTGTTTTGAAGTATTATTTCAAAACTGTGATGTAAGAATAATGCCAGAAATGTGCCTAGCATTGAACAATCGATTATAGAGATTCCCTGCCCCGAAAGACTTGCAAATCTTGGGTAATTCGGACAACGAACTCTTATCGCATCCATGTTCTTATAAGGTCCGTTAATGGCTATTAGTCAAGTAGGTTGGGGGATGTACCCTGTCACTGATGTACCCTGTCACTGATGGACCGAGTATGGCATCAATTTTGTTCTTACAATGCTACAAAAATATGCTTTACACCTGGGTATGTTCTATATACCTAGACATTTTATACAGTGATGATCAACTTTCTAGCAACGTGTGAAATACTATCAGCGCCAAGAATTCCACAACCTGCTGAAGGTGGTTTCTGGTAAATTGTGGAACTCAGGAAAGATATACAACTTATAAAATGCCTGTTGATCGGCACTTTGGCATTGCGGATACTTAACCTAGGCTTTTTACCCAATTTTAAACTTCTGTCTATTTACAGAAATTGCACTGATTTATTGATTTCTGAAGTCTTTAAAAGCAGTGTCTATATTCCATATGTTCTATGTTCTTTATTCCTAGAAATTTTATACAGTGATGATCAACTTTCTAGCAACGTGTGAAATGCTACTGGAATTCTATAACCTTATCTATGGGTTCTATGTCATCTCCAAGAATTCCACAACCTGCTGAAGGTGGTTTCTGGTAAATTGTGGAACTCAGGAAAGATATACAACTTATAAAATGCCTGTTGATCGGCACTTTGGCATTGCGGATACTTAACCTAGGCTTTTTACCCAATTTTAAACTTCTGCCCATTAACAGAAATTGCACTGATGTATTGATTACTGAAGTCTTTAAAAGCAGTGCCTGCAGCAAAATGACATTCTGGTACCTTGGACTCAAGTGAAGATTTGGAGATAAAGAGTCCCAAACGCTGGCTCAGAATTTGTGTGCCAAACCCAAAGGAACAAAAAAACAGGGTGGAATGACTCTCACATCCTAGTCAACTGTCTGCAATTCTGTTGCTAAGGCTACAATACCGACTTCAGTGAGATTCCGTGTGAGCGGCAGCTTCAGCACTCTGGCTTAAATAGTCAGATTGGTGTCGGATGGAAAAATCCAAAACAAATTCTAGGAAAATCCCAAAGGTTTGAGCCTGCTCTAAGGTGACAGTGACAGTTGGGCTGCAAAATGGGCCGGCTTCCTTAAAAATATATTGCTTAAAAAAATAAAAACGTTTAAACATTTCATTTTTTTAGTTCCCCAAAATGTCCAGCCAGCTTTAGTGACAAGAATGAACAACAACAGAAGTTGGTCCAATAAAAGATCTTGGCCCAAACCCACAAGCCACTTAGTCTGGGTTTGGAAGGAGTACAACGGGTCTCTGGAGTAGATCCTTTGAAGCCCGTAGGCCCAGAGCGAGCAGGTTGTGGATCACAGACTCTGTCTGAACTACTTATGCCCTTTTTACACGGACGTTCTAACACCCATAAAATGGGTGTTACATTTTATGATACATGTTGCAGGGCACCACTGCAGCCACTCACCATGGGCCCTGTGCACACGATGCCTCCACCCAGTTCCTCTGAGTGGAGATGGGTGTTGGTCGGTGGGTGGGGAGCATTTCCCGGGGTGGAGATGGGTGGGGACGTGTGTGTCAACACCACTTTCGGTGGGTGTTGGTGAGTGTTTGCTCCCGGCCAACACCCATCGCCACCCCCGGAGCAACCGGCAGTGGCGTCCGTTGCTCCGTGGGTAAGGGTGGGTGGAGATGGGTGTTGGTCTTCGCATGCGCAAAATGGCACCCGGCCGTCCTGTGAACACACACACACACAAGGGTGGCAGCTGTGAAGGCGCTGCCATTCTGCATATAGGCCGCTGCCATTTTGCGTACGTGTAATGGGGCCAAATTTGTGTTTTGTTGGTTCCGGTGGAATAGTTCCGGAACAAAATGGATCAACTGGATCTGTCAGATACGGTATCCGGCCAGAATTCCAGTTTCACCCCTAGACTCTGGAAGGAGAAGAGGCTGCTGTGTCTCTCTTAGCCGCACGCATCCTGCTACATCCAAGCTGAGCGTCAATTGGTTTTCGTGGGTCTTTCCAACAAAAAGGTTGAGAACTGCGGATTTAAAAGATGCAGCACCGTGGGTTTCAGCCTCTGGCTTTCGTACACGATCTGCATCGGTAGTTCCCAGACTTTTCTCTGTGTGACGCTGCTTTGAGACTTAAATCCAATTCTGTGACCCCCCCAAATGACAAAGAAAACAATGCAAAGCATCAAATAACCATCTGTTAGGAGCCGCTGTCCAGGTCTTGGGCAGACGACAAAAAGAGTGGAATCAGGACAGGCTGTCCAGATTGGGTACAGACCCCGAGTCGGGGCTCTGGGAAGGCATCAAAGCAGAACCAAGGTCTAACTGGGATGCAGGTCCTGGTAGGGACACCCAGGAGTCGGGACGGGGGCAAACAAGGTTCAAGGCAAAGGTGAAGGCAGACAGAATTAAGAGCCAGGTAAAGTAACATGGTGGAAATGCTGTTCTGCTCAACCTCTCATAGCCGGCACGGCTCCTTATGTACGGGCAGTCAGCCAATCCAGAGCTAAGGGGGCGTGGCCCAAGGGCAATAGTTCAGGTGAGCGGGCCCATCGTGCGCATGGACCACATCCACAGAAGGCACGATTCCAGATGGGCCCCAGTCTGGGAAACACTGCTTTCGTTGAGCGGCTCAGTTTCTTTCCCCATATAGCCGCGGTGAGCTGAACCAGCCAGATTGCAGATTAGTGGTGAAAAATGATGAAAAGGGAGCTTTAAGGAGGAATTTGAACTGAAGGGAGAAAAAGGGCAGCAGGGAGCACATCTTCAAGAGGGATAGTCTCTTCCCTCCCCCCCCCACTCCCCCTTTTCATTCTTTGAATTTTTTTCTCCAGACTTCAGGAGCCAAGGTCTCCGGTAAGTCCGCATCTCGCTCCTGCAGATCGGCACCTGCAGCTGACATCCAGCAGCTGAGTTCCCAAAGCCAGTTCTTGATGCCAGCTGCTGGCTCCTGTTGCGGGACAGTTTCTATGGGAATGCAAGCTGCCCCAGTGAAAACAAGGTCAGGGTTTGGGAAAGACCGGCCGCACATAAAACAAAGATCTCGCCCCAATCTCATCTGTGCGACTTGAACCAAAACAGACGAAGAAACGGTATCACCGCCTCTGTCCAAGAAACCACTAAGAAGCACAGGGAATGAAATGATCCAGAGAGGTCATCACATCCTCGCAAACCAGGGTGGGGTAAACCTTTCCCTTCCAGGGACCACTCTGAAAATGAGCACAAGTTCGGAGGGCTGCACAGACGTTGGAAGCAAGGGGCGTAAGGGATATGCACAAGAAAAGGAGGGTCCAGATCATGGATTAGTTATTATTATTATTAACAAACATTTATATAGCGCCAGCAGTGTACCTGGCACTTTACAAAGTAATAAAATAGACACGGTCCCTGCCCCTAGGGCTTACAATCTGAGAGACAGGAGCTGGGGGAGAGACTTAGGAAGGGGAACAGAGGGAGAGACAAGGGGTCTAACATTGCCATGAATCTGTGTGTGCATGTCCTGGTATTTGCTCACTTAACTCAAGTACAATCTCTCAGTGCTTTGGCGTTCGAACTGGACCCAGAGACCCACATCCAGGAACGAGAAAGGGGCCACATAAAAACTTGCCAGGGGTCGTATTTGGCTCCCGGGCTGGATGTTCCCCATTCCTTTCCTTCCCAAACACAGGATTAATTTTACTTAAATCAACCCTGATGCACTGATCCAGCTTATTTTTAAAAACTGATCCTCAAGACTCTTCAGGGAACTACTACTTACAGTGAAAATTCTTCCTAACATTTAATCTAGTCGCTTAAATTGGCTGATCTCTTACCCCACCCAACATAGCCAAAGGTTTAATCACTTTGTGCATCTCTGAAAACTCACGCCTTTCCTCTGACAGAGGATACTCTACTGCTAACCGACATTTCATTTTTAAGTGTCAAATAGATTTTTTTCACTAAAACAGAATTAAAATAGAGATGGAAGGGAGCTCAAATAGCCCCAAGGGGCAGAAACTACAATACAGAGACTCTGATTGGTAGGAAATTGGTCCAGAGAATGCAAAATTTAATAAAACAAGTGGTAATCCTCTGAAACTGTGTCGTTACCGGAGGGTCTTGGAGTTCTTTGGAATCAGGTAGAACAGAGGTGGAAAAATCTTTTCTTTCCCCTCCTATGGGCCAACTTGAAAATCTGTACAGACTCCATAGGGCAGATAGGAGGTGGGGGCAGGGATGTTTAAGGAGGAGAGAATCCTTCCAGATGGCCCACCGTGCCCCCCCCCCCCCCCCCAAGTTTGACATTCTCATCAATAGAAACCGGTCCAACAACAGGTTATCGGCCAGACACTCCTGTCTCCATCTCTTACAGTTGAAACAAACACAGCAAATACACACTCGCTAGACATTTTAAAAGGAAAAATCGACTGATGCTATTACAGACTGACTACTACGTTCCTACCTGCACATTCACTTCTGTCCTACATGCTAACCTAGCAAACGTATTGATTGGGAACACGAGAGAGACAGAAAGTGGTCTTCTTTGTTGGAATTCAGGTCAAGCTACACGTAGCAGAACAAATCTACTGCAGCAAAAGCGGCCTACACAACCCAGCCCTTTGGAACAACCTTACAGTAACTACAGCGTGCCACCCGTTGCTACGGGCGAAACAAAAAGGAAGTTCCTTTTAACAACAAAAGTAGTGCCATTCTGAGTCAGACCCATGGTCCCTCGAGCCCAGCATCCTGTCTCTGACAGTGGCCAGCTCCATTAGCTCAAGAGAAGGCACGTACAGGCCATGGGGGTGTGACCCATCTCCTGCTAACCACTCCCAACTACCGGTAGCCAGGGGTTTAAGCCCCAACTAGTAGGCATTTATGGCTCTATCCTCTAAGAGTTTATCTAGTTTCTGTTTGAAGCTAGTTATGCTGCCGGCTTTCACTGCCTCCTCAGGCAACGGGTTCCACAACTGTATTGTCTGCTGTGTGAAAAAGTACTTCCTTTTGTTTGTTTTAAATCTGTCACCATTTCACTTCAGAGAGTCTCACCTTGTTCTCTTATTGTGGGAAAGGGCAAACAACAATTCCCTATTTAATTACTTCACAGTGCTCATGATTTTATAAAATTCTATCCTATCCCCCCCCTTAATCGCCTCTTCTCCAAGCTAAACAGCCCCAACCTCTTGAGCTTCTCCTCATACAGAAGTCGATCCATCCCTTCCATCATCCTTGCTGCCTTCCCTCTGAACTTTTCATCTTTCCTGAGATGGGGCGACCAGAACCACACGCAATATTCAAGGTGGGGGTCGTAACCAAAGATGTATACAGCAGCATTATGCAATTCCTACAGCCCCAGCAATGTGCCTCGTGCTGAGCAATCCTGATTACAGGCAGGTCTGTGCCCCAAGGGGTTTAACAATCTGGGACGGACAAAGGAGATGGAACAAAGAAAGAAGAGGGGGTAAATGAGTGAACTGGAAAAGCTGGAGGTGCACGACCTTAGCTTAGCTCCAAGGGGAGGAGGGAGATCCTGAAAGACAATATAAAGAAAGCAGGGGATGGAGTCATGGCTCTGTGCCATGATTTGGACCGTCCTCTTCCTCCCCCACAACTTCTACACGGCCTCCAGAACTTGTACGGATTTTCCAAGTGCCCCCCGGGAGAGGAACTAGTCCCACAAAGTGTTTCTTATCAACTTGCTGACAGGGTAGAAGGTTTGCTGCCTATCATACCTCAACTATTATCGTTTCTCGTCATACCTGCGCCATGTGGCATTCCCCCTCTTTTGTTTACACATTAAGGAGAGGTTGGGAGGGGAATGGGTGACCTCACGCTAACCCGAGTCTGTCTGCGATAAGCTACCAGCCTGCCTTCACCTCGGAATGAACTTTCAGATTATCTTGGATGGGATTCACCTTGCCTTGAACTTGGACACTGCTCTGAAGCACAGAGTCACGCCCCATCGATTACACATTACAACACGACGTGGCTATTGATGTAATGAGCATGACTGGGGGAGGATGGGCTCTCGTGTTAGGAACATTGCCTATTCTTGGAAATGAAGCAATTGAAGGACAATGCAGTGGCTTCCAAGCAGACAGGGCTCATGGGAGCAATCCTTGCATGGTTCCACCCTGTGTTATTTGCTTAGTGCTAGCAATGTGTCTAGAACCGAGCAGTCATAATTACAGAGACAGGTCCCTGCCCCAAGGGACTTACAATCTGAGAGACAGGAGCTGG
>QEPC01005437.1:1582042-1614328 GCA_003113815.1 Sphenodon punctatus | reverse complement strand
GCTGAACGTCACCACCCTAGGTTCTAACCCTTGATCATGCCACATTGGCCGGTCAGCCTGATGAAGTTCCCACCCACGCGGTTCTGGTTGGCCGCTGGGTGTGCCTCCCAAGCACATGACAGGAAGTGGCAGGCAGGGAGAGCAACGCTTAGGGCTGGACCTCCTGTCCAGCCTGCTCCCCTGAATGGATTCCCTGACGAAGACCGTTCTGCTTGGCTTGACTCCGTTACTGGTTTTGCCCCAGGATTCCGATGTTTGCTTGGCTCTGACTCCGTTGGGACTCCTGCCTGGCACTGATCCTGCCGCCACCCAGCCCACCCCTGTTTGGAGCCTGACACCTGGGCCTGAAGGTCCCCATCCCTAAGAAACCGGGCAGGAAGTGCCGTTGACCAAGTCAATCGTCAGACCAGGGACCCGAGTTCACTGCACCAAAAAAATCTTAAATTCTGCAACCAGTCAAGCCAAATTCTGCAAATTCACCGCGAGCATTAACTTTTGCATAAATAACTTCACTTGCATAGTTAAGCAACAATTGATACATTCACATTTTCTTGCCAGCATACTTTCCCAACAGGTTTGACATAGAATCACCACTCAAATCCTCTGGAATTTCAGCATCCCAGACCTCCCACTTCATGTTAAAACCTCAGACCTCCCTCACCAAAACATAGGGCCCTTTGACCCTCCCACCCACAATTCCTCTCCCAGGAGCGTATTCACCCAGTGCGTCCACCCCGCCTTGACAGATGGCAGCTGCAGCACCAGGTTTAGTTTGGGGTCAGGCGACACGTGTATGCCTGAGTCAGGATTTAAAGATCCTACAGACAGCTCCCACTGCAATTTCAGCATGGCACTGCGAGAACTGGCTGATTCTGCAAAAATCACTGCCAAATGCAGCAACACAGCGAACACGGGGTCCCTACCAATGGTCCATCCAGCCCAGCATCCTGTCTCCGACAGCGGCCAACCTCGGTAGCCTCAGGGGAGTACACAGGAGGTTACAATGGAGTCATCCATTTCCTGCCATCCTCCCCGAGAATCAAGCGTCTTGCACCCCTGACCGACCCAACTAGGAGCCCTTAATGGACCTGCCTTTCAAAAATTCATCCAGTCCCTTTTGAAGTCTGCTACGCTCCTGACTGGACAACCTCTTCCGGCAAGGAGTGCCAAAATCTCATTGTACGTTGTGTGAAAAAGTACTTACCTTTATTTGTTTAAAATCTGCTCCCTGTTAACTTCATGGAGTGATCCCTGGTTCTCTTGTCTTTAGAAGGGGTAAATAGCAGCTCCATTTCCCCGCACCTTTCATGATCTTGTAAGCTTCTATCCTGTTCTCTCTCGGTCGTCTCTTCTCCAAGCCGATGAGCCACAACCTACCCAGCCTCTCTTCAGAAGGAAGCCGCTCTATGCCTTGAATCATTTTTGTTGCCCTTTCCAGTTCCGCTGTGTCTTTTCTGAGATGAGGGGACCAGAACTGCACACAATATTCCAGGTGCGGTCGCACCGTAGACTGACCCTTGCTTTAAGACATCCCATTTAGTGTCTTTTTACAAATGTAAGGATGGTTTGTGAACTCTATTGCAGAAAGCTGGCAGGCTTTAGAGAGTCAGTGTGATGTTGGACACAGCTGGGCTCCTAGTTCACCCATCCCACCTCTGTCGCGTGTGCAGACAGACACATACGCGAGCGAGGACCGGTCCGATTCTCTCAGTGGACACAGCAGCTCTGAGTGGCGGAGGCGGGGGATTTGCAAGCCGGGATCTCCCGTTGTTTGCTTGTCAGTGCATCTCAAAGCAAGCGGCGGAGGACGGAGAAGAAACTAAAGGGAACATGAAGCCATGGAAGAGAGTGGTGGTCCCTAGCTACTGGACGTGTCTGAGCTCTCGGGGTGAATGGGGTGCAGGCAGAGGGAGGGGATGCCCTTGTGACCCGATGTTAACAGGGACTGACATGGACGTCCGCTAATGCCAAGCCTTATTGCCGTTGGCGAATTACTGATTTAAAAAGGCCTCTTGCGGCTAATGCCTTGTCTAATGCCAAACTCCTTGGCTTCCCCTTCAAGGCTCTTCATGGCCTTGTTCGTGCCTAGCTTTCTGCTCTTGCTTCCTGCTACATTCCCTCCCAGGAACTTAGCTCCTCCTCTGCCATCACCCTCATTTGCCCGGGTCTCTCCTGCTCCCTGAAATGTCTCTGCCCCTTCTCCCTTACTGCCCCCTCTGTCTGGAACTCCCTCCCTGAACACACACACACTCTCCCTTTCCCTCCCAACCTTCAAACCTTTCCTAAAAACTGACTTCTTCCATCCGGCTTTCCCTAGCTCCTCAGCCCCTCAGACTGCTCACTGATGCTCCCTCTACTGTCCTCTCATTCAGAATCCCCTTCCCCCCTGTAACTAAGTTAAGCATGGGCCCCTGCAACTTCTCAATTTCACGAATGTTTTCCTTGTCTATCCCTAGGTTCCCCTCTCCCTTCCCTTCTCTCTCCTAGACTGTAAGCCCCTTGGGGCAGAGTTATGTTTCAAATGAATGACTATTCAGTGCCGGGCACATTGCTGGTGGTATAGAACAACAAGGCAGAAGGCCAAGAAACAAGATAACTGGGTTTTATACCCTGACTCCTGGTGTGACCTTGGAGTTCTAAGCTTCCCCTTCCCCAAACTCCATTTTCCTCCCATGGAAAATGTCAATTTTTAGCCAAACAACAACAAAACCCTGATTATTATTTTCCAGGCACTGCCCCACTTGTGCCTCAGTTTCCCCAGCGGTAAAGGGCAGAGGGAGAATACTGATGCAACAAACAACCACTTCTAGGAATCTGCAGAGATGAAGTTATTTCTGCTGATCGGCCAAGCTGGGTGGATGCTTCTAGCTCTGAAAAGCAACCAGCGTATTAGGAATGGTGGGAAAAAAGACAAGTAAAGGAGACGCAAGAACAGTTTTCAAATCTCTAAAAAGGACACACACACAAAAAGGAAAAAGCCGGTGAATATACGCCTTTTACTGCCGCAAGAGACAGAACAAGCGGGAATGGGCTTCAACTGAAGAAAGGAGGTTTTGGTGAAATATTAGGGGGAAACTTCCCAATGGTAAGAATGCTCGGGTGAGGGAATCAGCTGCTCAGGGGGGAGGTGGAATCTTTTTTTTATCCTAATGCCACTGTAATAAATCCATGGCCACCCACACCTTGGAACGCCGCATGCAGTCCCCCATCTCGACAGGGATACGGCAGAACTAGAAAAGGGGCAGTGAAGGGGGGCAACAAAAATGATCAAAAATCTGGAACAGATTCCAGAGAGAGAACGAACAACTGATGTTACAAAAAGCACGAGTCCAGCAGTGCAGAACAATTCAATATGAAGCTGTTATTCACCCTCTCAAAATCCTAGAACTAGGGGATCGCCTGATTATATTTATCTGGCAGCAGGTTTATAAGAATCAAAAGGAAGTATATTCCACATGGCACACAGTTAGCTTGTGGAACTCACTGCCAAGGGATGCTGCGAATGAGCTGGTGGAACTCACTGCCAAGGGATGCTGTGAATGAGCTGGTGGAACTCACTGCCAAGGGATGCTGTGAATGAGCTGGTGGAACTCACTGCCAAGGGATGCTGTGAATGAGCTGGTGGAACTCACTGCCAAGGGATGCTGTGAATGAGCTGGTGGAACTCACTGCCAAGGGATGCTGTGAATGAGCTGGTGGAACTCACTGCCAAGGGATGCTGTGAATGAGCTGGTGGAACTCACTGCCAAGGGATGCTGTGAATGAGCTGGTGGAACTCACTGCCAAGGGATGCTGTGAATGAGCTGGTGGAACTCACTGCCAAGGGATGCTGTGAATGAGCTGGTGGAACTCACTGCCAAGGGATGCTGTGAATGAGCTGGTGGAACTCACTGCCAAGGGATGCTGTGAATGAGCTGGTGGAACTCACTGCCAAGGGATGCTGTGAATGAGCTGGTGGAACTCACTGCCAAGGGATGCTGTGAATGAGCTGGTGGAACTCACTGCCAAGGGATGCTGTGAATGAGCTGGTGGAACTCACTGCCAAGGGATGCTGTGAATGAGCTGGTGGAACTCACTGCCAAGGGATGCTGTGAATTAAGCCATGGACTAAGTTCTTAGAAGATAGCATTTTATGGAACTACTAGTCAAATTAGCCACGGGTTGAACCCCTGATGGCTAGGTGTGAATGGATCACTCCACTTATGACCAGCTTGTGCACTTTTTTGAAGCAATGCTGGCCACTGTCAAGAGACAGGATGCTTGGCTAGCTGGGCCACCGGTCTGACACAGCAGGTGATTTCATGTTCTCCCATGTTGTACCTGTCGTCATACCGCATCCAAGCAGGGGGTCGCACTAGATGACCTTTGCGGTGCCTTCCAATTCTACGATTCGACGAATTCAGGAATATGGCAGGATTTGAGGCAGAAGGTACAAGTGAGAAGGAAGGATAGTTCATACAGTAAGAGGGCGAACGGTCTGCCTGTTCACGCTGAATGTGTCCGACACTGTAACATTTAACCCACAGGTTTCTTAGCCACTCAGCCAGATTATTCAACACGGAACCAACCTACCTCCATAGATCCAGCAACCACTCAAGATGCGCTAAAAAAAATAATCAGTCATCTCCGGTCAAGTGCTAAGATACCACAGAATCTGCTCTGATGAAAAGACCCACGCGAGGCACCCATCGCTATGCTAAAGACGCCATTACTCCAGCAGAGAGGCGGACAGGATAACGTGGCAGGGGGCTGGGATTAGAGGACACTTGAGGTCTGGGACTGAGTGGAAAAGCTAATAGAACGGATTCCACATATACCTCGAGAAACCCTGCTACATCACAGAAGGGAGAAATCCACCAACGTCGTGCCTCTCCGTCTGCCCCCTGGAACGTCGATGAGACATCGGCAAACAGCCCCATCCCATCCCATCCCCTCCATGGGGACCAGATCCGGAGAGAAAACTTTCCTGAATTCCCTTTGAACAAGGCCAACCCCTCTCCTCAACCTCTTGGAATGGATAATCAGGAGTGAACTCTAATCTCGTTTATTGATTTGCATTCACAGCATCCCTTGGCAGTGAGTTCCACAAGCTAACTGTGTGCCATGTGGAATATATCCCACCCCCAAACCCAACCCACCCCCACCTAATCCCGATCCCCACCTGCCAAACTCTTTAACAGAAAGGAAGGTTTTACATTTCCTCTGGAAGATGCTAGGTCCGGACTTGGGCGGGCCTCCGGGGTGTGTGTGTGTGTGCTGGAGATCCACAGCACTGGGGCACCTACCGAGAATGCCCGCCCATCCGTGTGCCCCCACCTAATGCCCAGGATATCCCAACCCAAGCTGCCCTGAACCTTAGGGGGGAGGGTGGGAGTAGAAATCTGAATAAATAATAAACAAACAGGAACAAGAGCTTTCCAAAGCAGCAGCTGCAAAGTCCACCAGCACTTCTCTTCCACAGTCATCACCAACACCCCCCAGGGAAACCCAATCAAACTCCAAGACAGACAGACAGCAAATCAACTGCAGGAGTCCACTTCTCCCAGAATGACCCCTCGACTTCTGATCTCTCAAGTCCTCGTATGGAAAGGGAACCGGAATGCCACCTTGAAAAGAGAAGCTCGGGAAATCAAACTCTCGGCTCTACTGGATACCAAACACAATGGACTAAATAAAGTTTTGGGCTTCATGAGCTACTATAAAGGCGTGACACAGATAGCCTGTTTAGACCTAGACCTGCGGTTTCCCCTCCATTGTATTTAAATGTTTTGAAAGGCTAACTACCTTTCCCCCTACAACCATTTCTCCCCCTACAGTCCCCTCCCAATTGCCTGTTATTCTGTACATCCCTAGCCTAGGTTTAAATTTTATCATTTAACTACTGATTTCCCCTTACTGTACTTAAACGTTTGAAATGTTAAGAGAATAGGGTCGTTGTGTTGGCCTAAAATGCAAGAGATGGAGGTAAAGCAACCCAGATGGACAGGAGTTCTGACTTGTTACCTGCTTGAGGAAGGGCCTGGTGTGGCCCGAATGTTTGCATATTCTCACCAACAGAAGTCGGTCCGATAAACGAGATCATCTGAGCTACTTTGTCTCCAACCAACTCCTCTTTCCCCTGTAACACTCAAGAAATATTTAAGTGAACGGTGCTAACGAGTGGCAAAGCAGCATCACCGTATCGCGCTGGGGTCGATTTATTACTATAGATACTTTCCAACGGCCAGTGGATACAAATTTCACAGATAAAAATACAGCAAGAGTCACTGAGAGGCCTTTTAGAGACAGACACAGGAGCAAACTGGATATTTAAAACAGCTGCAAAGGATAAAAAAAAGAAAAGAAACCTGCAAGAAAACATTTGGCCATGAAGGAAAGATGGAAAATAAACTAAATTAGCAGAGTTGGGAGACAAGGTGAAGTTTGTTTTGTTGGTTTTGTTTTTTTAAAAAATGGATTTGGTCTCAGGCCCTTTTTGAAAATAAAGAAGTTTAACTCTTACGCTTTCCAGAGACAAATAAATTACTATAAAATGCAACTCGCTTGCAAAGCCCAGATTAAAAATGACCACGAGACACTGAAGAAAGGAACAGGCAAGGTCTGATGAACAAATTTTTAAAAAAGGAGGGCTGGCAAGTTCTCAAAGTCGTAATATAGGAGGCATGAAGAGGAGGAAAGATGGGGGGGAAATAAAAAAAGATGAGCATGGTGCCACCAAGATCTTTTTAAGTGATCTGAAATTGAAAACCACAAGAGACGTGGGGAAAGGGATGTAAGAACGTGTCGCTTAGAGTGTCGGAGCAGAAACGGGAACCTGATTTCCTGCATTTGAATTGGTACGAATGTGAGTAGCGCCGTACTGGGTCAGATCAATGGTCCATCAAGCCCAGCATCCTGTCTCCGACAGTGGCCAACGGGAGAAGTGCCCACCAGGTTACTACATTTCCTGCTGTTCACTCCCAAATGTTAAGAGGTTACATCCCCAAACCTACTCGGCTAAAAGTGATCTCCCGGTAGAAATTCGTCTCTCTCCGGACCTCCCCTCCTTCCACAAACAATGAAAACCTGGCTGTTTCGCCAGGCATTTGGGGAGGGGGACAGGTAGTGGGTAGGAAGGGGGTGCGCGGGGGGCAGATAAGTTTTTTGTTTGTTTTTTCCTGGGCCTCTGTTGTTTTTATGGTTTTAAGAAGTTTTATAATATATTGTATTTTATATATTTTCTCATATTTTGTATTTTTATATGTTGTTCACCACCCCGAGCTGCCATTGCGCAGGAGGGGATGGTGGTATATAAATAAATAAATAAAATTTAAAAAAACCTATTAATTGACCTATTCTCCAAGAACTTATCCAGTCCTTTTTAAAACCCAGCTCTACTACTGGCCGTGGCCACATCCTCTGGCAACTAATTCCACAACATAAAACTGTGTGTTGAGTGAAAAAAACAACAACAACCCACTTTATTTGTTTCAAATCTGCCACCAGTTGGTTTCATGGAGTGTCCCCTAGTTCTAGTGCTATTTGAGAGGGTCAATAACCGTTCCCTCTTTACTCGTTCCACCCCACTCATGATGTTATAAACGTCTACCCTATCGCCCCTCAGTTGTCTCTTCTCCAAACTGAAAAGCCCCAGCCTAGCCAGGCTCTCTCTTCATATGGGGGCGGGCCCTGTCTCTTATACACATCTAGATGTGTATAAGAGACAGATATTCAAGGTGCGGTCACACCATCGATTTATATAGGAATATTATGATATTTTCAATTTGATTCTCTATCCCTTTCCGAATAATTCCCTAACATCCTGTTTGCTTTTTCGACGGCCGCCGCACACTGAGCTGAGGATTTCAATGTATTGTCTACAATGACTACAAGGTCCTTTTCCCAAGTGGTTACCCCTAATTTAGAATCCAACATTGTGTACATATAGTTTGGGTTCTTTTACCCTCTGTGTATCATTCTGTACTTGTCCACATTAAATCTCATCTGCCATTTAGACAGATGCCCAGTCCCACAAGATCCTCCTGCAGATCCTCACAGTCAGCTTGGATTTTAACTACCTTGAATAACGTTGTCATCTGCAAATTTGATTACTTCACTTTTTACTTCCTTTTCCAGAGCCTCAATAAATATATAACACCACCTGTCCCAGTACAGATTCCTGGGGTACTCCACTATTTACTTCTCTCTGCTGTGAAAACTGACCATTGAGTCCTACTCTTTACTTCTTCCTTTAACTAGTTACCAAGACATGATAGGACACAGCCTCCTGTACCAGGACTATTTAATTTCCTCATGAGTCTCTTCTGACGGACCTTATCAAATGTTTTCGGAAAATCCAGTTACACTATATCAACTAGCTCACCCTTATCCACATGCTTATTTACACCCTCAAAAAATCCCAATAGATTAGTGAGGCACGACTTCCCTTTGCTAAATCCATATTGATTTTTTTATGTCATGTTTATCAATAAGCTCAATAATTCTGTGCTTAACAATTTCCACCAGTTTCCCCAGCACTGATGTCCGGCTCAGTGGTCTGTAGTTTCCAGGATCGCCTCGGGAGCCCTTTTTAAATACTGGTGTTACATTCGCTAATCTCCAGTCCTCAGGTACAGTGGCAGATTTATCCTGGAGATGTAGCCTCGATGCAAGAGGATACTATGACATCATGGGAAAGGCAGGTCCCAGCTACGGGATCATTTCCCACCATAGCAGCTTGACACCCTCCTTCCTCAAGAGTTTCGTCCTCCAACACAGCACAGGGGCTGCAAGAGCGGAGGTGGGACTGCTCTATGACGACCCTGAAGGTCTCCTCTATAAACGTCTCAGTCTGCCTCAACTCCTCCAGCCCAGTCACTCTAGCCTCCAGAGAGTGTTCTCTTTCTCTGAGAGCCAGGAGCTCTTTGCACCGACTGCACACACACACACAGCACACCACCTCTCCCCAAGAGGAAGATAATCGTGCCTGTTACACTGGGTGCAAAACACTGAACACTCACCATCCTGCTCATGGACTTCTATCTGCATCTCCCTATTTACCTTCCCCTTAACTAAGAGTTATATAGGTCAGGGACACTTTATTCTTATTTTTAAAATTAATGTGCAATTAGATTCTAAAGTGTGTGGTGCCCTTGGGCTTATTACGGCCTGTAGACAAACTCTGTCTGGGACTCTCTCCCCTGGGAGATCCCAATTTATACTAGTGGCTAGGCTGCAACCATGCCTACAGTCTATTGTTTAATACAAGCTAAAACAACCCCTTTGGAGCCCTTTAATCTAAGGTGGGACACTCACAGGGTTAACAGTTGTTAAAACAATTAGCCACAATAATGAGCAATTACCAACATACTGACGACTGGTAGATGGAAATACTTTTGCTCTCCCCGCCATTTTGGGGCAAATTATCGTGAATTCGTCTTGGATGGATTTTTTTGGGTTCCGGTATTTTGGTGTACTAGTTGTCAGTAATGGTAGTAATCGGTATTTCGGGTACCTTGATCGAAAACCGGCTCGGGTACTGAAAAATATCGGAAATATTTAGTTTGATTCAGGTACCAGAAATTCAACGGGTCTACTTGGTTGTGCTAGTCCTCGTTTCAGATCCTGAAATAGCACAAGCATGTTGGGGCAAAACCAGAAAGGCAAATACTCTGAGTGAGCTTCAACTAGCAAGGGTTGGGAGAAACAATAAGCAGGGGGTTTACCAGTATATTCAAAGAAAGAAGGAATTAGCTGAACAATTCTTAGAACCACTATCAATTATCTTTGCAAACTCATGGAGAGTAGGCAAGGTCTCAAAGAATGAAGGAAGAGAAAACCCACAGTGCCTATTATTTAAATGGGGTAGGAAACCCCAGTAAATTATAGGCCAGTCAGCTTCACTCCCGTACCTCAGAAGATATTAGAACAAGTTGTAAAATAATTGATTTGTGAGCACCTGGAAAGAAGACAGGGTGTTTACTAACAACTGACATTGATTTGTTAAAAATAAATCATGCCAGACCAATCTGGATTTCCTTCCTGGATAGGGTAACTGGTTTAGCAGACTAGGAAAATGCAGTAGACATGATGCATCTTCTTGCCTTCCAACAAAACTAAGATCAGACTCTTTCACCAGGTGTTTGTGGGGGGGGGAGAGAATGGGATTTTTATGGACAGATCAGATTTGTTTTTATTGTCTAGTGTTTATGTGGGTTTTTAAATATATATTTGTATCTATATATTTTTTATTGAAATTGACTTTTATATTTATGATTGTAAGCTGCCACAAGTTGCTTTTGCAAGAGGGGCAGGGTAAAAATTGGAAAAATAAAATAAATGACATGACATTCCCATAAGCAAGCTGGAGAAGTGTGAATTGAAGGAAGTACCATTAGGTGGATTCACAACTGACTGAAAAGTCACACTCAAAGAGTAATAATGAATGGATCAGTGTCAAACAGAGAGGCAGTATCAAGTCAGGTCACCCTTGGGTTGAGCCAGTATTCAACATTTTCATTAATGATTTGGAGGACCAAGCAAAGAGCGTTGAAGATGACACAAAACTGGAGGGGTTGCAAGCACTTCTGAGGACAGGATTACACTATAAAATGATGCAGATAAATTAAAGACCTGGGATGGAAGGTATAAAATGAGGTTTAAAAAAGATGGATGCAAAACATTACATAAAAGAATGAAAAACCAAATGCACAAATATAAAATGGAGGACAACTGGCTAGACAGGATAACTGAACAGGAGACAACAATATGACACACTTACAAACAAGGCTAATGTCATTTTGGTCTGCATTAAAAGAAGCATCATGTCCAAAGCCATGAAAAACAATGGTACCACTTTGCCCTGGGGAAACTTCATCTGGAAAAAACGGTTCAATTTTGTGCACCACTCCAAGAATGATGTTAACAAACTGGAAAGACTCAGGGTGGGCCACAAAGTTGATAGAGAGGCTGGAATATAAGATATATGAGGAAAGGCTGAAGGAATCAGGAATGTTTAGCCTAGACAAAAGAAAAGGAAGGGGGAAACATGACAGTAATACCTAAAACATGGCCATAAAAAGGTGGAGAACAGCGGTTCTCTGCTGCCACAGAAGGAAAGAAGCAATGGGTGTAAATTGCAGCATGAATGGATTTGGTAAACACTAGGAAACTCTTCCTAACTGTAAGAGCTATGGGACGATGGAATTGATTGCCAGAGGAGTTTGTGGAGTCTTCATCACGGGAGGTTTTCAAAACCAGAAGAGACAAGTCTTTCTCTGTCTGCGATGCTGTAGGTATCACACTACCTCTCTTGGCCTCAGGAGATCTTTAGCTCCTTCGCCAAACCCTAGGATTCCATTCAAACTAAGATGATCCAGGGCCCTTTTTGTTCCCGGCCCTTTTGGAAAAGGCTCTGTCTGTGTTGCTTCCCCTAAAAGCGAACTGGGATAAAAAAAATCTCGTGCAATTTTTTTGCAGAAAGGAGTTGAAATCTAAGGAATTGAATGTGTTTTCAGCAGGATTTCCCCCACTGCAACACCCTGTGACACCTTTAGAGTCAATAAAGCCCAGCAGGCGTATTTACATAGCGAAATGGGAACAGGGGTAAGGGAAATTCCGAGATTGCACAGAAACGTACGCAGCCCAATCCAGAGAACAACCTCATTACCCTCTAGGAGGCTGGACGCAGTTGTGCTTGTGAACTGCACAGGACACTATGCAGAGAGATCACATAAGCCGGGAACTCAAGATATGATCTAGGCCAGGGTTGGGGAACCTTTTCTGTTCTGGGGGAGGGAGACACTGAAAATGAGTGCAAACACCAAGGGCCGCACAAAAGTTGGGGGCAGGACTGCACTCAAGGGGTGCACTCAAGTCAAGTCAAGGTTTATTATGGGCATCAGCCATCACTATAGCCCCAAAAACACAAAGGGTGCACTCAAGAAAAGGAGGGTCCCGATCCTGGAATTGTGGCCGGGATCTGTCCCCTGTCCTCGCGTGCGTGCCCTCCTCTCTGCTTGCTTATCCTGAACTCAGTTCTTCAGTGGCTGGAGGCAAGAACTGGAGTCAGATCCAGGAACTGGAAAGGGGCCTCATAAAAACTTTGTGTGGGTCACATTTGGCCCCCGGGCTCACTCATCTAGTCCATACCATAGGCAGGAGTCATTAACCCATCTCTATCATTACCCTTTATAGATTTGAAAATCACCGTATTTCCCCTAATCTTATTGTCAATGTATTGGTTGAGTTTTCAAGCCAGGTCAATTTCTTCTTCTTCTTGCTCTTTTTAAAAACAAACAAACGTTTATTTACTTATTTATTACTCCACCCCTCCTGCCAAGGCAGCCTGGGCAGCTTACAATAGAAGCACACAACATATATAAAACCCATCATAAAACAATAGCAAATAGGGGAAAGATAACAGGGACCAAAAAGAAGGGAGCACAGCCTCTTTCCCACACTTGGGGAAAATATCAAAATACAACACAAAATATATTTAAAAAACCCACTCTAACCCACTAACAGAAAAATAATAAGACCCACCCTCACCTTATCTCCCTCGCCAAAAGCCTGGGGGAAAAGCCAAGTCTTACATTGACGTTGGAAGGCAGGAAGGTCTCTGCCGGGAGGGAGTTCCACAGCTGCAGGGCGGCCACCGAGAACGCCTTCGCCATAGTAGCCCTCTGGGATACCCGGAGGACCTCGAGAAGAAGGGCGTTCCCGGACAACCGCAGGGGCTGATCAAGGGCATGGGGAGTGAGGCAGTCCCTTAGATAAACGGGGCCCAAGCCGTGTAGGGTTTATAGGTAAGAACCAGCACCTTGAATCGGGGCCGGAAGACTATAGGCAGCCAGTGCAGAGAACGGCGCACCGGTGTCATGTGCTCCAGCGGCCCGTCCCCGTAAAGAGGCGGGCCGCTGTATTCTGCAACAGCTGCAGTCCCCAAACCATCACCATGGGCAGCCCCACATAGAGCATGTTACAATAGTCCAGTCTTGAGGTAATAAACGTATGGGTGATAATGGCCAGGTCGGAGTCTGAGATATACGGCCAAAGCCATCGTACCAGATGTAGTCGGCAGAAGGCGCTCCTCACCACAGCCCAACCTGGGCATCTAGGCGGAGCTGCGAGTCAAGGAGCACGCCCAGGCTCCAAACCTGAGAAACCAGTGGTGGGCAAACCCCGCCAATGATGGAGGATGCCACACCCACCGCCTTCCTCACTAGCATCACCTCCGTCTTGTCGGGATTCAGCCTCAGTCGACTCGTCCTCATCCAGTGCCCCACAGCCGCCAGACATTGGGTAAACACCGAGATTACGGGCCCTGGGTCAGATGAAAAGGAAAGACAGAGTTGGGTGTCATCAGCGTATTGATGACACCGAACTCCAGAGCTGCGGACGATCTCGCCCAGCGGCTGCATAGACACGTTGAACAGGAGAGGGGACAGGATGGAACCCTGCGGGACTCCACACAAGAGGTCCCAGGGAGATGAAAAATGTTCTTCGAGCACCACTCGCTGAGCTCTTCCGGCGAGGAACACGTGGAACCATTCAAGAACAGTCCCGCGCACCCCGGTTTGGTCCCGCAGATGAGTCACCAACAACTTGTGGTCAACGGCATCAAAAGCAGCAGATAGATCTAACAGAATCAACAGGGTCGAACGACCCTTATCCAATTCTTGGCTAAGGTCGTCGACCAAGGCCACAAGCGCAGTCCCAGTGCTATAGCCCAAATGAAAGCAAGACTGCAAGGGTTGGTCCAGATGCTCCTGTAGTTGCCGAGCCACTACCCGTTCAATAACCTAAAAAGGGAAGGTTAGAGACAGGGCCAATAACTGGCGAGGGAGTCAATGTCCAAAGTCGGCTTTTTGAGCAGGGGCCGAACCACTGCCCCTTTGAGGCAACTCAGCAAATAAAGGAATTTGAAGTCAGCATCTGCCGTCTGTAGGCTTGCCGCTTAAGGAACACCCGTTTCAGCGGCCTATGGTCCACAGGGAAATAGAACGTGCCACCCTCACATACGACTGCCTTTGACTTCTCCCCAATCCAATGGGCCAGGCGGGCATTCGCTGGTGAGGCAGCCATCTCTGAGAATAAGCAAATCATGAACCCACGGTCTTGCTGGATGGAGCCGAGTGCGTTATCTACCCAGCCGCTGTGATCTCCATTTTAAGTCGATACTGAATTTAAAAATCTTATTGCAGGATGTGTACGGACTTCTGGCCTGTGACTCGTATCCAAGCCGCAGCCACCCTCCCCTGACCCATAGAGGTTCCCCCAAAGTTTACATATTGTGTGGCCTGCCGGCATTATGCTACCTCCCTGAACAAACCCATTTGGTTCCCCCTCCAGCCGCCAAATTTCTCCTCTTCCGTCAAGCCTTCCTTTTCTCCTCACTCTTGTAGATTCCTTGTTGGCGACTGTCTAGCCTCAGGGTCCTCCCACCTCCTCTGTAACTAAGCTAAGCACTTCTCAACTCCACGACTCTAACCCCATCACTTCCTAGGTGTCCCCTCTCTCTCTTAATCGCTCTCCTTTTGTCAGGAGAATGCAAGTACCATCCAGACTGGGTCAGACCAAACGTCCATCGAGCCCAGCATCCTGTCTCTCATGGTGCCCATGCTTGGTTGCTTTGGAGAAATGCCCAACAGCTCACAAATTATGGAGTGACCCATTCCCTGCGCTTCACTCCAGGCTCCGGACAGTCAGAGAGGTAACAGCTCCCAACATACTTGGCTAATAACCACAAATGGACCTATCCTCGATGAACTTATCCAATCCTTTTTAAAAACCAAGCTAGGCTACTGGTCTTGACCGCCACCTCGGACAACAAATTCCACAAGTCAATTGTGTCTTGAGTGGGTGGGGAAACGGTGTGTTGCTTGTCCGTTCTGGACTGTTAGGCCCCTCAGGGCAGGGGCCTTCTCCACCAGGGAACACTGCTATCCCTATAGAAATGAAAAAATAACAATGGGTGCCGGACGTCTGCCGAATGCTCCTGGCATGGCCCCTCCCCACCGCAGGATGCTGTGGCCCCGCTCACACAAAGATGTCCAATATGGCGACCCCTTGCAGAGTACGTTGTGGAGGTGGGAGTCAGGTCCACAGCCTGGGGAGTCCACTCCCCGTTTCCTTTCCCTTTCAACGGAGGCTGAATTTAGCTGCCCAGGAGGAAGGCTGCCTTTGTCTGCAGTTAACAAGTTTTTTTCCTTGGGTTCCAATCAAGTCAAAAAAAATCTCACTGAACATGAACATGCTTTGCTGCAACTTAAAACAACTCAGCGCCTCAGGACCCGAGTCCAGGGGTGAATTCCAGTTGAAGCCGCGCGAGCGAGGGCAAAGCGTTTAATCCTGATATCGTATCTACGAGGCCTGTTACAGCAATGGCTGCCGTCAAGTGTCGCCCTTGGCACCGAGAGAAACAACAGGATTTATGGCTATTAGTTGAGCTTTTTTTAAAAAAAATAAAAAAAAATAAGAGCAGGGCAGGAATCTGAAAACAGAGATACAGCTTTCCTTCTACCATGTCACACTAACCTCTGGCCGGCCCCGCACTTACTGTCATATCCTTGGAAAGGTATAAACAAAGTTAAATTGCCGAGGCCAAGAACAGGGTCAGACTGGCCAAGAGGCAGAGACCATATGTTCCTACTACCCTAGTTTCTGAATTCAGTGACCTGGGTTACATAAAAACTTACCTCACTCTCTATTTATTTTAAGCACACAGAGATGTTTGTGCGGCGTAAATGGATTTGCAACGGAGGGGGCGATAATAGGGGAGGGATGCTGTCCTCCAAGAGGGGTTTAATACCTGTATGTCTTGGAAAGCAGCAAGCAGCTCAAAGCAGAAGCCCTTCCTGTTCCTAAATCCTGTCTTAGTCATCGCCTGGGGCAAGTTGGTATCTCCCAGCCTCCTGCCCCCCATCCCACCCGCTTACCTTTCCGCCCCCCTGCTAAATAATCAACCTGCTGGATTTAAAGTGAGTGATGGAAGAGGGGGCAGGGGAAAAGCCCAGAACCAAGAGACAGAGATGACAGAAGCCAGGGGTGACAAAACTGCAGCTTGGAAGTTACCACGACTCATTTCTACAGCACTACTCAGCGTACACAGTGCTTTACAGTCACCGATTTTCAGAGACAGGTCCCTGCCCCAATGGGCTTACAATTATTTATTATTATTATTATCATCATCATCAAGCATTTCTATAGCGCCAGCAATGTACCTGGCGCTTTACAAAGTAATGGAATAGACATGGTCCCTGCTCTAGGGCTTGCAATCTGAGAGGCGGGGGTGGAGTGGGGGGGAGAGACGAGTGTAACTTTCACGAAGATGTGAGGTCCCAGGTGCACGTGCTTGGCTTGGTTACACTGAGAATGATGGCTGGCTGGTCCGTGTGGTGAGGATATGAGAACACAGACCTCAGGTAACAGATTGTACTGGATAGAGGGTATCAGCAGGAGTTAGGAGAGGGGAGTGAGGAGTCGGGGAGAACAGAGCGGAAGAGGTGGGTCTTGAGGAGGAATTTGAAGGTACGAAGGGAGGGGCGAGGCGGGTGTAGGCAGGGAGGGAGTTCCAGGTGTTGGGGGCAGCTAGGGAGAAGGGACGAAGTCGGTTAGGGGAGCAGGGAAGGTGTGGGAGGGCGAGAGAGGGGACAGAGGAGGAGCGGAGTTCACGGACTGAAGTATGGAGGGAAATTAGCGCAGAGAGGTAGGGGGGAGCTAGGTTGTGAAGAGCTTTATAGGTGAAGACTAGGAGCTTGTGCAGGATTCGTTCAGGAAGGGGAAGCCAGTGAAGAGAGGAGAGGAGGGGCTGCACATGGTCGAAGTGACGGGCGAGGTGGATGACCCTGGCAGCAGAGTTTTGGACGGAGATAAGGGGAAAAAGGGGAGAAAGGGGGAGGCCAAATGAGGAGGTTACAGTAATCGAGGTGAGAGATGACCAGGGCGTGAACAAGGGTTTTGGCAGAGGAGAAAAAGGCGAATCTTAGCAATGTTATGGACAGGATTTGGCAACCGAGTTGATGTAGGGTTTAAAAGAAAGGGGGGAGTCAAAGATGAAGCCTAAGCTACGGGCTTGGGGGATGGGAAGGATGGTGGCCCCATCGATAAGGATCGACAGGGAAGAGGGAGAGGAAGGATTGGGGCGGGGGGGGGGAAGATGAGTTCAGGTTTAGCCATGTTGAGTTTGAGTTGACTTTGAGACATCCAGGTAGAGATGTCAGAGACACCTGGTGAGGCGAGCTTGAACAGATGGAGTGAGAGGGAGTAGAGAGATACAGTTGCGTGTCATCAGTGTAGAGGTGATATTGGAAGCCATGGGAGGCAACGAGTTTGCCTAGGGACAGGGTGTAGATAGAGAAGAGGGCTCAGGAACACCAAGACCTTGGGGAACCCCAACCGAGAGGGGAAGGGAGGAGGAGATGGAGTTGGCAAGAGAGACATTGAAGGAGCGGTCTGAGAGGTAGGAGGAGAACCAGTCGAGGATGGATCCACTGAAGCCAAGTGAGTGAAGTGATTCCAGCAAGAGTGAGTGGTCAACAGTATCGAAGGCAGCAGAGAGGTCAAGGAGGACAAGAATGGAGTAGAGGCGATTAGATTTAGCCACCAGAAGATCGTTGGTGATCTTAGCGAGGGCAGTTTCAGTAGAGTGAAGGGGGAAGAAGCCAGATTGGAGGGGGTCAAGGGTGGAGGAGAGAAAGGCATTGAAAGCCGAGACGGCAGAGTCAGGGGAGGAGGAGAGTGAGGGGAGAAAGTGGGAGGGGGTTAAGGGCCTGCAGGTCACAGAAGGGGCGTGGAGACAGGGAAAAAGAGAGGGGGGGGGGACAAGGGGGTACAATCTAAGATGGACAAGGATGAGGGGTTACAGATGGGGGAACTGAGGCTGAGACTTGCCCAAGGCCACCCACTGAGTTCATGGCTAGGGCAGGATTCGAACCCTGGCTTCCCACACACACAGGTGGTTCTTGGGTCATTCAGCTGAGGCTCTTGGCCAGGGCTAGTTTTGGGCCCTAGGATACCCTACTGCTCCTACGTCTTCCTCTCAGAATGTCAGCAGCCAGGACCAGAAACCACTGGCTCTGACCGCCAATTACAATGCTGGAGAGGCTCTGTGTGCGTGCGTGCGGGTGTGTGCGCGCGTGTGTGCATGTGCGTGCGTGCGTGCGCACCTGAGACTTCGCATCCTCTTGAATGTTGTTTATCCCTTGTCTCTCTCTATGTCCCCTCTCCTTGTCTCCTCCTCCGTGTCTATTAGATTGTAAGCCGTAGGCAGGGACCGCGTCTATCTCATTGGTCTGTAAAGCGCCACGTACACAGCTGGCGCTATACAAATGCTAATGCTAATAATAATATGAAGATTCCGATATGTGACTCTTAGGGTTGGGGATATTGCCCACCCCTGGCATAAACCTTCTTGCTATAGGAGGCCACTGCGACCGCCAATCCCAAATATCAAGAAATACCATCCTCCTGCTCCCCCACCAAACCCCTAGCCAAACCAAAATCATCCTGCCAGTGTAATCCTCCCCTTGAGAGAGGATGAGAGCGAGCGAATTAACTATACATGAGACACCTCCGACTTCACTTTAGTCTCCCCCTTTCTTCCCACGACCAGGGCAACTAAAGTGAGAATAAAGGTAAGCACATGTTGTTTGCATCCTGGTATAACAATGATACTTCAAAAACTGTTGGGAGTAATGGATTTGCTCCGTTACGACCGGTTGTGGGCTTCTCTAGGTGGCCACGGTCAGAGACAGGATGCTGGGCTGGTCTCTTGTGTTCATACGAGATGACAGCAATGAAGGTCATCGAGGGAATCTGTACAGAATGGGACCGGGATCATGCAAGACAGCAGAGCTACAGCTGTCCGCTTCTCGCGGTTGCGCGCAGGGAAAAGTGCCAACAGCTCCATGTCACGTTGACACGGAAGCAAGGAGCAGATCCCCAAGGGCTCATGCCAGTTATTCCAAACCAGGGGGATTTTTTTTATTTATTTTTTGCAGATTGCTTTTGCTGTTCTTCTGTTGTAAACCTTTTTTGACGGGTCATGAACGCTTTAAAACAAACAGCTGAGGTCATTGTTAGTAGGAACCGAGACAACAGCTAACCGCTGTATGGTGCTGCAGACGGAGGGGAAGCCAAGGCAGCGCACAATAAAATCTCTTAAGAGCTCAGCTAATGAAATACCTCATCAATCATAAGAATGAAGCCACTCAGAAACAGGGAACAGCTAACTGCATGGGTCCAGCTTGGGCCTGTCAAATCCCTCATTTCCCCACTTGCTTTTTAATCCAATGACATGGAAAACATGCTGTTAATGCAGAATGGGGATTATGCTAGAGGTCTGGGCTTCTATAGTCAACAGTTCTGAAGGGGAACACCAGACACAGGCTGTCACAAACGCCTTGAAGTTCTCATAAGCACTTTTGGGGTGGTAAGTACCTCCTACCTCATGTTAGCCTCCCCCTGTGTTCCAACGATCAGGGGAATTAAAGTGAGAATAAAGGTGAGTATGTACTGTTGTGTCCCAGTGTAACGGTAGCTTCAGAAAATATTTGAGTCTAAAATGGGTAACGATTTTAGCATCCATGGGTATTATTTGCATTTCTGAGGTACCTGAAAAAATGGAATATAGGAGGTTACTGTGTCAGGGCTGCAGACAAAGGTCAGTTTCCCTATAAACTTGCACCAAGCTCAAAGTTCTTTCAACTAACAGATTTTATTCTGATTCGTCATATCATCACACTCCCATTTAGTGAACAACGGCGCCACCCAGAGTTCCCCTGGCAGTGGACTCTCTCAACAAGCCATAAAATGGTTCCGTTCCTAACTCGCAGATAGCTCTCAGCGGGTGGTGCTAGGAGATACTTCATCCCCTGGTGGCCTCCTGTGTGGGGTCCCTACAGGGTTCTAGTCTGTCCCCTCTCTTGTTTAATGTGTATATGAAGCCTCTCGGGGAGGGCGTACGCAGCTGGGGGGTTCGCTGCCATATGCTGACGACACCCAGCTGTATTTGCCACTTTCAGCCAACCCAGGCCCTGGTGTCTCCTTGCTGTCCCGGTGTTTGGCTGCTGTGGGGGATTGAATGAGGGAGAGTTGACTGAAGCTCAATCCCGATAAGACAGAAGTGATGTTAGTTGGCGGGACTGGTGACCTGGGTGAGGTGTTTCCCCCTGTTAGCCGGGGCATCCGTCCTCTTTTGGTTCCATCTGCGCGGAGCCCGGGGTTGCTCCTGGATTCCCAGGTGTTGGCTGTGGCCACGGGCGCCCTTCGCCAATTACACCTGGTGAAGAGGCTCCGCCCATATGTCTCGAACTCCGATCTCGCCACTCTCATCCGTGCATTCGTCACCTCGAGGCTGGACTATTGCAACGCGCTCTACGCGGGGCTGCCCTTGGGGACGGTTTGGAAGGTGCAGCTAGCGCAGATCGCGGTGGCCCGTCTCTTGAACGGGCCGGGCAGCCAGGAGCATATTACACCGGTGCTCCGAGCGCTGCACTGGTTGCCTATTGTCTTCCGGGCCCAATTCAAGGTGCTGGTGTTGACATTTAAAGCTCTTCACGGCCTAGGCCCTGCTTATCTGAGCGATCGCTTCACCCCCCTGGGCGGCCGCTGAGGTCATCCGGGGGATTATTTATGCACAAGCGCAGACATAAAAATCACACATTCCTTACTCAAGGGATGGCCTCCCAGGCCTATTCCCTCCTCTGCCTCCTGCCCAGGCTTCCCTGGTGATCTACTCTGTGAGGCGCTCAGCCCAGCCTTAAATGCTGAGGGCTTCGGATCACCTGACCAGCCTCAAACAATCCTGTGCCCAATTAGCCCTAGCAGTTGAACTGAGCTCCTAGGAGCCAGGCTAGCAGGACCAGAGGCCTAGGGTTGCCAACTATGCACATTTTAAGGAACACTTTTGACCTGTTTTTTCAGGTACCCGATTCAGGTCTAGAAATGAATGACCCAGCCGCTGTTGTCTTCTTAGGATAAAACAGACAACTTTGTCCTTGCTGCCCCTACTACAACCAAGCCTAACCTCCAACTACCTCCTGACTGCCTGCTATCTCCCGGTTTAGTGTAAAATGTGGGATGGACTCATCTGGATCTGGTACTAGCAGTGAGTGCTCTTGTATCCTGGTTAGAATCATGCAACATGGCCTCCAAAAACAATGCATGTAACCTGACCAAACCAGTGGGATTAAAACAGTGAAGGCTGCACGTGCATCGTTAGGAAGTATATACATACCATGATTTTAGCTCACTCACTTGATTCGGTTCACTCGCAACTCAGACGCCTGGTCCAGCAAGTAATACCCCTGAACACTAAAACCGCTACTCATTTCAGTTCTAGAATTATTTCTGAAGTTGGGATACCAAAGAATGAACCCATCTTTATTCTCACTTTAAATCTCCTGGTTGTGGGAACACAGGGGAGTTTAAAGAGAGGTAGGAGGTACTTACCTTCCCAAAAAGTGCTCACGAGAACTCTCTGATGCCTCCCTGCAAGCCACCTTGCTAGGGCTACTTCTGAGGAAAGCACATGAGGGACCATGAGTAGAGAACGACGTTGATCTCTTCAGATTTTATCATGGCACAATCAGCATTTTCAACCCAATGTGTTGGCAGGGACAAGAGACCGGGCAACACACAGTACCAGGTTAGAAGCAACAAAAAATGTTGGCAACAGAAACAAAGGGGGAATTTAGATGGGTGGAATGTAATAAACCCATATGAAATCTGGCTGGGGCACAACTAACTAAACACCATGACATTATCAGGAAATCAATAAGCTGACTGCAAAGAAAATCCCACAGAAGAAGAAACAGTAAGTGAAAGGTAACAATGCGACTGGGTTTCCACTCCAGCCTGGCACCGCAGGCATAGAAAGGGCCAGAGAGATTCACCTCGACTCATCCTTTCTTATGCAATCTCTTTATCCATCAGGGATAGAATTACTCGCACACACTCCCGGAGGCAACTGCGCACCAGGTTTCATTTCAAATTGCCAGCGATACTAGTTTCCACTCAGCGGGATTGCGCTCACCCTTGGGTGAACTTGCCGAGGATTTGGGGGAGAAACCATCTGGAGCTTGCTCCCGACACGCCTGCTGCGATGACATACAAAGCCGATCGGTCTCTGGGGTAAAGCATTTCAAACGAAGGCTAGCTGGAAGAACCAGCTTTGAGATACAAGGAGCTAGTAAGAGAGCAGGGTAGGAGGAAACATGCCAGGAGTATTGGTAGGGAGACAAGCAGGTCAGTTTAACCTTCTTATCCTCCAAGCTAGCTCTTATCTAGATTTACAGTCTCTGCTCCATTCATTCCCTACTCTCACCTCCATCCCATTAGAGGCCACTCCTCATTATCACGGAACCTCCTCTCATGTGGTCCCACCATGTCTTAAAATCTGCACTTCCTTGGAAAAAAACCTTCTTCTGAAAGGTCTAGCTAACTCCTCTGTAAAAGTACTGGTGAATTAGGAGGAGGATTTATATAGTCCCAGCAATGTGCCAGATGCTGAACAGTTATGATTAGAGAGACATGTCCCTGCCCCAAGGGGCTTACAGTCAGGGTCGGCCTTACCACAAAGCGACCACTCCGGGCCCCCGTCTTTCCAGGGGCCCCACAGTGGTCCCTATTTTCACCAGGGGAGAGTGTATGGGGGCCCCACTCCTTCCCAGCGAGGCCCAAACACAACAAATTTAGGGCCCCACAAAGAGGGTCCCTAATTAGGGAGAGGCCACCGGGTGCCCTGCATTTTAGCTTCACTCTGGGCCCCGCAAATTCCAAGGCCAGCCCTGCTTACACTCTAGAACACGCAAGGGGAGAGGGCGGCCAGGCAGAGACAGGGATACAGCCATGAAGCTGAGAAGTTGCAGGGGCTGAGCTCAGGTACAAAGGGAGGAGAGGGTGATCCTGCCTCATGACACAGTAGAAGGAGAAGTGTGAAGGAGCAATGTATAGGGGTGAGGGAGTTAACTTAAAGAAAGGCCATCACCATGTGCAAAGGGCTGTCCAAGGAGCTTTCTGATGCAACACTTGAGGATTGAACAGAGGGTTCAAAAATGACTTGATCACTTGTGCGGGAGGGTAACCCGCCGAAGTGACACCTGATAACGGACCAGCTCTCCAGTCTTGCTGACAGAGGCACAATGCAATCCAATGGCTGGAAGCGGAAGTTACACTAATTCAGCTTCCTAGGAGGGAGGGGGAACTACAGGGGGCAGTAACTGTGCCAGCTGCCAAGGGGGAGTGGTAGAGGTTCGAAGATTTTTGTCTTAAACTCAGGATTAGGTTTTCTTCTGAAAGCTATCCTTTAGCCCAGGAGTGGGGGACTTTCCCCTTCCATTCTGAAAATGAGTCCAAGCTCCGAGGGTCACACGGAAGTTGGGGGCAGGGGGACTTAAGGAAGAGGAGGACCCAGATCACGGATCTGTCCCCTAACCATGTGTGTACACCCGCATCACTTCTCAGCCTTTCAGTGCTTGGGGACAGAAGTGGATCCATGGGCCAAATCCAGGAACAGGAAAGAGGCCAAATTCTTTTACAAAACCCCCTTCATTTTCAGGGGGTTTCATAAACGACCCTACCCTCACCGGGGATTTGCGGGGTGGGTGGGTTGTTTTGGTTTTTTTAATAACATTTTTTTTAACATTAGTGATGAAAATGAATGGGGCCCCATTTGTTTTTGTAATGAACAGAAAACCTTACGCAGGCACCCCTCTAGGTTCCCCACCCCGCTTTACCACTAACCGGGGTAAATTCCTTGGCCTGTGTATACAGGAGGCCAGAGCTGCCTCTCTTAATGGTCCCTTCGGACTCTAAGACCATAAAAGTGCAAGGAAGTGTAAGAACAAGGGAAAGCTTAGAGAAATAAACAGCTAAGCAAAGCTAGAAGGACCAGCACAGCACGCGCTAAATCTTTCGATTCCAAGATTTTAATTATTTCTTCTTCTATTCGACATAGGTTGCAAGCACCTTCAGTCAGGGATCGTGGCACACAGCTGCTGGTAGATGAAATAAGAGTGTGCTATTCACTCCCTCTTGCAAGTACAAAAAACCAGGGTAAAATCTACATTAACACAGACAAGATTTAAATGGGTTTAAAACAATAAAATTTAAAAAAAGGAAACTACTTTTTACCCAATGTGTAATTATCTCACGGGACAGGGAGAAAGCTCAATCAAGTTCAAAGAGCAGCCTCTGCATTTGTCAGAATAAGAAAAGATTTACAGATACGCTCGGCAATCCCCATGCTCCAGGGTGTAATCCAATGCATAAAACAAAAGCTGGAAGAAGTCAAACGGAAAGCACTGTTGGCTTTCAGGGAGCTTACCAACTCCAGACGTTTGACAAGTGATGCATGTGGCTTTAAAGCTCCCCTTTCCCACGTTCCATTCGGACAGTCCCACTGCTGCGGCTCCCAAACAATTTGCCTGTGTGACCCCCTCCCTTGGAGACACAAACAGAGGAATAAACCAACATTATTCGGGAGTAGCGCTAAAACGAGAATCAGTTGGTTTCTCGCAAACATCTTACAGGATTCGTTACTGAGATCTCGGGACGATCTTGGCAATGGTTCAAGATCTCGGCAAGAATCTCCTCCAAATGCTATGATATACTATGCGCCATATACCGATTTACCGTGTTCGTCCCAGTAATGCACATGCGCAAAATGGCCGCCGCAGCTGTTCTGCACATGTGCAGTCCTCTTCCAAGATGGCGCTGGCAGCATTGCCGCCATTTTGGAAAAGGCAGCCATTTTGTGCGTGTGCATTACCGGGACGAACGCAGTACACAGTAAATTGGTATACGGCACATGGAAAATCTGGGTAAACAGTACACGGTAAATTGCAGCAAAGAGAAAAATCCTTGACTGAGAAAGTGTCAAGAACTGGGGTTTTTCTTGATTGACTCTTGCTAAAAATGAGTAGAGAACCATGATTCTCGGCAAGAATTTAGAGAAAATCGAGATTACGTTTCAACCCTATTTGGGAGTAGGAAGAGAAGCATGTACTCCTGGAAAATAAGAAGAACACACTCCCCTTCATGAAGTAACTTCACATAAAGTAATTGTTCATATGAACACTTCTCAGTGTGAAGGAGGTGATCACAGGTCAGTGATTAATACATCTCAGCTAAGAAGACAACAGATGTGGTACCGCTCCGAGTTACGCTAGTGGCCGAACATTAACCAAGCAAAGTAGTTACTCTTACGTAATTATATCTAAGGAGTTACTTTGGTTTTATACCAGGCGTGGGAAACCTCAGCACTGCGGGCTAATTGTGGCTCATGGCTACTTGTCATCTGGCCCTGGGATCCAGTTCCCACCCGCAAGCAGTGGAAAACTTAACACAGGGAGGGGAGCAGAGAGGAAGGCCTGCCCACAAGGATAAGAGACAGGGACACTCCTCTTCCTGAGCACATCCCTTAAGCATTCCCATCCCCAACTTCTATGCAGTCCTTGGGGCTTGTCCTAATTTTCAGAGTGACCCCTGAGAGGGAAAAGGTTCCTCACACCCGGGTTACACTGTTCATCTGAATGTTATCAAAGTGGACATCCTTTGGTTTAATTAAATCTAAGTAGTTCTTTTGTTCATCGGAACGTGGTCTGTGTGGGGAAGCCAATGCCATGCCTCTGAATGATCCGACTCTTGATGTTGTGTGTTGTTTAAGCTAATGTTACTTTGTGTGTTATTTAAGGTATCAAAATGTAATTATGATGTACAAGCTGCTACAACTGCCCGAAAAGAATGGGGTCCCAGTGCTGCTTGCCTGATGGCTAAATTACTTAACCTCCATCAGTAATTGACAATAAGGATTTTTTTCACTCGATGCACAATTAGCTTGTGAGATTTGTTGGTCAAGGTCAAGCACAGCTGAGTTTAAAAATAAATAATAAAAAAAGATTGGCTAAGTTCTTGGAGGACAGGTCCATTCATGGCTATTAGCTCAGTAGGTCGGGGAACGGACGTCATCTCTGAATGTTGGGAGCTGGGAGTGAACAGCAGGGCATAGATCGCCCCATTGGGGCCTGTTGGGTACCAAAGCAACCACGACTGGCTGCCGTCAGAGACAGGATGCTGGGCCCGCTGAACCATTCATCTGACCCAGTCTGGCACGTCCTACGTTGTTATGGGAGTCTGAGCAGCAGCTGGTGCAGTGACCGTTAAGACCAGCCCTGACCAAGAGCCATATTTCAACGGTCCAAGAGCTGCATGTTGGAGCCTGAGCCGAAGTCTGGCAACTCCTGTCCTGCCACCCTTAAAGCATGCCTGAGAAATGCCTCTCCAGTCTTTTCTGGAGAACCTCCAGGAAGGGAGATCCCAAAACCTCCCTAAATCGATTGCCCCAGAAGAGGAGAGAGGTTCACAGATTAAGATCAAAAGGTACAACTGGGGTCATCTAGTCTGACCTCTTGTATGACAAACTAAATTCATTTCCTTCAGTTATTTCTATACGAAGTCCAGAGAGAGAGAGAGAGAGAGAGAGAGAGAGAGAGAGAGAGAAGGTACATGACCCAGCTCCGTGGAGGCAATATAAACAGGATGACGTAATCCCTCGTTCTGGTGCTGACAGAGGATAATTTCAGACATGACAGGCCCAGAGGCCCGCCACGCTGAACCCATCTCGGATCCCAGTCCGCGATCAGGCCGTCCGTCCTTCAGACGTGCCGGCCTGATCGCTAACAGGGATTGGGGAGAGGGCGGGGCTGTGCGGCACGCGGCAGCACAGTCCCCCCCCCCATGCTCCGTTGGCCGGCCGCCCTCGGGGAGACAGGTGGGCACGGCGGCTAATTAGGCCACTGCGCCCGATCCCGTACTGCAGTTGAGGCCACGATCCGGGATGGGCCAAAGGTAACACACGTTACTTTTGGCCCATCACGGATTGTGACCTCTCTAACCATGGTTCTCGACCTCCGGCAAGAACCGTGGTGGTCAAGATTGATCCCGGCCGAGGGTTCACCGTGGTGAACATCTGGCCGGGACCGAACAGACGTTCACGGAAACGCCACCACCACAGGGAATCCACTGGGGTTCACTGTGGTGAAAGGCGTTTTCGTAACGTCTGAAATTACCCAGAGTCCCCTTGAGCCTGGATCTGTTAACAGGGCAACAAGAGCTAACTACCCAGTCACTCAACAAGGTCAGAGGAGGTGAATTTATTGTAATAATTGATATTAATTCTTGGAAGAGGGAAAGGATTAGCGTTTCTGGCCAATTTTTGTTGCTGGAGAGGAATTTGCTTATTTGGAAAATTCAAAGGGAAAAAAAAAATGAAAAGCCTTAATTCATTTAAAGCCCATCCACTGAAACCATTTAGCTCTGGGAGAGTGTACGCCCAATTTAGGGATGATAACGATCTGACCCATCCTTGGCGGTTTTCTCGATTATGGAACAATCTTGTCTCCCTGGCCCGAATTCCATGCAAACGGTAGATTGAAGAGAGGGTAACAGGAAGGGTTAGCATCTCCAGTTACTTTCCCCGCCCCCTCTTGTTTCTCTCTTCAAGGCATCGCTGTACAGTTTACAATTTAATTTTCTGCCTTTGTAATCTGTAGCCCTTGTGTATAGATTGTCTAATGAAAGAGGCCTTTTTCAAATTAACATGGTATTTGGGGGAGGCGGGGTGGTAGTGAACATGTGTTTCTGTTTCATTACTGAAATACTGAAATACATTTATAAAAAGGAATAAAACGCTTAGGCTTAGATTCGCCCAGCAGGAAAGTCTGACATGCAAGGAATACGGACGAGCTTAGCTATTTAATAGATTTGCAGAATCACAGATTTCAAGGTCAGAAGGAACCACTCTGAGGTCATCATTTGTACAGCACTAGTCATGGAACTCCCTCCAGTTATTACTGTATCTTTCTCGTCGGAGAAATTATGTTGGACCAAATGGTTAGAAGGGAATCAAGTCTTCAGTTGACCAAGGCAAGAAATGGAAAATCCACCTGTCCCCCCTTATCGCAATCCAAAACTCCGCTGCCAAGGTCATTCACTCTTCCCGTCGCTTGGACCATGTGCAGCCTCTCCTCTTCTCTCTCCACTGGCTCCCCATTCCTGAACGTATCCTGTTTAAACTCCTGGTATTCACGTTCAAAACACTCCACAATCAAGCTCCCCCTTACCTCTCGGACCTAATCTCCCTACGCACTCCTGCACGCGCTCTCCACTCCTCCTCTGTCTCCTCCCTCACTCTTCCTCGTTTCTCCTGCTCACCTAACCGCCTTCGACCCTTCTCCCTCACTGCCCCCCATGCCTGGAACTCCCTCCCTACCCACATCCGTCTTGTCCCCTCCTTCCGCTCCTTCAAATCCCTCCTCAAGACCCACTTTTTCCTCGCCTCCTTTCCCAATGCCTGCTAGTCGTTCCCATATACCTACTGTCTGCTCTCCTCTGCAGACTGCTGCAACCAACCTGATTGTAACCAAGCCAAGCACACGCACCTGAAACTTTGCATCCCCCTGAATGTTTGTTGGTCTTCTCCCGTCTCTCCCACTGTCCCATCTCCCTGTCTCCCCCTCCTTGTCATTTAGATTGTAAACCACAGGCAGGGACCGCGTCTATTTCTATGTTCTGTGCAGCGCCGGGTACATGACAGACGCTATATAAATGTTTATAAAATAATAATAATAATAATAATAATAATAACAACAACAACAACCTGTTCTTAGACATAAGAACATAAGTAGTGCCAGACTGGGTCAGACCAATGGTCCATCAAGCCCAGCATCCTGTCTCCGACTGGTCAATCGGTCTCTTGGGAGAAGTACCTGCTAGGTCACAATGGGCAATCTATTCCCTGTTGTTCCAGCCCCAACAGTAAGAGGATACGTCCCCTTATATCTGAGGTGCTTCTCCAATCTCCCATCGCTGGTGTCTCTCAAGACTGTTAATTTTATTACCCTCACAACGTTGCTGCAAGATTGTGCTTCCCTATCCTCTCTATTGTACAGATAGAGAGCTGAAGCACAGAGACCAACTTGTCCAAACTCACACCAAGAGTATGTGGCCAAACACGGGATCGGGCCTCTCACTACTGGCCTGTGTCGTCTCAATCCTAACAAAGCACTCTCTTCTCTATTAGAGAATTCTTGTACATGCTTTGGATCTTGATGGGCTTCCCCTCCTGGTTGTCTGTGGGATGCACCAGTTTAAGCAGCACTTTCTAAAACCAAAGTCCCTTTCTGATAATTCATGGAAAAATCCCATTCTGCAATGCCATCCGCTGCCTTGATACTCCTCCAATTGAGAGGCAATGGCTCAGCTGTCCTGGGCACCCTCAACCGCACACACAGAAACGTGGGCACTCAGAGCCTCTCCGAATCATTCCATTTCGTTTTTCACTTGCAGCCAAGTGGTACAGAACGTGCCCAGGACGTGTCTACAACGTCACAACCAGCTGGAGAATGGTGCCTCGCTAGCCATCTCCTTCACTAGCAGCTGAAGCACAGAACAGCATTTTCTCCAAGCAGCTCTCGGCTCTTTTGAACGGGGCTGTGCTGGGCCATCGAGATGTCCTGAGAGACATCTTTATAGGGGTTAAAAGACGGCTATTGCAGGCGACTTGGGATCATCCTAAACAAAACATTTGCTACAACAGACCAACTTGCCCTTGCTGTGTAACAACTGGTCTTCAATGACTATGAGGACACACTGGTCTACAGCAAATTGTCACTTGCTATGGACATGCATAGGTCCTCTAATTCAGAACCCCCTTCTCCTATGTGACTAAGCTAACCACGTGCACCGGCAACATCTCAATTTCACGCCTGCATGCTGTATTTATATGGCAGCTTAAGCCGTGAACTTGGAGTGTCCATACCTAGCGCAGATTCAGTGCCATTCGCTCAACCGCCCTGCATCCAGACTTGCTAATGATTAGAGCCAACGTAGCTGGAGGCATACCCACTGTTTGCAAGGCACTGTGGGAGACGTCGTTTGCTGAGTAAATTAGGTCCACAGAAAAGCAAAGATCAGAAAGCAGAAACCATGTGCAGTCTCTCCTCTACTCTCTGCACTGGCTCCCCATTCCTGAACGTATCCTGTTTAAACTCCTGGTATTCATGTTCAAAACACTCCACAACCAAGCTCCCCCTTACCTCTCAGACCCAGTCTCCCTACACGCTCCTGCACGCGCTCTCCGCTCTTCCTCTGTCCCCTCCCTCACTCTCCATCATTTCTCCTGTTCACCTAACCGCCTTCGTCCCTTCTCCCTCGCTGCCCCCCATGCCTGGAACTCCCTCCCTATCCACATCCACCTTGCCCCCTCCCTCTGCTCCTTCAAATCCCTCCTCAAGACCCACCTTTTCCTTGCTGCCTTTCCCAATGCCTGCTAGTCGTTCCCCATATACTTACTGTCTGCCCTCCTCTGCTGACTGCTGCTACCAACCTGATTGTAACCAAGCCAAGCACACGCACCTGAGACTTCACATCCGCTTGAATGTTGGTTTGTCTTCTCCCGTCTCTCCCACTGTCCCCTCTCCCTGTCTCCCCCTCCTTGTCTTTTAGATTGTAAGCCACAGGCAGGGACCGTGTCTATGTTCTGTACAGCACCAGGTACACGACCGGTGTTATATAAATGTTTATAGTAATAATAATAATAATAATAATCTGCTGGAGCACTATCCGGGAGGGTGCAGAAAAGCACAGTGAAAACATTGAGGCTGAGTTGGGCTTAGCCGATTAGTGAATCAAATTCAAAGTTCATTTCCATTAATAAAACTGAAATCAACTTAGCAGCTAGAGAATGTTCCACTGAACATGCTGGAAGTTCGATCAGCAAGCTTGAACAAGCTTGAGGTACAAGCTTAATAGGTTTTGCTGTCCGGTATCCGTTAGTCGAGGACTTTAAGCAGTCCAAGCTTAATAAACATGTACCTTGTTAAAAATCAGTTATCCAATGAAATAACGCACCCTGAAGCTTGCAACAGTCAGTCATCAGTTGCAGACTTTGCAAACGGGTGAATGCTGAATAGCAACATTTAACAAATCCACAACAAATAAATCATTTTGGAAAAACTCAGCAATCCCTTTACTAAGTTCACCAATGAGAGACCAGTGTTTGAGTTTGCATAATGCAGTGGCTACCTCAGTGGATTAAATCGGAGTACTTCAGGAAAGCTTGAAGGAACTGGGTATGTTTAGCCTAGCAAACAGAAGACAAAGCGGAGTCTTCCAATATCTAAAGGGCTCGCCCCCAAGGAGATGGCAAGGAACTCTTCATTGCTGCAGAGGGCAAGAGTAGAAAAAATGGACTCAAGTTACAAGAAGGGACAATTTCGATTAACTATCAGGATAAACTTCCTAACAGCAAGCAGTGTGTGGCACTAGAACGAGCTGTTTAGAGAGGCCGTAGGCTCTCCTTATCACTGGGACTCTAAACAAGCCCATTTGTAGGATGCTGTTGCTGTTCTCACCCTGCAGCCAAGCAGGGGCTTGGACTAGACCCTCGAGGTACCTTCTAACTCTAAGATCCTTTTATTAACCATTTGTTTTGAGTTTTTAACTATACAAAGTACAAAAAAATGGTTTGTTTGCAGCATCTTCAAAAACATCATGTGATAATTGAATATTCTTGACCATCATAGATCACAAACTACAAATGACGTGAACGACACGGTATGAATATTCCTGAAGGCAGAAAATAACCTAGCATAGCAGAGAAGAGGAGATCAAAGAGGAGGTGAAGGGGTCGGGAAGACCAAGGTCTAGTTCTGTTCAATAAGAGTATTTAATTCAACCCGAATGCAAAAAGCGTTGGAGGTATCCCTCCCTTCTGCTCGCATTGACGTCGTTTAGAGATCACCCAGGTTGCATTTCCTCTGAGGACTGTAGAATAGGTACAATTGAAAGAGCCATGGGGAGCCTGGGGGGCACACTATCAGAGCGGGGCTGACTGGCTTGAGATTCTAAACAACTTCAGACCATACTGGATTCACTAAAATTCAGCTCTAAAGCTGGCTGTAGGGGAAGCTTTCCAAGACCAAGCTCAGATGTTATAAGCATTTATATAGCGCCAGCGATGTACCTGGCGCTTTACAGAGAATAAAATAGACACGGTCCCTGCCTGAGAGCTCACAATCTAAAGCCAGGGGGAGGGGAGACAGGGAAGGGGGAACAGAGGGAGAGACAAGGGATGCGACATTCACGAGGATGCGAGAGCTCAGGTGCACGTTCTTGGCTTGGTTACAGTAAATTGGGAGTTTACAGGTAACAGGTGGGGGATAATCCTGGGTGGGGATGATTAGCAGGAGTTAGGAAGGGCAGAGCGGAAGAGGTGGGTTTTGAGGAGGGACTTGAAGGTGTGGA
>QEPC01005437.1:1548743-1574807 GCA_003113815.1 Sphenodon punctatus | reverse complement strand
AGCTCAGGGGAAGGGAGCAGAGAGGAGGGCAGGCGCACAGGGAGAGGGGACAGATTGCACTGACAGACGGAGCTCAGGGGAAGGGAGCAGAGAGGAGGGCAGGCGCACAGGGAGAGGGGACAGATCGCACTGACAGACTGAGCTCAGGGGAAGGGAGCAGAGAGGAGGGCAGGCACACAAGGAGGGGGACAGATCCATGAGCTGGGCCCTCCTTTTCTTGAGTCCCCCCCATATGCACACACACCCCTTCCAACTTGTACGTGGCCTTTGGAGCTTGTATGAATTGTCAAAATGGTCCCCGGGATGGAAAAGGTTTTCCCTCACTGTGCCTTTGAGGGCACCTTCTCATCTCTGCTCCCTTCTCCTGAGCTTGGTTCTTGAGGGCAAAAACTGGATCCGTGGGCCGGATCCAGGAATAGGAAAAGGGCCGAATAAACAGCTGTTGGGTTGGATTTGGGCCATGGGTTTCCTGCCCCTGGAATAAACCGTTCCAAAGATAACAGGGAGGCTCCATTCTATTCATGCCACCAGTTAGTTGGGAGCGTTTCTGTTACTTCTCCAGCCTCAAACACAAAGCAGAGAGCTCCGACTCAGCAGAGGCTCTCCTTCACCGTTAGCTCCAAGAAGGGTCACTGGCTGCAGAGAACCTTCTGGACCATCATCAAACCCGCCTTCACTGAAAGAAAAACCCAGCCACATCTCATTTCGCTGGCGGAGGATTCTACAGGAAAACGACTGGCAGAGAGAGGGGGATTTACAGATCTTTCCATTTCTTGTTGTCGCGTTAGGAAAAAGCGCAGAGCCTGATGCTTCTCGTCCTAACTTGCCCTCCCTAGTTGGTGGGAAGGCAGCAGAGCAACCAACCTTCCATTCCTCATCAATCTCCTGGAAGGTCAATCGCCTTCCACTAACTCACTCTTGCTTTGCTGCTTAAGCCGCCTCTCTGCCTTAAGCCACAAGTTGCTTCCCAGCAGGAGGGGCCGTCACTAATTAAAGAGAGAGCGTCCCCTCTAACTGGCACGTTAAAGCCCGGATTTCTGCTGAGCACAATGCTGCAGCTTAGGGATCGAAAGGAGGAGCAGCCACCCGTGTCAGGAGCAGCAGCTACAATCAACGAGGCAGCAACCCACTATACTTATCAGGCAAAATTTGAATGTAATTCACCTTCTGTAAGCATCAGCTCCTAATCCCACTTGCCACTAAGTGTATTAAAACAGACGCTGCAACTGCTGGTTATTTTTAAGGCAAACAGTGTGTGTGGGGTGGGGCTCCCTATATTTGCATGGGTGCACACATGCTTTGGAGGCTCCAGAACACCACTGGAAAACAAACAATGCCTGTTGGTAGCAATGGGGGTGGAACAGAGGTTCCCAAACTGCTAGCTTTTTTTATTCCCTAAACTCTGGCATGACACATAAGGACACAGCCAGTGCCATACTGGGTCAGACCAACGGTCCACTCAGCCCAGCATCCTGTCGCCAACGGTGGCCAATCTTGGTCACGTCGGAGAAATACCCAACAGGTCCCAATGGGGCGACCCATTGGCTGCTGTTTACTCTCCGCTCCCGACAGTCAGAGGATATATCCCCCAACCTACTCGGCTAACAGTCATTAATGGACCTACCCTTCAAGAACGTACCCAATCCTTTGCTAAACCCAATGGTACTACTGGCCTTGACCACCTCCTCGGACACTGATAACTGAGCCCACATTCTAATGAGCAGCTAAGTCGACGTAGCTGGGTCTCACTTCTGAAGCGCTCCCATGAATTCAGAGCTAAACCAAGGTTATTCTGGAGTAGGAAGAGAGAGAAGGATGTCGTCCTGAAAAAAAATCAGGGTGTAAACACCCCCTTCGGTTCATATTTCAAAGGAACCGTTCATGTGAGCACTCACCACTGTGAGGGCGGTAACTATGGTCCGTACATTTCTGCTATAGGGGGGTAAATTAGCACACTACTGTGGTTTACATGGTTCGTCTGACCACTACCAAAGTGGAGTAGTTGCTTTAATTTAATTAAATCAAAGTAATTATTTTGGTTTATGCTGTTCGTCTGAATGCTACCGAAGTAGAGTAGTTCCTTCTGTTTACTTCTGTTTGTCAGAGTGTGGCCTCCCACACTTGCCTTCCAAAGCTGTCTCTTCCCCCATCCAGCCTGTTTGGGTCGCCCTTCCTGCTCCACACCAGCCAGTGTCCCCAGACCCCCACCCCTTCCACCACTTGCATTGAACCGATCAGCTGAGACCAATGACACCCCCCTCCCAGCTCATTCTGCATCCAAGCAGCAAGTTGGACTAGATGACCCTTGGATATACCTTCCGGCTCTAAGATTCTAAATGCTCTGCAAGGCCTAGTCCGGGGAGCCCTGCATGTCATAACGCCCTGTGGCTGTGCTAATGATGCATCACAGGGCAGGAAACGCTGGGTTGGAACATCTGAAGCCTGCCTTGCAATCCTTGCCAAGCTCAAAGGGCCAACCTCCCCACTGTGTAGGATTTCTCGGATATGAATTTCAGCTCGTCCCAGCTCGAGAGCCCATTGCCCACGCTGTGACGCGTCCCAAGCCGCTCCGTTGCAGGTTTAGCTTAGAGCCTCTGCCGGCCGGCCCTACAACTCGGAGAATGCTCTGCATGCAACAGCGTTGCAACACACATTGCTCCATGTGGGTGGTTTTAAAAACTAATCTCATTTTAATGGCCTCATTCGCCAAGCAGATTTTCTTTTCCCCTTGTGATTTCATACGGGATAATTTGGGCTTTACAGATGTCTTAGATTTCCCCCTTATCATCTTTATTGATCCTATCACATCAGTAGGGCAATGCTGGAGATAACCAGGGCAATTAACCTCCAGCTGAACCTTGGAACCCAAAAGAATCTTGCACGCCACCGTCAGTTTGATTGGAGCGGCGAGGTTTGCAGTTGTTGACAGGTTTGCTGCGTAATAGACTTAAGGCCCAGATTGCCGGCTCTTTGGCGGCTTGCGCCCTTCATCCAAATGTGTGTCAGAAAATCTCACTCCTAGGAAGTCCCCGATATCATGTAATCAGAAACATTTGAACTTCTGTTATCCAGAATTCTACTTCGCCCCATAGCGTATGCTGAACTCGGATCAATTTGCTCATACAGGAGATGACCATGTGTCCAACGTTTAATATTACAGACTGGGAAGACAGGCCCAAATGAAGAGGGAGAGTACCTTTAACCCAGCCCATTTTTAACCTTGATCTTTTGCCCTGTGTTAAGGAGAGGGGAAGCAATAGCTCGGCATACCATTCTACTCCACAAAAGGTGCCCATCTAGGAATACCGCCCACATGTTTATACCGCACTACGAACCATATTTGATAAGCTACGGTGACTCTTTTCTGTGGACTCCCATTGCCCCTGGTTTGGAACCAGCGCACCAGAATGCCTAGCGATCCTATTTATTTAGAAACGGTGAATTTACCTGCCCTGCGCTTGGTTAATTTTGATAGATTTCTGACTCGTTGCACTACATGCCTAAGGAAGGGCCCTGTGTAGCCCAAAAGCTTGCCCATTCTCACCAACGGACACTAGTCGAATAAGAGAGATCATTGGCATCTCTATTTGTGTCAGATCACCTTTGCTGCTGGCCTGGCATAGTGGCACCTGACTCTCCCCTGCAAAGCACAGCGCAGGAGCAGCAATACTCCAACTTTATTAATTTCTTGAAAGTTAAATATTAGGGGGAAAATTTCCTCAATGGAACAGCAGTTGGGCGATAGAACAGATTGTCTAGGGAGGCTTCCGTAAACATTTTTTTTTTTTTTTTAAAAGGATCTGTGATGCTGAAGGTGGAGTCTGTCTCTCCTGAAGGTCCCTTTGAAAATTAGTGCAAGCTCCATGAACGGATAGGAGGTGGGGCCATGTGTACGTGATGGGAAAAGGTTCCGATCATGGATCTACATCAGGGGTGGGAAACCTTTTCCCTTCCAACTTTGAAAATCAGTGCAAGCTCCGAGGGCTGCAGAGAAATTGGGGGCAGGGATTCTTAAGGGTGGGGGAGTGTAACTCAGGAAGAAAAGGGTCTAGAGATCCTGGATCTGTCCCCTTTCCTTGTATGTGCCCTCATCTCAGTCCCATTATTATTATTATTATGAGCATTTATATAGCGCCAGCGATGTACCTGGTGCTTTACAGAGAATAAGATAGACACGGTCCCTGCCCGAGAGCTCACAATCTAAAGACAGGGGTAGGGGAGACAGGGAAGGGGGAACAGAGGGAGAGACAAGGGATGCAACATTCATGAGGATGCGAGAGCTCAAGAACACGTTCTTGGCTTGGTTACAGTACATTGGGAGTTTACAGATAACGGGTGGGAGATAATCCTGGGTGGGGGTGATTAGCAGGAGTTAGGAAGGGCAGAGTGGAAGAGGTGGGTTTTGAGGAGGGACTTGAAGGTGTGGAAGGTGGGGGCCAGGCGTGCGGGATAGCGAGGGAGAAGGGACGAAGGCGGTTTGGGGAGCAGGGGAGGCGTGGGAGGGTGAGGGAGGGGATGGAAGAGGAGCGGAGTGCTCGAACAGGGGTTCGGAGGGAGATCAGGGCAGAGAGGTAGGGGGGAGTGAGGTTGTGAAGGGCTTTGCAGGTGAAGACGAGGAGCTTGTGCAGAATACGCTCAGGAAGAGGGAGCCAGTGGAGAGAGGAGAGGAGAGGCTGCACGTAGTCAAAGTGACGGGCAGAGTGAATGATCCTGGCAGCAGAGTTTTGAAGAGAGATGAGGGAAGCAAGGTGAGAGCGGGGAAGGCTAGCAAGGAGGAGGTTACAATAGTCAAGGCGTGAGATGACTAGGGCGTGAATGAGAGTTTTGGCAGAGGAGACAGACAGAAAAGGGCGGATCTTGGCAATGTTGTGGAGGGAGAAGTGGCAGGATTTGGCAACGGAGTCAACGTAGGATTTGAAGGTGAGGTGCGAGTCGAAAATGAAGCCCAAGCTGCAGACTTGGGGGACAGGGAGGATGGAGACCCCGTCAATGGCAATTGACAGGGAAGAGGAAGGATTGGGAGGGAAGATGAGGAGTTCAGTTTTCGCCATGTTGAGTTTGAGTTGCTGTTGAGACATCCAGGGGGAGATATTGGAGAGAGAGTTGGTGAGACGAGCTTGAACAGAGGGGGAGAGGGAAGGAGCGGAGAGATAGAGTTGAGTGTCATCAGCATATAGGTGGTTTTGGAAACCGTGGGAGGAAATGAGTTTGCCTAGGGATTGGATGTAAATAGAGAAGAGAGACAAGGACAGAGCCTTGGGGAACCCCGACCGAGAGGGGTAGGGAAGGGGAGGAGTTAGGAAGAAATACACTCTTTCAGTGCCTGAGGGCTGAAACTGGATCCAGGGGCCAGATCCAGGAATTGGGAAAAGGGCCAAATAGAAAACACTAAAAAATTGGTTCACGGAGCGGAGTTTCTCTGCCCCCTGCTGTCAGCGCTTGACCTCCTCGTGCCCCAGAGCAGGGGGCTCAATTTGAGTCCCGTTCCAATTCTATAATTCTATGGCAAACTATTATTATTACTACTACGACTACTACTACTAAGAATAAAAAATATAAATTATTATTATTTATATACTGTCAGCAATGTGCTGGGTGCTGTACAATCATTAATTAGAGACAGGTCCCTGCCCTGAGAGGGTTACAATGGAGGGCAGACAAGGGGAGCAGAGACAAGGGGAGACAGGGATAAGTTTATGGGGTTACAAAGTCACAGGGGACACGTGCAGAAACATCTAGCCCCCGGGCCCTGGACTGTGGTGTTCCGCAAGGTTCAATCCTATCGTCTTTATTGTTTAATATATATATATGCAGCCCTTGGGGGAGATCGTGAGAGGATTTGGTGTGTGCGGTCACCAATATGCTGATGATACCCAGCTTTACCTCTCTTTTTCAGCTGACCCAGGCCCTGCCGTCTCCGTGCTATCTCAGTGTCTGGAGGCCGTGGGGAGTTGGTTGTGGCAGAGCAGACTGAAGCTCAATCCCGATAAGACGGAGGTGATGGTCGTAGGCCGAGCGGGGGAGGTGTTGCCTCCTCTTGTGGAGGGGGTGCGCCCCTCCGTGGCTCAGCAGGTTCGGAGTCTGGGGGTGTTATTGGACGCGGGTCTCCGTCTAGATCAGCAGGTGGATATGTTGGCGAAGGCAGCTTTCCACCAGCTGTATCTGATACGGAGGCTGTGCTCGTACATCTCCAGACCCGACCTGGCCACTTTGATCCATGCCTTCATCACCTCGAGGCTGGACTACTGTAACGCGCTCTACATGGGGCTTCCCTTGACGCTGGCCCGGAGTTTGCAGCTAGTGCAGAATGCGGCGGCCCGTCTCCTAACAGGGACGGGTCAACGAGAGCTCACAACACCGGTGCTCCGTGCGCTGCACTGGCTGCCTGTAACGTGCCGAGCCAGGTTCAAGGTGTTGACTTTGATCTATAAGGCCCTGTACGGTCTTGGACCTGGAAACCTCAGGGACCGCCTCACCCTCCGCGACTCAGGACAGACCCTCCGGTCCGCCGGGGGCGTCCTCTTGGAGGTCTCCCGCATAAAGCGAGGGGCTACAATGGAGATGGCGTTCTCGGTGGCTGGGCCCCAGTTGTGGAACCTCCTCACAGAGGAAGCACGGCTGGCCCTGAGTCTGTTGGCCTTCTGTCGGGCCTGTAAGACATTGCTGTTCTCCCAGGCCTTTGGAGGCGGGAAGGGGAGGGTGGGTTAAACTTTTTTTGGGGGGGGGCGTGTTTTAAAGCTGTTTTAATGTTGATTTTGTAGATTATGTGTGATAAATTGTTTTATACTGTACTGGAAGCCGTCCCAAGATGCTGTAGGCATGTGGGGGCGGCATATAAATACAAAAAATAAATAAATAGTTACGGGGGAGCAGAGGGCATCCTGAATGAAGACACAGTAGAAGGGGCACCAGTGAGAGCATAGTCTGGGGGGGGGGTGAGCAGGGAGAAGAAATAGGTTTCAAGGAGAGAAGCTAAGCTCTAAATACATAAAGGGAGAACACAACAGCTGCATGAATGACAGTAAGAGCAGAGTGCTGGCTAAGAGGAACGCATATGGAGTTTGCTTCTGCCCATGCCAAGGAAGCAAGAGTTTATTCCTTTTGGGGGTAAGTCAGAAGAGCCAGGGCAGATGAAACAGGGCTGCGTGGAGGCAATTTTCATCGCAAGCGACTTGGAGGATCGTGGCCGTCGCGAGGAGGCCCAGGCAGCCTAGACAGGGGACAAAGACTGCACGCAAAGCTTACAAGATACAGATCGTTTTCTCCTGGGTGACCGATACAGGCAGTTGTGGATCTGGGGAAGCTTCCAGCTGGTCTGCCCTGCGGCGGCAGGAGTCTTGGGAAGACGCTGCTATTATTTCACAGGCCTCGCCTCGACTGGAGACGTACCTCCGAGAGACCGCCTGTCCTTTCGTGCCCCCCTGCGATCGGCGGGGAGCGCCTCTCTGCGGGTACCGTCTGTTAGTCTTGTCCATACAGTGAGGGCTCGCAGGGAGACGTTTGCGGTGGCCGCCCCGATGCTATGGAATTCCCCTCCCCCAGAGGTTCGTCTGAGCCTGGGTCTCTTCCGGAGGTAGCGATGCAAGATCTTGCTTTTTGTTAAGGCCTTTGGCAGGCAGGGATAAGGGATCGGGAGGTTCGGTGGAGTTTTGGGGAGGGTTCTGTGGGGTTTTTATGTTGTTTTAGATGCATTCTTATTATTAGTTTTATAAGACACCCTGAGCCTTCTGGGAAGGGTGGGGTAGAAATGAAAATAAATTTAAAATACCCCATACAAAGGGACATTTTCACTTCCTCATTATGAGTCTCTGCACAAAATGCCTCGAGTGTAACAACTGCACCAGAGAAAGCTACCCTTGCTTTGGTCATGTTCTTACCAACAGTTAATTTGATGTAAATGGCCCTTCCTTCTGTTTTACTCCTGAAGTGTTCACACAGGGTGCTAAACAGATGTTATTCAGGAGTAGGAAGAGAAGTAGATAAGTCCGAAAAATCAGGACTAAGTACTCCTCTTTGGTTTGCATTTCAAAGTAAACGTGTGTGGACACTTATCGGCATGAGGTTGGTGATATTCATGCTGAGTTAGAAAGGAAATTGGTGCAGTAATACTTCAGTTTACACTGTTCATCTGTTGAATACTACTGAAGTGGAGTAGTTACTACCACTGAATTAAATCAAAGTATTTACCACAGTTCACATTGCCTGAATGCTACCAAAGTGGAGTAGTTACTTCAGTTTAATACAGGGCATGTTCAGATGAACAGTTAAACTGATTTAATAAAACTTTAACTCAGTTTAACTCTGGTACTGTTCACATGAACAGGGCTTTAAGCCAAAGTTATTCAGGAGGAAAAAGAGTATGTAGTCCTGAAAAATCAGGAGTACATACCCCCCCCCCTTTGATTATTAAATCGGTTGTACTATTAGTCTGAACTTTGGGGTTTTAGGGACACAGGGCTCAATCCCAGCTTCCCCTGCACAGCCTGTCTAGTATGGTATTGGCAGACTGGAGTGGTTACTTCAGTTTAAACTAATTTAGATACTTCAGTTTAGCTGTTCGTCTGAAACCTACAGAAGTGGAGTCATTACTTCAGTTTAATAAAACCAATTTAATAACTTCCATTTAGCCCTCTTCGTCTGAATGTGCCCTAGGTCAAAGCAGTTACCTCAGTTTACCTTGTTTGTGTGAACGCTACCACCGTGGAGTAGTTACTTCAATTTAATTAAATCAAAGTAGCTACCTCCGTTTACTTCAATCTGTTGGAACGTGGCCTTTGAGGCAATGGCTTTGCCACCAACACCAGAAATGGCCAGCTCTGGAGAAAACAGTCAGTTTCTCCAAAGGTAAGATCTCTATCCAGAGGACAAGGACCCTATGAAGCAGGTAACCACAAGCCAGCAATGAATGCAGTTCCCTGAACACATTCTGCTTTCCATCCTCTGGAAAGCAAAAAACAGTGTTGTAACACTTGGCTTCTTGGTAACTAAACCCAGAGTAACTAGCTGTGACGTAACTTATTGCAAAATGTTTTATCTGAACGCAGCCTGAACAGACCGGTGTCTCAGGGACCAGATGCTGCTTTGGTTGTCGGGCCTGATCCAGGAAGAGAGGTTCGATAGCATCTAGCCAAACTGGTTCTAGCACCTGTGGGGGGCCTTACAAATCCTCCCAGGAACACACTTTGTGGGGGCGCACCTGGAACCGCCAGGCCACCTTCCGGTGAAGAGTTAGTTTGATGGAGTTGGGTCTTTCTTCTATTTGACTCCTGAGGAGTTCACATGAACAGAATGCTAAACCAGTATTATTCAGGTGTAGGAGGAGAAGTATGTGATCCTGAACAAGCAGGGCGTGTACTACCCTGTAAATCAAATTTGCAGATAACACCAAGTTATTCAAGGTAGTTAAAACACAAGCAGACTATAAGGATCTGCAACAGGATCTTATGAGACTGGGTGCCTGGGCATCTACATGACAGATGAGATTTAATGTGGACAAGTGCAAAGTGATGCACATAGGGGAAAAATAACCCTAACTATGAGTACACAATGCTGGGTACTAAGCTAGGAGTTACCACTCAGGAAAAGGATCTGGGAGTGATTGTGGACAATACACTGAAATCCACAGCGCAGTGCGCAGCAGCAGTCAAAAAAACAAACAGAATGTTAGGAGTTATTTGCAAAGGGCTAGAGAATAAAACTGAGTGAGGATGTCATAATATCTCTATAAAAATCAATGGTGCGACCGCACCTCGAATAGTGTGTGCAGTTCTGGTCGCCCCCATCTAAAAAAAGACATAGCGGAACTAGAAACAGTACAAAGAAGGGCAACGAGAATGATAAAGGGTCTGGACCGGCTTCCATACGAAGAGAGGCTCGACAAGCCGGGTCTCTTCAGCTTAGAGAAGACCTTTTTTTTCTTCTCTAAGACTTTTTGGATAGGTTGGGGCTAGCTGATAGGAAAAAAGACCCTATGCAGGCAATGATTATTACCAGAGCAAAGGATATTGCCTGGCAAAATGATGTGGCCACTGTAAGAAAGACTTGGCATATGAAGGATTACCTCCAGTGGGCCCCGTGCAGTGGCAAGCCAGCGACATATCTAGCAACAGCTATACCCCCAAGAGGGAAATATCTATTTATGGCAGCAAGGTTTAATGCCCTCCCATCTAAAGTCCTTGAGGGAAGGCAGGGGGAAGTCCCTTACGGAGACAGATTGTGTCCTTTTGATAACATCATTGCCGAGCCTACTCAACACACTTTGATTGCCTGTAGGCTCTATGATGACATAAGGAGGAAAATGTTGTCCACTTTTTTGGATAAATTCCCAGGGAGGGGGGGAACACGAGTTGATGCTGCTGGCTCTTCAAGATACAGACCACAATATTACCGGAATGGTGGCCAACTTCTGGACACAGGCTTTCCATGTTCGGCAGAACTTTTGGGAGTTCAAGTGTGCTGATGCTATGGAGTGATATTTCCTTGGAATTATGATTTTATTATTAGTATTTTACTACCTACTTACCTTTTGTTTTATGTATTTTCTCTTTTGAAATTTGGGTAGGTAGGTTATTTGTAAATTGGTTTTACCGTATTATTGATTTGTTCTTTGAATGATTTATGAAATGGCCTACGGCTATGCTAAATAAAATACTTTGAGCTTAGAGAAGAGAAGACAGAGGGAATATGATAAAGGTTTACAAAATCTTGAGTGGTGTGGAACGAGTAGATAGGGAACGGTTATTTACCCTCTCAAATAGTATTAGAACTGGGGGACACTCCAGGAAACTAGTTGCCGGCAGATTTAAAACAAATAAAAGGAAGTACCTTTTCACTCAACGCATAATTAACTTATGGAATTTGTTGCCAGAGGACGTTGTCAAGGCCAGTATTGGAGCTGGGTTTAGAAAAGGCTTGGATAAGTTCTTAGAGAGTAGGTCCATTAATGGCTATCAGCCAAGTAGCTTATGGGATGAACTTACTCTCGGGAGCTGGGAGTGAACAACAGAGAATGGATTGCCCATTGGGACTTTTGGTTCTTCCCCCATGCGATCAAGATTGGCCACTGTCGACGGACAGGATGCTGGGCTTGATGGACCTTGGTCTGACTCAGTCTGGCACTACTTATGTTCTTACCTTCCCTTTGGTATGTATTCTGAAGTAACTGTTTGTACAAACATCTATGCATGAAGGTTGCAACCACAGGTCAGGGATCATTACATCTCAGCTGGGGGGGGGGGGGGGAATTGACACAGTACTACTATGGTTTCCTCCAACTCGAGGGGACGTGACCTGTGAGAGGTACCTGGACAGTAAACAGTTTAGGGATGTCAAGTATAGTTTGGGGCAATTCTGCAAAGGTTTTTTTAAGACTAACCAACCAGCCAGGCTGATATAGACTCACTGAACCACTGCAGCATACATGCAACACTGCCAGCTTGTCCAGCATTGGAGGGGAGACCCCCTTCCTGATCAGGGGGCTCAAGAGCCACATTCCAGAACTCACGCAGACTCTCTGAATCACACTCAGAGCAACGCCCCTTCAGAAAGACACACACAGATCAAGCCTGTTGCATCCAGTTCAATTCTCTAGCAAAGTCAAATATCCTAACGGAGTAACGCGCAGGTTTGGAACTCACAAACCAGGCCGTTCCAAAAATCATGAAACTGGTCTAACATTCGTGATTTTTTAAAAAAAAAATTATTTTTTTTCCCTGTCATTAGGATGTAGGTATTCGGGTTAACACAGCAGGCATGCGTTCAAATGTTCCTGGCTTTTTAGTTAGAACAGGGATCCTCACAATTTCAGTAGCCCGGACTTAAAGAAAACACCTAAAATTAAAAGACTCATGATGAAATTACAAGGGTCACAGAACCCTGTTCTAGTGGAATCAGTAAATGCAGGCCCTACCAAGTTAGCCCCTGGTATACCTTGATGTATGTATTGCTGGGGAGAAAAGACGACAGACAGCAGCTACAACAAAGAGATTATGCAGTTGTTCAGCAAAGACAGTGAACAGTACAGCGGAGGCAAAGCATGAGGAGATAAACAAGAATCTACCTTACTCGTTGAGTGGGGACAAATGGGTCTTGAGGGCGGGGGAAGAATTGGTGGCTCGACAAACCAGCTCAGACCACCCTGACTATCTGGGGTTCTTGGGAGGTAGAGGAGATAGAATCGAGCTTCTGGGTAAAATCCTTATCATGAAGTTCTAGAACTGGAAGGGACCCCAAGGGTAATTGAACCCAGCTCCCTGCTTGGTGTAGGAGCTCCTTTCCCAAAAGGAGGCTCATCCAGACTCTTTAAAAAAAAAAAAATCTCCAAACATGGAGAATCTACAACTTCTCTAGTTGGTTAGTTCTGCAGCACGTGACTGTCCTTGCAGCCAGGAAGGCTTTTCGGAAGTTCAGTTTAAATATATCTACCTTCCTTCAGCTTGTACCTGGTCACCCTCTGTCCTGTCTTCCAGGGCAAGGAAAAAATCATTGTTCATCTTTACAGCAACCTTTCAAATATTTATAAACTAGTCTATCCCCCGCCCTCCCCACCCCCACAAACCGTCGCCTTCTGCTCTGTTCTCCAAGCTGACCATTATTATTATTATTATAAACGTTTATATAGCGCCAGTCATGTGATCTGGCGCTGTACAGAACATACAAACAGACGCGGTCCCTGCCTGTGGCTTACAATCTAAAAGACAAGGAGGGGGAGACAGAGAGAGGGGACAGTGGGAGAGACAGCAGAGAAGACAAACATTCAAGCAGATGCGAAGACTCAGGTGCGTGTGCTTGGCTTGGCTACAAATCAGGATGCGGCCGTCTGCAGAGGAGAGCAGACAGTAGGTATATGGGAACGTCTAGCAGGGATTGGGAAAGGTGGCGAGGAAAAAGTGGGTCTTGAGGAGGGATTTGAAGGAGCGGAGGAAGGGGGCAAGGCGGATGTGGGCAGTGAGGGAGTTCCAGGCATGGGTGGCAGCGAGGGAGAAGGGTCGAAGGCGGTTGGGTGAGCAGGAGAAACGAGGGAGAGTGAGGGAGGGGACAGAGGAGGAGCGGAGAGCGCGTGCAGGAGCGCGTAGGGAGATTAGGTCCGAGAAGTAAGGGGGAGCTTGGTCGTGCCTCCTGAAAATGGGGTGCCCCAAACTGAACGTGGTCTCCCAGGTGTGAGCTAAGCAGAGCCGAGTAGAGCGGCACAGTGACGTCCCGTGTCTTGCACACAATGCTTTACGGACACAACAGGGGCCGAACCATCAGTCACCAAACCTAAGGTCTGTTGAAGCAACCTAAAATGGCAATAGCCTTCTTTACAACAGCATCCCACTGCTGAGCCATGGTTCAGTCACAGGGACGCATATCGATTTGTAGATCTTTTTATTGCTGTACAACTACTGATCTCGATAGCCCTCATTTTTGTCTCCAATGCAGGTTTTGTGGGGGGAAAAAACTTAAAAACCAACTGAAATTGTACCGTGGGTGTCTAGTACTGGGAAACCCGACACGAGCAGCATTTGGCGAAACACGGTCCTGAAAATGTTGCGAATAGAACCAGCACGTGGAGGCCTAGGTGGAGAAGCAACAAATAGGTCCATGGCTTCTCTAGGGGGCAGCCAGTAGCATTGTGGACACACTGGCATTATGCACCTGCTTCACACAGTGACCTATATTCGGTGAGCCGAAATATGCTCGGTAGGAAATCGAGGGGGGAGGAGAGAGGTTAACTAGCAGTTTCCCTCCTGACTTGGTTGACTGCCAAGGTCATGTAGGGGTCAGGCCGAGTTCTTGGCTTGGCCTTTTGTATTTTTCTTTTTTTCTTTTCCTCCCTTCCTTGTGTACACACTGATAGGGTGCATAGAACCAAACCTCAACGGTGTTTATCGCGCAGGAGGCGGTGGGTGTAGGGAGGGGGGGTTATCAGTGCAGAGTTCAGGGGAAGCAGGAAAAGGGGTCAGGTGCGGGTCAGGGTGTGGTGTTGCCCCACTGCCTTATCAGCAGCCGAAGAAAGTGAATCCACCTGGCTTGTTGCTAGCTGTTAAGTACGGCGAGGTCAGCCAACGTGTCAACGGGTCACGCAGAGTTCAGTTTCATCCAGCCCTCGGTTATCGGCAAGATTTAGTTCATCAACTTTCCCGACTTGCAACGGCTGATTTCCTGCCGGCGTTCTCCCCTCCCTGTAATCTAAACAGACAAGTGCAGGGTTCGGCCCCGCAGACTGGTCCTGTCAGCTGCTTGCGAGGGTCACTCCCCTCCCTGCGTTAATCTGACCGCAGGCTCCTTCGATTGCTCTAATTCAGCTTGCATGGGGAAGGTGTGCGCGCACGGGAAGGGATGCCCTTTGTTTAATGCAGGACCGGAAAAATGACCCAAGAATCTGTTTGATTATGGCACCCAAATGCCTGTTTCCCTTGGAAGCGGGTTGCGTTTTGAAAAGCTTTGAGAACAGTCAGACTGCTCCCCCCCACCCCCCAAATAAAATTGTTGCTAAAAGGGTTAAAAACTTGTGACCTGAACATTTCTATTTATACATATCATTTCAACTATCTGAAGGGCTGTCACACAGAAGATGGAGCAGACTTGTTCCTGACGGCACGACTGGAACCAATGGGATCAAATTACAAGCAAGCAGATTTCGGTTAAAACGTTAGGAAGAGCTTCCTAACGGTAAGAGCTGTTCGACAGCGGCACAGACGCTGCCTAGGACGGGGGTGGGCTCTCTCCTTCGCTGGAGGTTTTCAAACAGAGGCTGAACGGCCCACCTGTCGGGGATGCGGTCGCTATGGATTTCTCCTGTTGAGCAGGGGGCTGGACTAGATGCCCTCTAAGGCACCTTCTGATTCTATGAAATGAGAAGGCTAGAAGGGACTTTAAGAGATTATCCAGCTCACCCCCCTGCAGACGGGGCTATTATACCAAACACACGGAAATAGGCTCATTCCCTCTAGGGTTCCCTCAGCAAAGATCATTCATCTTGCAGAATCGTTAGCCCAGGAGGAAGCGAATGATTGTTTAAACGCTTCAGTGTCAGGCGTCCCTCTTCCTCTTTCACACGATGACTTACTCGTTCTTGTGTCTGGTCTCTGCCCAGGGGTCCGGCAGCTCTGACCTCCCCCCGCCCCAATCTTCAAATCCCTCCTAAAAACCTACCATCTTCTGGCAGTCTTACCCCCTCCCCCCCCCTTTCTCTTCTCCTCCTAGATTCCTGGTCTCTAATGTCTATGCTCAGCATTCCCTGGGATGGGGACTCCGAGGGGCCACTCTGAAAATGGGTACGTGCTCCGAGGGCCACAGAGAAGCTGTGGGTTTGGGGGGGACGGGGGGGGCACTCAGGAAGAGGAAGTACGTGGGGGGGGGGGGGGGGGGGGGGGGGGGGGGGGGGGGGGGGGGGGGAGCTCAGGAGGAGGTGGGTCCAGATCATCGATTTCTGTCATGGATTTGTCTGTCCCCTCTCCTTGCGTGCACGCGCTCATCTTTGCTCGATTACCCTCAGCTCAGCTTTTTAGTGCTTGGGGGTAGGAACCGGCTCCAGGGGCCAAATCCAGGAGCTGGAAAGGCTAGTCACGGATTGCATTTGGCCCCCCGGGGCCTAGGGTTGCCGGCTATGCCAATTTTAAAGGCACACTTACATGTTGCAAGCCAGGCCCTGCATTGGTAGCTAAGGCGCCAATGCACGGGCCTGCAACGTCTGTTTTTTGTAAGTGTGCCTTACAAATTGGCATAGCCGGCAACCCTACCCAGGCCTGAGGTTCCCCATCCCTACCCACACCTATGCACAATGCACCTACAACACCATGACTGTCTCCCCACCTCTCCTCCTATGTGCCCCTCCCCATGCCCATTCTAGACTGTAAGCTCCTTGGGGCGAGGACCCTGCTCTCATTACGGCTGTTTCGTGCTGGGCACACGGCTACCGACGCTACATTCATTAGTAATAGTAATACAGAAGCCCCCCAACCCCCTTGGATTGATACTGACATCAAGTCATTTTTAAAACTTCCTATGAAGACGATGACCCCCCCCCCCCAACTTCATAGCATCTCCCCCCCACCCCCCGCTCTCCCCACAGCTGGGAAGTCTCTCGTCATGCTTCACCCAAGCCCGCTTTACTGCAACCCAAGTCCTGTTTACAACTTCCCCTGCCCTCTGTCACGGCCCTGGAAACCCCCTGCTCGTGGCTGAATTATGGCACGCCGGGGCCGTGCGTCTCTTAACCGAGGCCGGTGACAAGCCGCTCAAAGAACAATGACAGCAGGGAGGACAGCCCCGGCCTGTCTCTCTAGCCGAAGCGGAGAGTCTGTCGCCACTGACAAATCCATCAACCCTGCCTAGTCCTGATAAGGGGCTGAGCAGGCGGGAGCAAGAAGAAAGCTGCCCGAGGAACGTTCGCTCCAGCGATGACAATGAGCTATTTGAGAGGGGGGAAGCTTCACGATCAGGGGCCAAAGGCGGCCCGTGGCTAGTGGTTTTATCTGGACCTTTTCCAAATCTTAGTTCTGTGCCCTGGATCCAGTCCTTCCCTTGCCCCTCAAGCATTTAAAGCAAGGGTGGGGAAACTTTAAAAACAACAACAACAACAACAAAAAACCCACTCCGGAGCCATTTGGAAAACTGGCACAAGCTCCAGGGGCCAGACACAAGTTGAGGGCTGAGATGCTTAAGAGAGGTAACTCAAAAAAGGGATGAAGGGAACACACAGAGACACACAGACACACCCATATTCCCATTTTACAGATGGGGAAACCGAGGCCAAGAGGTTGTGACTTACCCAAGGCCATTCTAGCCAATGAACTCGCTGGGTGGCCTTGGGCAAGACACAGCCTCTTGGCCTCAGTTCCTCATCTATAAACGAGGGACTGTTTGTCTTTCCCTGTGTTCCCCTCACCCTTGTCCATCTTAAATTGTAAGCCCACTGGGCAGGGACCCGTCTCCAAAAGTCTGTGGCTGTACAGCGCTGTGTCTGCCTGGTAGCGCTATAGAAATGAGGAGGAGGAGCAGCAGTCAGAAAAGGGGGGTGAGATCCTGGCTCTGCCCCCTGGCCCTTGTGAGCATGCCCTCACCTTTTGCTCCCTTACCCTCAGCTTTTTAGTGCTTGGAAGCAGGAACTGGATCCAAGGGTCAAACCCAGAAACTGGAAAGGAGATGTACAAAAGCTTGCTTTGGGTCTCATTTGGCCCCCAGGCCTGAAGTTTCCCACCCTTGATTTAAAGAATGAGCTCAGGAAAGGGTCATACATTCAAGGACTGAGCATGTAGCTCTTCACAACCTCGCTCCCCGCTACCTCTCTGCACTTATCACCCTCCATACTCCAGCCCGTGCACTTCGCTCCTCCTCTGTCCCTTCTCTCACCCTTCCACGCCTTCCCTGCTCCCCTAAGCGCCTTCGTCCCTTCTCACTTGCTGCCCCCCATGCCTGGAACTCCCTCCCTGTCCACATCCGCCTTGCCCCCTCCCTTCCTACCTTCAAATCTCTCCTTAAAACTCACCTCTTTCGCTCTGCTCTGTCTGACTCTTTATCCTGCTGAGCCACTATTCCTATACCTACGATCGGTTTACCCTTATCCTTGCCACATGGACCTGCCTGCTGTCATTCTCATCGTAACCAAGCCAAGTACGTGCACTTGAGACCTCGCATCTTCATGAATGTTAGACCCCTTGTCTCTCCCTCTGTTCCCCTTCCTAAGTCTCTCCCCCAGCTCCTGTCTCTCAGAATGTAAGCCCTAGGGGCAGGGACCCTGTCTATTTTATTACTTTGTAAAGTGCCAGGTACACTGCTGGCGCTATATAAATGTTTGTTAATAATAATAATAATAATAATAATAATGTAGCCTTGACATAGATCCATTATTTATTATTATTATTATTTGTATAACAACAACAACAACAAACAAGAATTTATATAGCGCGAGCAATCTGGTGCTTTACAAAATAATTGAATAGACACGGTCCCTGCCCTAGGGCTTACAATCTGAGAGAGCCGGGGGGGAATGCGACGATGATGAAGGAAGGGGAACAGAGGGAGAGACAAGGAGTGTAACATTCACGAAGATGCGAGGTCCCAGGTGCACGCGCTTGGCTTGGGTCAGATCCATGATCTGACACACACACACCCACCCCAGTTTTGTGCACATCCCCACCCCCAACTTCCATGGAGGCAAAGCTCATACTAATTTCCAAAGCGGCCCCTGTGAGGGAAAAGATTCCCCATTCCCGAGCTATTGGGACAAGACCAGGAAATGCAGTCCTGAAATAAGTTGCCCACAGTGGCTGCCAGGCAGAAGTAATCGGTTTCTGTGCTATTCTAGAGACTTAGCCTTGTCCACCTAAAGAAACTCTACTCGCTCAACCTCGTCCAAGCCACCCTCCACCCCCAACCACTGTGTGGACAAGAGCCAATCACTTAAGGCTGGTTTAAAAATCACATCCCTAGCTCAAACTGTTGCAACTAGATGGGACGTGCAGAAGTGTCGAGAACCCAGATTTCCCACCGACGTCAAATGGAATCACGTGCGCCCAGCAGTTCTAAAAGCCAGGCCCTCAATCTGGCATTGGCCAATGTAAATAACGCCAGCAACGTAACTGGTGCGGAACAGTCAGGATTAGAAACAGTTCCCTGCCCTGAGGGGCTTACAGTCTAGAATGGACAAGGAAGGGGAGACTGGAATGGGAGGGTGGCGGGGTCACAGGGAAGAGACAGGGATAGGGCTCAAACAAGAACCTGATTCTTGCTAAGAGTTCTCGATTCTCACGTGACCTTGCCGGGATCTTGTCAACGGTTTGAGATTTGTGCGAGAATCTCACTTAAAATTAAAAAATAAAGCACTGGGCAGGCACAAGATGACCGCTGACCATTCTGCCCAGACACAGCCCTTTTCCAAAATGGTGGCAACGCTGTCAGCGCCGTTTGCGCAAGCACAGAATGGCCCAGCAGCCATTTTGTGCATGCAGAGGTTGTTTTTATTCCCCCTCCCCTTCATTGCTTCGGTGCCAACGGAGAGATGGACGCGGGCGGCGGAGACAGGAGAGGAAAGAAGAGATGGACAGACAGATGCGCGACGCAGCATACACGGCTCAGGTAAGTAGAATCTTCTCAAGAACTAGGGCTTTAACGAGAACGAGTTTCAGCCCCAGAAATGGACTGGTACATCCCCATTTTACAGATGAGAACTTGTGGCGGAGCGAGGGCTGCCCGAGGTCACATGGTGAGTCCATGGCTTACCGGGTCCAAGTTCAGCACCTGATCCACTAAGCTACACTGGCCCCAGTAATGAGAGGCTGGCCCAGTGGTTCGAGCGCTAGCCGGGAATCTGGTATTATTATTGCTATTTCTCAGGCAGCAGCAGGGCTGCTCTTACTACAGGGTGACCCATTTTCACCAGGACAGGTTGTGGGGGACCCACTCCCTCAGTAGGGCCCCAAGCATGACCCCCTTCAGGGCGCCGCAGAGGCGGCCCCCAAGGGGGAAGGGCTAATTGGGGTGGGGCATGTTTTATCTTCACCCTGGGACCCGCAAATCCTAAAGCCAGCCCTGTGCAGTAGCAATGTGACTGGCACTGAGCTATCATTAACTAGAGACAGATCCTTGACCCCAGAGACTTCCAGTCTGGGAGAGACAAGAGAAATATTCATCAAGTTGTAAAGCTGCAGGTGCACATGCTTAGCCGAGTTACAAGAGGGTAGGGGAGTAGAAGGAACATTAATGAGCACTCTGTAGGGGGGTGAGTAGCTAGAAAAGCCAAGGAGACCTGAATTCAACTCCCACGCTGCCACAGACTGTCAGTAGGGCCCTGGGCAATTCACCTGTCTTTCGCTATCCTGAAAAAAATGGTGCCTGTGCTCCCTCCACTTGCACAATGCAAGGAGCAGTTTTGTACCCCTGGCAAGTTCCCACAATTCTGGGGAGCTTCTCAGTTGCCCAATTGATGCCCACGTACTGAGATGGCTAATCAACGACCCAAAATTCCAGGTGTAGCAAAACAGGCTAGCTGATGTGGCCTGGCCCTTTAAGGTAGAGCACCAGTGAAAGCTCGCGCCAGCTGGGTTAGTGCTGGTGCTGTGGCGGCACAGGAAGGTGCTTTCATGGGCCACAGCTAGGTTAGGCCTCAGGCTTGGGGGAGGGGGGGGCGCACTGATGGGACTGGCTGGGCTGGGAGCTCAGTGAGGGAGGCTGGAGAAGCAGGAGTTGAGGGGGAAGTTTTGTTTAAGCCCTAAGTGGCCCAGGAACAGGGCTGGACCTGAGGGAGGCAGGAAGGAGGCAGGAGGAGCTCTGCCTGAAGAGAGAAGACAGTTCCCTGGTTGAGGGAGAGCCCTTTAGAACTGGACTCGTAAAGGACTTCGGTAAGATCCTGTGTGGGTCAGCCTCAGTTCGGCACGGATCCTGATACGACTTACCCCGTGCCCGCACGCCCCCGTTACACAGGGTACTACCAAGAAACTGATTTGCCGTTGAACCAACCCATTCCAACTTCCTGCACAACTCCAAATCATTTCCAAGTGACACTCGCCGAGTTCCCACGATTCATCGTTTCTGGTTTACCGCCCCTTGCTCATTTAACCCCATGCCAACCATACTGCCAAGCAAACCCACAAAATAAGATGGCGCACTCATCACCGTCGATGCTAAAGTCATTATCACCAGAAAGAGAGAGAAACAGTATTGCACGGCCCCCAACGCGCACACCCCGACCGAAAGCAAAGCTGCACTCAGGAGATTCAAACCAAGGTAGCCAATGATAAATAAATGCAGCAACTCACTGCCTGACGGGGGTGGATCATCAGGAGCGTATTACACACCGCGGCGCCCCAGAGTCTGCACTGGTTGACAATTGCGTTCCAGGGAAAATTCAAGGTGCTGGTTTTGACTTATAAAGCCCTGAACAGTCTGAGCCCTTACACACCTAAAGGAGCACCTTCCTCACGTCCCCTCGCGGCCTCTAAGGTCAATCGAGAGCTCCCCCTTTACAGGTACACTCTTTGCGATGCATCCACACAGCAAGGGCGTGCCGAGAGACGTTCTCGGTGGCTGCTCCACAACTTTGCAACTCCCTGCCCTTGGAGGTTCACCAAAATTTGAGTATCTTCTGGAGACAATGTGAGCCTTTTTTATACATATAGACAGGCATTTAACAGGTGGGGTTAGGGTTTGGGGTGCATTTTATGGGTCTTTTGTGTCTGGTTTTATGGTTTCTCTCTCTGTGGTTTATATGGTATTAGTCCCACCAGAGTCTTCAGGGAAGAGTGGGACGCAACCAAAATCGATTACAATAAATAAACTGAGATGAGCTTGAAACCGAGGTAAACAGAGGTGACTAAAGAGCAGACAGAAAGAGTCAGAAACATGGCAAACGGATTAAAAATAAAAGAAAATTGGCAAATGGGCAAAATGGCACAAATTTGGTAACACATGGAACTTGTCAGACATGGAACAGGTACTGCCGGCCACTGGAGGGAAACACATCTTCTGGGCCAACGTAGGGGGTCATGCTCCTTCCTCCAGGAGGAGGATGCTCCAGCCGGCGGAGGGATGGGTGAGGTGGGGGGATGGAGGAAGGCTCCCCATCTCCGGCGCTGGCCCACCCTGCAGGGCACAAGCTGCAACAGTTCACATACCTCGGCCAGGCGTACGATTTCATGGCTGAACACATTAGTTCTACTCTTTTGCTGACCCTGCGTTTGCTGCCATTTCGCTCTTACAAGGGTAAGTTCCTGCTACTGGGATTTCACCTGCCTGGCTTTTGTGGCGCTCAGTAAATGCAGGTTCATCCCTTGCGTCAACAGGCCACGCGGAGTTCAGGCAACACCTCGCGGCATTACAACTTCTTCCAAAACACACCAATTACGTGCTATTTTCAGCTCTCAACAATCCTACCAGGGCCGCTGAAGCACAGGCTCACCCTGCCTGCTTCGACTTCAGGAATCTATTCCCTCTAAGTGGTCGAGTAAAGTCATTTTCTCTGCGGCTTTAAACAAATTGTTTGCCTCGTGCCACAATGCCGACAAAAGAGAGCTACGGCTCATTTTTATTTCCTGATTAGCGCTGCTCAATTAAACCCCTCTACTCCCCAGCACCAAAAGCTAATCTGCTCTAAAAGGGATTCTAATCTCCTTTCGAGAAGTAAAACTGGCCCCGACTTAAGCATGATTTCCACCTGTTTAGGGGGTCTAGCCGTCCTCAAGAAACGCAAGTTCAGCCAGCGTGCCAAGGGACCATGCAGAGTTCAGGCTAACGCCTCTGCCATCAGTAGGTTAATTATAACTTCATTTCCAATTACACACACACACCGACTCCAAGCTTGCTTCAACTTCAAGTGACCTCACCTGCTTAATTTATTTATTTTTGTCTATGTGAAGTAAATTTCTTGTCAGCAAAGAAAAAAGGCCAAGCAGAGTTCAGGGTAACAATTCACATTTTTTAAACAGGTCGGCCAGAATTAAATCCTAACTTCACACACCAAACATGCTTGAGACTATATTGGGGAGGGGGGGGGGAAAGCTTTAAAAATGAAAGCCACCATTTCCCTAGCAGTGCAAACATATTAATAGAATTGCAGCATGATGCCTGCTTGGCTAGTTTTTTAAAACAGGCTGCAGTTGTAAGACCTCCTTTCTTAATTGCACAAACAAAAGCCACTTTCCAATTTGAAATCATTATGAATGTGGCTTCTGGGTGTCATTAATTATGCCGGCACATCTTACAATGCCAGGCAGCGCATCAACCTTCACGTTTTCGTCTAGGCTGCTACTTTGCGTGTTATCGAACGAGACGATAGCTCCGCAGGACTCTGCGTGCAGCCCCCAATCATACGTTTAGTGCGTCCAGCCTAATAAAAGGGAAGCTCCCTGCCCATATTTCATGTGCTTGGGTCAGCTTCCACCGGTGGCGCTAGTGATCTGCCTCCCTGGCGGCTGCCTAGAGATCTCCCTCTACCTCCACGGTCTCCCTCCCCAGCTCTCAACTGAGAGGTGGCCGTGGGGGAGGGAGATTGCTAGCGCTCCTGCCACTCGGCTAGTTGGCCGCGCTAGGTGGGAGTCTATGTGCTGGTGGAGCTGGATACCATCGAGGCTGTGGGCGGATCTAGTTGACAAGATGCGGACACATGGGTCCCTGTTGGGTCTGACTGGCCAACCTCAGAGACCATGACAGAACAGCAGTAACTGAAAGACCGCCACCGCTTCTTCCCTGCTGTTCTGTCATGGTCTTGGAGATATTTATTTTTTTATTTATTTATTTTATTAAATTTATACCCCGCCCCTCCTGCGAAGCAGCCCGGGGCGGCTTCCAGCAGATAAAATACAATAAAAGCAATTTAAAACATTTCATAATAATATTAAAATATTAAAACAGGGCTAAAAATCGTACTATATAATAAATAACAAATCAGGTGGGGGAGCTAAAAAAACCTCACCCTACCCAAAGGCCTGGGCAAACAACCAGGTTTTGCAGCTTCGCCGGAATATCAACAAAAGAACTGCACGCACAACCTAGCTGCCAGGGCCGTCCCGCGCATGCGTGCCTTTTCCCGAAATAGTGCCGGCATGTGCAGACTGGCTGCCCTTNGGGGGGGGGGGGGGGGGAGGGAGGGCACGCATGTGCAGAACCACCCTGGGAGCCATTTTCCACATGCGCAGCGATTTATTTTTAATTTAATTTTTTTTTTTAAAGAATCACTGCGCATGCAGAAAATGGCCACAGGGCCATTCTGCGCATCCGCAGCCCTTCCCCAAAATGGCACCAGCAGCGTTGGTGCCATTTTGGAAAAGGGTTGTACATGCACAGAGTGGCCCAGCAGCCATTTCGCAGATGCGCAGTGATTTTTAAAAAATAAAATAAATTCTTAATAAAATAGACAGAACCCCCCTCTCCCCACCCCCAAAAAACGAAAGTTGGCAGGAACCAGGTCTTTCCTGGGGTGGGCCGCTTGTTGTGGTACTCCCTCCCTCCCTCTGGACGTCCATCTCAGTTTCTTCCGCCTCACTTTTAAAAAAACACCTAAAAGACTTATTTATTCTCCAGGTGCTTGTAGGAGCCACGGCTGGTTCCCTTTAATGTGTGTTGTCCACCCCCCCTTACCTTTCCTTTTTAAAATGGTTTTAAAATAAATGTATATTTTAAAATGGATTGTATCGCTATCGGTCAAGGCCGGTAGCATAGCTGAGTTTAAGAAAGGGTTGGACAAGTTTCTGGAGGATCGGCCCGTTAGTAGCTATTAGCCAGGTAGGTTTAGGGGGAATGGAGACTCTTACTGTCAGGAGCTGGGAGCGAACAGATTGCCCAATCATGACCTGTTGGGGACTTCTCCAAGCCACCGTGATTAGCCACTGTTGGAGACGGATGCTGGGCTCGATGGACCATTGGTCTGACCCAGTATGGTGCTACTTATGTTCTTATAAGTTGTATTTTTATGCTGTAAAAGGTTCCGAGCACCATTTGGCAGTGAGGCACTATAAAAACAAGATTTATCATTACTCATTCTGTGTACAGTGGTCCTACCATAACTTGCTGTAGTTGCCCAAGAATGATGGTTATAACATGTGATAACTCTTGTGCGAAACAGCTATTCTGTGCTGCAGAGATAGCAAATATTTCACCAACTGCTTTAAACGCCTTGAAAATGCCAGCCCGTGGATCACCTTCCAAGACAGGTGTGCGCTCTGCCTTCCCTTTAAGGCATTCGGAGAGATTAGTACAGGCAATAACCTGTGCAACATCTGCTTGCCAGTCACATCAGATAAGTAACTAAGCAGGTCCTGTTTGGAGTTTTGGCACCAAACAGCTATGAAATCTGTGACTTGGCACCGACCCTAAGACCTGGAGGTCCCATTGAGGGAGAATTTCTTGTTTCGATAAGGCATCTTTTGGGTTTCTCTCTCCTTCGTCTCAATGTGTCGATCGGCGAACCCACGGCTTTCTGACTGTATTAAAGCCTTACTCCAAAATGATCAAGACGATGATGCGTGTAAATATCGCCTTCTTTGACATGAGACACACATGGGCGCAAGGATTTTGAAGGCCCATAGAATACTTTGCCTTTCTCCTGTACTAGACAAGGATCCTAAAGAGCTCTTGAAACATTCATCCAACCTTGTAAAATTCTACTAGGACAATCGTCCGGAGCCGGGGTGGGGGTTTCTTTTCCAATGAGTGAGGGAAAAGTGAGTTTATAAAATATCACCAAGGTGATATTTGGAGCAAAATAGAAAGGATTTTATGTTTGATCCATCATATTTGAACAACAATTTTGCAATGCTGCTTTGCTTGAAGTTTACAACCATCCTGTGAGATGGAGACACAAAGGCTAAATGACCCTCAAAAACAAACATAGCAAATCAGTGGCAAAAGACCATCTTGCCCCTTATATCCCCCTCATGGCCTCTAAGGTCACCAAGCTCCACCATTCTTGCAAGTTCCACCACTGAAATGCGTCCAAACAGTAAAGACGTGAATAAAGGTGATCATGGTGGCAGCGCCATCTTTCCTTGAAGATTTGCCGAATCCCTAGCTTAAGCATCTTCCGAAGGCAATGTACGACTTATCTATTTGGCCAGTCATTTAACAGGCAGGGTCAGGGATAGGAGTGTTTTTACAGGTATTTTATAGTGGTTTTATCCATGCGTGCGTGCGTGCGTGCTACCCTGAGCCTTCAGGGAAAGGTGAGATTAAAAAACAACTAATTAAAGTTAGGAGAAGAAACGGGTTTCTGTTCATCCCAATAAGTAGGATTGCCAGAATACTTTGCATCCACTGCCTAAAAGCATTTTATGCAGAGGATGTTCAGATGTGTAGTGTCATCACCCTTCAGGAAGAGGGAGTGTGTGGCAGCAAGATGCCCCGGGTCTGATGGCTTTTCTCCCAGCCTGCAAGACCTGGCTGTTCGCCCAGGCCTTCAGAGGGTAGGGAGGGGAACGTTGGGAGGGAGGGGGGTAGTTTTAATTATTCACAGTGTTGTTTTTTATGTATTTTATTGTTGTTTTAACTGTTGTGAGCCACCCCGAGATGCCGTAGGCATGAGGGAGCGGCCAATAAATATAAATGAATAAACAAACTGTGGGCACTTTTACACGCAACACAGAATGGGTGTTT
>QEPC01005437.1:1530749-1548613 GCA_003113815.1 Sphenodon punctatus | reverse complement strand
GGGAGGGCACGCATGTGCAGAACCACCCTGGGAGCCATTTTCCACATGCGCAGCGATTTATTTTTAATTTAATTTTTTTTTTTAAAGAATCACTGCGCATGCAGAAAATGGCCACAGGGCCATTCTGCGCATCCGCAGCCCTTCCCCAAAATGGCACCAGCAGCGTTGGTGCCATTTTGGAAAAGGGTTGTACATGCACAGAGTGGCCCAGCAGCCATTTCGCAGATGCGCAGTGATTTTTAAAAAATAAAATAAATTCTTAATAAAATAGACAGAACCCCCCTCTCCCCACCCCCAAAAAACGAAAGTTGGCAGGAACCAGGTCTTTCCTGGGGTGGGCCGCTTGTTGTGGTACTCCCTCCCTCCCTCTGGACGTCCATCTCAGTTTCTTCCGCCTCACTTTTAAAAAAACACCTAAAAGACTTATTTATTCTCCAGGTGCTTGTAGGAGCCACGGCTGGTTCCCTTTAATGTGTGTTGTCCACCCCCCCTTACCTTTCCTTTTTAAAATGGTTTTAAAATAAATGTATATTTTAAAATGGATTGTATCGCTATCGGTCAAGGCCGGTAGCATAGCTGAGTTTAAGAAAGGGTTGGACAAGTTTCTGGAGGATCGGCCCGTTAGTAGCTATTAGCCAGGTAGGTTTAGGGGGAATGGAGACTCTTACTGTCAGGAGCTGGGAGCGAACAGATTGCCCAATCATGACCTGTTGGGGACTTCTCCAAGCCACCGTGATTAGCCACTGTTGGAGACGGATGCTGGGCTCGATGGACCATTGGTCTGACCCAGTATGGTGCTACTTATGTTCTTATAAGTTGTATTTTTATGCTGTAAAAGGTTCCGAGCACCATTTGGCAGTGAGGCACTATAAAAACAAGATTTATCATTACTCATTCTGTGTACAGTGGTCCTACCATAACTTGCTGTAGTTGCCCAAGAATGATGGTTATAACATGTGATAACTCTTGTGCGAAACAGCTATTCTGTGCTGCAGAGATAGCAAATATTTCACCACCTGCTTTAAACGCCTTGAAAATGCCAGCCCGTGGATCACCTTCCAAGACAGGTGTGCGCTCTGCCTTCCCTTTAAGGCATTCGGAGAGATTAGTACAGGCAATAACCTGTGCAACATCTGCTTGCCAGTCACATCAGATAAGTAACTAAGCAGGTCCTGTTTGGAGTTTTGGCACCAAACAGCTATGAAATCTGTGACTTGGCACCGACCCTAAGACCTGGAGGTCCCATTGAGGGAGAATTTCTTGTTTCGATAAGGCATCTTTTGGGTTTCTCTCTCCTTCGTCTCAATGTGTCGATCGGCGAACCCACGGCTTTCTGACTGTATTAAAGCCTTACTCCAAAATGATCAAGACGATGATGCGTGTAAATATCGCCTTCTTTGACATGAGACACACATGGGCGCAAGGATTTTGAAGGCCCATAGAATACTTTGCCTTTCTCCTGTACTAGACAAGGATCCTAAAGAGCTCTTGAAACATTCATCCAACCTTGTAAAATTCTACTAGGACAATCGTCCGGAGCCGGGGTGGGGGTTTCTTTTCCAATGAGTGAGGGAAAAGTGAGTTTATAAAATATCACCAAGGTGATATTTGGAGCAAAATAGAAAGGATTTTATGTTTGATCCATCATATTTGAACAACAATTTTGCAATGCTGCTTTGCTTGAAGTTTACAACCATCCTGTGAGATGGAGACACAAAGGCTAAATGACCCTCAAAAACAAACATAGCAAATCAGTGGCAAAAGACCATCTTGCCCCTTATATCCCCCTCATGGCCTCTAAGGTCACCAAGCTCCACCATTCTTGCAAGTTCCACCACTGAAATGCGTCCAAACAGTAAAGACGTGAATAAAGGTGATCATGGTGGCAGCGCCATCTTTCCTTGAAGATTTGCCGAATCCCTAGCTTAAGCATCTTCCGAAGGCAATGTACGACTTATCTATTTGGCCAGTCATTTAACAGGCAGGGTCAGGGATAGGAGTGTTTTTACAGGTATTTTATAGTGGTTTTATCCATGCGTGCGTGCGTGCGTGCTACCCTGAGCCTTCAGGGAAAGGTGAGATTAAAAAACAACTAATTAAAGTTAGGAGAAGAAACGGGTTTCTGTTCATCCCAATAAGTAGGATTGCCAGAATACTTTGCATCCACTGCCTAAAAGCATTTTATGCAGAGGATGTTCAGATGTGTAGTGTCATCACCCTTCAGGAAGAGGGAGTGTGTGGCAGCAAGATGCCCCGGGTCTGATGGCTTTTCTCCCAGCCTGCAAGACCTGGCTGTTCGCCCAGGCCTTCAGAGGGTAGGGAGGGGAACGTTGGGAGGGAGGGGGGTAGTTTTAATTATTCACAGTGTTGTTTTTTATGTATTTTATTGTTGTTTTAACTGTTGTGAGCCACCCCGAGATGCCGTAGGCATGAGGGAGCGGCCAATAAATATAAATGAATAAACAAACTGTGGGCACTTTTACACGCACCTTAAAGTGCTGGTCTTTCAATCTTCTGGGTTTACAAGTCCACAAGTACGTTCCGGATGCGCACGCACGCACGCACGCACGCACGCACGCACGCACGGCAGTTCCTGGATGCATTCTTCACACAAACACTGCCCTGGGGCAGCCTAAAGTAGCCACAGCTGTAGACGTGAGGGGCTGCCATGGAAACCAAGTGACCACAGCTGCCTGGAGCAAAGCAGCTTACCAGGAGAAAGTTTTACACACACACGTTCTGGGAGACGTTCTACACAGAAGTTCAAAGAGCTGGATGTTTAAGATCTGAGTGAGTGATTTAGACACACAGAAAGTTCAGGATGTAGCAGCAAACATGCAGGAGAAATGTGTGTGTAAAAACACCCTGTATGAAGATGGTTAAGACCTCACGATATTCTTTAGAGTACAGTGTATTCCTCAGAATTAACCACTACTTGATGGTTAATTCTGTCCCACTCAACTGAAAAGATAAAGGGAAAACGGCCCAACTCAATTCCCTTTTTTCCCGGTCTAACACTGGGATATAGAAATGCAGTGACTTAAAAAAAATACTGAACCTCTCACTTTCCCGATGGGGTGAAGAGTGCACTTCTTTTGGAAGAAGGGATTTGCCCTACACAACGACACTGGCTGCAGTCCTAACTCCTGCAGGCGTCACCACACACAACGTAGGCCCCGTGCTGGGGGTGTGCACGATTTGCATGTACATATGTGCTGGTCCACGGGGTTTGAGATTGGCCCCACCATATTTAACCAAGCTCAGTTCTAGTGGCCAAAGAAACATCTAATTTGCACTCACGGAGCTATTTGTTGCTGATCATTGTAGCATCTAACGTGGAGACACCTAGTTGTTGAAAATCACACAGATGAAAATACAAAACAAGAACAGTTAATAAGAAAATAAATATCATCTGGCTTTTACTCCAGGAGGAGAGGTAACACCTACCTCATCACAATCCTGGGAAGATTCATTCATTTGGGGAGACCCAGTAGGTGGTATTCTCAACTCCAGAATGGAAAAGTGGTAGCATGAATTGTATTGGAATAACTGGCTGTTGATGACCTCCTTCGTAAATTCTATCAGGTGTAACTTCTCTTTGTTCAAAAGGCTGACAATTTTAGAAATAGCTATCAAAATTTACCAGCCTCTAGTAAAAAGAAATCATGCACTGCCATGAGATGTTCTGGGGTCAATCCTGAAACATCTGAAATCTTGGGTAGCAATGGCTTTCCTCTAACAGAACAGCTCATTTGTGGGATACAGTAGTAATTCCAAAGTTTTTTTGCATGGTTTACTCCACTTACACTTCGCTATAATTCGGTGATCCCTGAGAGCAAAGTCATGCAAAGTTACATCAAACATCAGTTGGGGTCACAGCCCTCTTCTGCAGATGGTATCATCCCACTTGGGGTCCTTGGCCACAGTTTGGGTACCTCAGCGCTAGGTTATTTCTCAGTCTGGGATTAGGATGATTAAATCCACAAGACAACCATCAAATTAATCAACTGAGCCACCTTCGTTTATTATTCAACTAATGTGTGCCGTTTACCATGTTACTACATTCCTGTCTTCTACCAGGTTACCAGCTAATTCCATTTGCCCATAAACCCTTTCCTGTTTATCTGCCTGGCCTTTGGTTTCAAGGATACCCCCTTCAAATATGCTGGATGCAGCCTTGCTATTGGTCTGGAAGTAAACCAGAAACGAGACAATGTAGAAAAACAGCAAACACTAAAGTAGTATTATTGGCATTCTGGTTGGACAGTTAATCGTGGAGGTATGTGGTAACACTAAAGTAGTATTATTGGTATTCTGGTTGGACAGTTAATCGTGGAGGTATGTGGTAACACTAAAGTAGTATTATTGGTATTCTGGTTGGACAGTTAATCGTGGAGGTATGTGGTAACACTAAAGTAGTATTATTGGTATTCTGGTTGGACAGTTAATCGTGGAGGTATGTGGTAACACTAAAGTAGTATTATTGGTATTCTGGTTGGACAGTTAATCGTGGAGGTATGTGGTAACACTAAAGTAGTATTATTGGTATTCTGGTTGGACAGTTAATCGTGGAGGTATGTGGTAACACTAAAGTAGTATTATTGGTATTCTGGTTGGACAGTTAATCGTGGAGGTATGTGGTAACACTAAAGTAGTATTATTGGTATTCTGGTTGGACAGTTAATCGTGGAGGTATGTGGTAACACTAAAGTAGTATTATTGGTATTCTGGTTGGACAGTTAATCGTGGAGGTATGTGGTAACACTAAAGTAGTATTATTGGTATTCTGGTTGGACAGTTAATCGTGGAGGTATGTGGTAACACTAAAGTAGTATTATTGGTATTCTGGTTGGACAGTTAATCGTGGAGGTATGTGGTAACACTAAAGTAGTATTATTGGTATTCTGGTTGGACAGTTAATCGTGGAGGTATGTGGTAACACTAAAGTAGTATTATTGGTATTCTGGTTGGACAGTTAATCGTGGAGGTATGTGGTAACACTAAAGTAGTATTATTGGTATTCTGGTTGGACAGTTAATCGTGGAGGTATGTGGTAACACTAAAGTAGTATTATTGGTATTCTGGTTGGACAGTTAATCGTGGAGGTATGTGGTAACACTAAAGTAGTATTATTGGTATTCTGGTTGGACAGTTAATCGTGGAGGTATGTGGTAACACTAAAGTAGTATTATTGGTATTCTGGTTGGACAGTTAATCGTGGAGGTATGTGGTAACACTAAAGTAGTATTATTGGTATTCTGGTTGGACAGTTAATCGTGGAGGTATGTGGTAACACTAAAGTAGTATTATTGGTATTCTGGTTGGACAGTTAATCGTGGAGGTATGTGGTAACACTAAAGTAGTATTATTGGTATTCTGGTTGGACAGTTAATCGTGGAGGTATGTGGTAACACTAAAGTAGTATTATTGGTATTCTGGTTGGACAGTTAATCGTGGAGGTATGTGGTAACACTAAAGTAGTATTATTGGTATTCTGGTTGGACAGTTAATCGTGGAGGTATGTGGTAACACTAAAGTAGTATTATTGGTATTCTGGTTGGACAGTTAATCGTGGAGGTATGTGGTAACACTAAAGTAGTATTATTGGTATTCTGGTTGGACAGTTAATCGTGGAGGTATGTGGTAACACTAAAGTAGTATTATTGGTATTCTGGTTGGACAGTTAATCGTGGAGGTATGTGGTAACACTAAAGTAGTATTATTGGTATTCTGGTTGGACAGTTAATCGTGGAGGTATGTGGTAACACTAAAGTAGTATTATTGGTATTCTGGTTGGACAGTTTATCATGGAGGTATGTGGTAACAGTAAAGTAGCATTATTGGTATTCTGGTTGGACAGTTAATCGTGGAGGTATGCGGTTATTACGGACCAGCGAACCAATAGGAACATGGAATTTCAGCTATTAACCATGATTAAATAACTATCCATTTCACCTCTTCTAACTTCCTGTGGTTGTCCGCCTCATTCCTGAGTGATAAACATTTTCTGTTCCTTGGATACTATAAAGGCTGGTGTCTGACAGCAAAGAGATGGTATTCGGTAGGTGCCAAGCAGTAGCTGTGAGAAGGCAGACCAGACGTCTGCTTTGACACTGTCACCTGTCCAAGGGAGGATGTGCCGAGTAGAATGGAAGGCAGCCAAGGGAAGAAATAAAGGATGACAACTTGGTTGGTTTTTTTTACTCTGACTGTGGGTTTAGCATTCATCCTCGATTTACCTGGCTTCCTTCACTGGTAGCAGCACTGTGTGCCCCCCAACACCTTTAATAAAGGCATCAAGATACAAAGAGCGACCGTCTGGGACCGTAAGTTCCACAATGGCAATGTAATGCGTTGTCAACGACCAGCACGGTATTCAATTCCATAAGGAGGCCATCCCGTTCCAAATTACCATGCTCCTTAAATTCTCCAGATGGGAGCGTGCTAATGGACCGATCTTTTCAAAATCTCCCATTCCTCTCATAATTTATTGACGAAAGGATTCCTCGTTTGTTAGGTAATATCCCGTAGGATAAAAAGCCTGGCTAAGTTTCCCTCCTTTCTACCATCTTCAGTAACACACACCACGTCTCTAATGGTTCCCTGATGAAAAATTCACTAGTCAACAGGCTGCCGTGCCAGTAGGACTGCCAGGCAGACTGGGTTACTATTTAACCTGTTCAGATTCATCAAATTACAGCTCAAGCCTGCTAGGGAAGCATGGTCTCCCCACTAAACGCTGGAATTTAACCCTACTTTAAACAGGTAGGTCCTACAAAGACTTTGCAGTTACTAGGATCCCCAGTAGCTCCATGGGGATGAATTCAAAGCAAAACATTTAGATTAAAAGGAAGCCTTTGTTTCCATCCATTAACACCAGTACACAACAAAGACTTCCGTTTAATCTGAATTTTTGCTTTGAATTAATCTCCAGGGGCCTTCCTAGTACCTGCAAAGTCTTTGTAGGACCTACCTGTTTAAAGTGGGGTTAGCGAGCCAGTGGGATGGGGTGGATAAGGTGCTGGACTTGGTCCTGGGAAGCCAGGGTTCAAATACTGACCTCGCCATGAACTCATTGGGTGGCCTTGGACAAGTCACAACCTCTAAGCCTCAGTTCCTCATCTGTAAAATGGGAACGTGTGTCTGTCTGTCTTTTCCTGTGTGTTCCCCTCACCCTTGCCCATCTTAGACTGTAAGCCCACTGGTCAGGGACCTGTCTCTAAAATTTGTGACCGTAAAGCGCTGCATCCGCCTAGTAGCGCTAGAGAAAATGATTAGGAGCAATCGGAGACTTGTGTTTAACTACTACTTCTGCCTTTAGGAAAGCCAAATTCTGCAAGTTCGCAGAAGCAGAACGTGGGCATCGTTGGTCTATTTTTCATAATGATGCTCATCTGGAATATGGTTTACAGAAGATTTTAAACAAACCATTAGACACTACGTAGTTATACAGGGCAAGCAATGTGTCTGGCGCTGAACAATCATTAGGTCCCTGCCCTGAGGGGATTTCAATCTAGGATGGACAAGGGAGAGGAACACAGGGAGAAATGTCATCGTAACCAAGCCAAGTACGTGCACTTGAGACCTCGCATCTTCATGAATGTTAGACCCCTTGTCTCTCCCTCTGTTCCCCTTCCTAAGTCTCTCCCCCAGCTCCTGTCTCTCAGATTGTAAGCCCTAGGGCAGGGACCGTGTCTATTTTATTACTTTGTAAAGTGCCAGGTACACTGCTGGCGCTATATAAATGTTTGTTAATAATAATAATAATAATAATAATAATAATAATAAATGGAGACATTCACAAAGTTGAGAAGTCGCAGGGGCAGATGCTTGAGGCTGTTACGGGGGAGAAGGGAACCCCAAATGACAGGGCAGTAGAAGGGGCATCAGTGAGAGCCTCCAATGAGTCCTGTTCTTGGATCAACCTCAGTTGATGAGCTCAAAAGCTTACACAAACCAACCAAGAGAAACTGGTCTAACAAGTATTAACATAACTGCTTTATATCTGTCTTTCTCCTGCTTTGGACATGGCACGGTCTCCGTATCTGCACAGCGGAGATAATGCTGACCTCCCTGCCCCCCAGAGCCTTACCGATCTTCGGTTCACACTCGTACGGTTTCTGATATTCTCAGCTGAAAAGCAAAAGCACACATTGGCACCGGTTTATTAAATTCGGTACCGCACAGCCAACGTCCGTTCCTCTGTGTGAAATCCAGGACCGAGCAAACCACCTCAAAAACGCTCACGAGGGCCCTGGGCCTTGCACCAATCCTGTGCCCGGGTGCAGGATCCAGCCCTCTTTAAAATAGATGGATATTCACATCAGAAAAATATTTCTAACAGCCAAGATCCGAGCTGAAGTGGCTGCTGCAGCCGCTCCATCCAGAACATCTGACCAGCAGAGATGCTCTTTGTTGTACAAGGGCAGCTCGACGTACTAACATATATCACACTTGTGCATAATCACGTCTATTTTTGCTGATTACATCTGGATGGGACTGTATCAGGTTTACTAATCGGCTAGCTCTGAGGTTATTGCTATGGGGTTGTGTTAGGAGTCTCAGGGGGATCAGGTGATCAAGGCCAGTAGTGTAGCTGGGTTTAAAAAAGGATTGGATAAGTTCTTGGAGGGCAGGTCCATTAACAGCTATTAACCTAGTAGGGGGGTAACCGCTGACTGTCAGGGTCTGGGAGTGAACGGGGAAAGGATCATTCTACTTGGACCAGTTGGGGACTTCTCCCAAGCAACCAAGAATGGCCACTGCTGGAGACAGGATGCTGGGCTGGTTGGACCCATTGTTCTGACCCAGTCTGGCACCGGCTATGTTCTTAATTAGCCACTCACCAGTTTTCTCTGCATGTGAGCTGTCCACCAAGCTGTTGGGGGAGGAGGGAAACAGTGAGTTGGATGCTGTGTTGTGGAGTAGACTTGATCCCCTCTGCATTGCAGCTCCTGCTTGAGGGATGGGTCTGCGGGGAACCAGCAGGGGCATCTCCTAAGAACGGAAGTAGTGCCATATGGGCCCTGGGCCCTAGCTATCGGAAGGATTGCCTCAGTTCCCAGGCTCCGGGGCGGCTCCTGCGGCCGTCAGGAGGTGCGCCCTCTATACCGCCGGGTGGGGATCGACAGGCGGGTGTTCTCGGAGACCACACCGGCGTCTGGAACTCTCTCCCGGTTAGCGTTCGCCTCAGCCAACTCTCCTTGGTTTTTGCTGCCAGTGTAAGGTGTGGCTCTTCCACCAGGTGTTCGGTGGAGGGGATGGTTGTGGGGAGGGGATAGGGGTGGGTGGGTTTTTTTAGATTTTTCCACATGCTGCCTTTTACTTTATTTATTTAAAACATTTATTAGTCGCCCCATGTGCCTACGGCATCCTGGGATGACGTACAATTCAGTATTGATTTTTACTGTTGCTCTTTTATTGTTTATTGTTGTTTTATTGTATTTATTGACGGCTGATTTCTGTGAGTTGCCTTGAGCTGCTTGAGGCAGGAGAGAGAGGGATACAAATAAATAAATAAATAAGTACTGGGTCTCCGACAGTGTCCCATCTCTGTCGCTTCTCCCAAGCTCTCAGCACCAACCACCAACAGCAAAAGCACCAGCCCATGGAGACATCCCTTTGCCTGCCTGGAGAACAATACTGATTTATAATGTTGAGTTCCATGACAGCAGCAGCGTTATTACCCTAAGTCATGCCCTCACGAAGTGTGTCATAATGAGACTGCAGTGCAGTACGGAAATACGGAATACTGAAATACCAAATCAGCAAACTGAAATACTGGGGTGAATGGGCCCTGCTGGGGCACTCCACTCCAGTGTGTGTCTGCACTATGTACAGGGGGGAGCTAGGGGGGAATGGGCCCTGCTGGGGCACTCCACTCCAGTGTGTGTCTGCACTATGTACAGGGGGGGAGCTAGGGGGGAATGGGCCCTGCTGGGGCACTCCACTCCAGTGTGTGTCTGCACTATGTACAGGGGGGGAGCTAGGGGGGAATGGGCCCTGCTGGGGCACTCCACTCCAGTGTGTGTCTGCACTATGTACAGGGGGGGAGCTAGGGGGGAATGGGCCCTGCTGGGGCACTCCACTCCAGTGTGTGTCTGCACTATGTACAGGGGGGGAGCTAGGGGGGAATGGGCCCTGCTGGGGCACTCCACTCCAGTGTGTGTCTGCACTATGTACAGGGGGGGAGCTAGGGGGGAATGGGCCCTGCTGGGGCACTCCACTCCAGTGTGTGTCTGCACTATGTACAGGGGGGGAGCTAGGGGGGAATGGGCCCTGCTGGGGCACTCCACTCCAGTGTGTGTCTGCACTATGTACAGGGGGGAAGCTAGGGGGGAATGGGCCCTGCTGGGGCACTCCACTCCAGTGGGTGTCTGCACTATGTACATGGGGGGAGCTAGGGGGGAATGGGCCCTGCTGAGGCACTCCACTCCACTCCGGTGTGCAGATGCATTCTACCTGCATGTGGGCCCCAGTGCAGCTGTGCCTATGATAGTTGCGCCCGTTTATTTAGATGTTTATCCTGCCCTATCCTGGAAAGCTCAGTGCAGTTTACACCATGATAAAACACAAACATACAAAAAAGAACCTCGCCACCCTGCATAAAATACCCAGAAACCCCACACACACACAGTCTCCAATCTCAGCCCTGCCTGTTAAATGCATCCCAGACGGACACTTGCTCAGCTGGGTTTTGAAAACCCACTGTTTGGAAATTGAAGAGAACAAGGTAAAGCAGAGGAATTAGTCAGGATGTCATGACCTGAAATAAGGGTCATGACATTTGGCCAAGGTGAGCTTTCAGCCAGAACCCTGACCGCAGTCTCCTCAGGGGCCCGGCCAGGAGAGAGGATTGCTTGATTGGATGTCAGGGACAACCATCCTCATGGAAGCAAAGACGACGATCCTGGGGAAAGGCTGCCAAATCATGTAACTGGATGGCTTCAATAGAAGTGTTAAGGATTTAACGTGCCCGCAGGGAAACTGGCTGAGGTGCAGAGGCAGAATGCCAGAAAGAGCCCCCAACTTGTCTAATCTCGGAATGAAAGTGCCACACCCTACACCTCACCGCTACTAACAAGTACAGCAAAGCATCCTTCAACCACACCATCTGCCCTGTGGAGTCGGCGTTCTTTCCTCAGAAGGAGCCACAGGGATGATTGAGAGAAGAGCTAAGCACCTGCCGCTCCCATTGGCCATCGATCGATAGTCTAACAATGAGGTAGTTGGTTGCTGGATTCCACAGCAAGAAAGCCCACGGGAGAGGTGAGTAACCAGCGTAGCTTGGAACAAGCCAGCTATTAGCGTGACAAGGCGAGACCCTCCATCAAAAAGGTATAGATTTCCAAAGACAAGGTTGCTGCGTAGACGCGCAGTTCTTTCCCTGTATTTGGAGGTTTGGTGACTTTGAAAGGCGTTGTTGAAAGTCATCTCCCAATGAAATAGCTTTAAAGACAGAAAAAACACTCGTCTGAAGGGATGTTTCAGTAACACTAATGGGAAGTAACACCACTTAAACTCAACAGGACAGATAAATATCTGGGATGGTTGAATTAATCTTGCTTCAGTGCAAGACGGTGGACTTGATGACCTTTGACAGTGTCCGTTCAAGGACTATAAATTAACTAGCACATCTTCCAAAAAAGAGAGAGCTCCACTAACCAGGGGCACTAACGGGCAAAACCACAGTGGACATGGATCCTTGGCTTTAACACAGTTTAGAGCAGTGGTTTCCAAAACTTAAATACAATTTAGTTTAAATTGTATTTAAAAGACACGTCAAGTCTATCAGATACCAATTGAGATCTTGACTCCATCTGCAGAGGGCACAATTCCCTTTGAGATCATGACCAACTGTGTGGGAGCTTCTGCTTTAGAAACCTAATTGTCACGTCTTCATGGGACTTACATGGAGAAGGAAATCACTGAATAGCGTTCCTGAGACAAAATCTGGTGTGTGAATAATTAACTGCCTAAAGTCAATCAAATAATAGCATTAAATGATGTAGTCCGTGTATCCTAGAGAATGTGCCTGCCATGTTGGTTCCATACCTTGTTTCAGATCTTGTGAACTTGGGGGAGGTGGGAACCCCTGTCATTGACGGGGCCCAGCCTCCCTTGGTAATTCAGTTCGCAGCCCTGGGATGCTCTTGGATCATTGTCAGGTTGCGGCAGTGGCCAGGAGCACTTTTTACCAACTTCATCTGGTGAGAAGGCTGTGACCTTTTCTACCAAATTCGGATCTGGCCACCGTTATCCATACCTTCATAACCTTGAGGCTGCGCTCTATATCTACGTGGGGCTGCCCCTTGGTTGAGGACCGGTCGCCAGGAGCACATTACACTGGTGTTCCAGAATCTGCACTGGCTGCTAATAGCTTTCCAGAGACAATTCAAGGTGCTGGTTTTAACCTATAAAGCTCTAAATGGCTCGGGTTCCAGGTATCTGAAAAAGCACCTCTTCCCCTATGTCCCATCACAGCCTCTGAGGTCAGCCAAGGGCACCATCTTGCAAGTGTCAACTTCCCATAAAGTTGCTACAATGAGGGTGTGCGTGTGTGTGTGTGAGTGTGTGTTCCCAGTTGCTGCCCCACAATTATGGAACTCCTTCCCCTTGGAGTTCTGCCTAAGCCCGGGCTCGTTCGTCTTCCAGAGGACCTTTGTTCGTCTTCCAGAGGACCATAAGACCTTCGTTTGGCCGGGCACTTGAAATAGGGTTGGGCGGGATTGGTTGGAGGGGCTTGGGGAGGAGGACTGATGGGTGTCAGGTGGGGATAAAAGGTGGGGGGATGGTGGTGTTGGGGTTTTAAGGGATTTTCATATATTTTATTATATTTTGCATGTTGTAAGCTGCCCTAAGTCTCTGGAGAAGGGCGAGATAAAATGTAATTAAGAAAGAAACAAAGAAAGAAAGAAACAAGGAAAGAAATGAAGAGATGGAGGCGAAGTAGTTCCAATGTGATCTTTGGTTGGACTGCTACAGCAGGTGACAGCAGGTAAGTTTTTGGGCCACACACGACCCTTTCTCAGACAACGTTAGACCAGACCGAGCCGTGTAGGACAGGTGTACGCACACAGATAAACATGTAATCATTTGGGAGGGGCTTTCTGCATTGTTCTAAATGGAAGCAAAATTTCTCTTTCAGCCAGAATTCAAAGTGAAATTGAAAATGAACCTACACACAGCTTCTCACGTATTGTCCCAAAAGTTTGTGAAGTCTCCGCAAATAAGGAGTTGGTTTTGTTTCACGGTTGGGCAGGCTGGCGTACCGGGAACGCAGCGGGCTCATTAGTTGTCATGAGAGTCAGCGTAGCCTGGGAGAAGCCAGTAGACTTAAGCAGATAAGGTGCTCGACTTGAACCAGGATTTTTATTTTTTTTAAAAAATATTTCTTTTGACTTGAACCAGGATTGAATCCTGTCTTGGACATTATTATATAATTATAATTATTATTATAAAAAATGTGTTATCCCGCCCCCTCCTGCCAAAGGCAGTTCGGGGCAGCATACGATATAAAAACATAAAATATACATGTAACTTAAAACAAACAATAAAACCATCAATCCCCCGCCCCCAACCCTATCGCATCCCTCCCTCTACCCATCTCTCTCACCAAACGTCTGGTGGAACGGCCAAGTTTTACACTGACGCCTGAAGAAGGGAAGGCCCCGGGCCAAACGAACCTCTGCCGGGAGGGAGTTCCACAACCAAGGTACGGTGACCGAGAACACCCTCTCCAGCATGGCCCCGCACCGAACACGGGGGATCACCAAAAGGGCGCCCCTGGGTGACCACAACAGCCGTTGCAGAACCTGGGGAGTGAGGCAGTCCTGCAGGTAGGTGGGGCCCAGGCCATGTAGGGCTTTAAAGGTCAACACCTTTAAAGCCCGGGTGTTGACCTTTAAATTGGGCCTGGGACGCAACCGGCAAACAGTGCAGAGAACAGAGCACCGGTCTTATGAGCTCTCGGCGGCCCGTTTGCATCAGGAGACGGGCCGCCGCATTCTGCACCAGCTGCAGCCTCCGGACTGTCACCTTGGGAAACCCCACGTAGAGTGTGTTACAGAAATCAAGCCTCGGGGTGATGAAGGCATGGATGATGGTGGCAAGGCCACAGTCTGAGACATGAGGCCATAACAGTTGCACCAGATGTAATTTGGCAAATGCACTCCTCGCCGCAGCTGCCACCTGGACATTGAGGAGCACCCCCAGACCACGAACTTGATTAACCAAGACAGGACCTCCACTCTCTCGGCCCTCCTCACCAGCATCACCTCTGCCTTGTTGGGATTCAACTTCAGGCGGCTCGCCCTCATCCAGTCCCCAACAGCTGTCAGACATCGGGTAAGCAACGAGACTGCGGGGCCTGAGTCTGCTGAAAACGAGAGGTAGAGCTGAGTGTTGTCAGCATACTGATGACAACACACTCCAAAACCCTCTCACGACCTTGTCCAAGGACTGCATATACACCTTGAACAGGAGGGGGCAGAATAGAACCCTGCAGGACCACACGGGGAGTCCTACCAACCAGGAATGAGCGGAACCATTCAAGAATGATCCCGCCTACTCCGGCATGATCCCGCAGATGAGTCACCAACAGCTCATGGTCAATGGTATCAAAAGCAGCTGAAAGATTTAACAAGACCAGAAGGGTCGACTGCCCCCAGTCTAAAGCACGGTGCAGGTCATCGACCAAGGCCGCAAGCACAGTCTTGGTGCCATATCCCGAACGAAAGCCACACTGCGAGGGGTCCAGGAAACCGACCCAGTCAAGATGGTCCCAGACCTGCTGGGCCACCACCCGCTCAATAACCGTCCATAAAAAGGGAAGGTTAGAGACAGGCCGGTAGCTGGCAAGGGCGTCGGCATTAAGGGATGGATTTTTGAGCAAGGGTCACATCACAGCCTCCTTATGAGTCCCTGGGACACTGCCCCCCTCAAGGGAGGCGTTGACCACCCGTGCCAGCACCAACCCCAACGTCTCCCTCGCGGACTTAACCAGCCAGGATAGGCAAGGATCTGATTTACATGTTGTGGCCCTAACAGTCTCCAGAATGTCCCCCACATCGGCAGGGGTCACTGAATGAAATTGATCCCACAAAACAGGACAAGCCAGAGCATTCATAGCCTCTGGTTCCCCAACTGTGGCGGCAAAGTCATGGTGAACGCGAACGATTTTGTCCACGAAAAAAACCAATAAACCTATCACAGCGGGTCCAGGAAACCACCACTTCCAGGTGGAGAGAGGCTGGACTGACCAAACCCTTTACCACCCGGAAGAGCTCTGCCAGGTGAGATCTCACGGACGCTATGGGTGAAAACAGACATGACGCTAACCACCCTTGGTGGCCATTCATTTATGCCTGTTTCAGGGATGCATAGGGCACCAATACAGCCCTGCAACATGCATAAATAACTACCACGGGTGGTTAAAGGGTGGTTAGTGTCATGTCTGCTTTCACCCTATGATGGCAGCAAAGAACTTTCATCTTTGCCACCCGCACAGTCACTGCATAGGCTTTCAGACTGGCTCTATGCAGCAATCGGTCATCTTCAGCATGCGTGCGACGCCACCGTCGCTCTAACCGCCTCCCCATACAGTTTAAGCGCCACAGGTCCTCCATGAACCATGGGGACCTGTGGCTCCGATGTTTGGGAAGCGGACGCCTGAGAGCCGCCCAGTCAATGGCCTCCGATAGCCTGTTGTTCCAAAACATAACGAGGTCATTGAGCGAGTGGGCATCGAGATCAGAGGGCATGTCCCCCAGAGCATTCCGGAACCGCTCCGGTTCCATAAATCTCTGAGTGCGAACCAATTTAACCGGCTCCACACCTTTCTGGGGGCAGATGTGCGTCAGGAGCTGGCTCCGAAGGAGATAGTGATCCGACCATGACAAGGGTACTTTTAGCACATCCCCCACTAACAGACTCTAGGCTGGTGCAGAAAACCAAACCCAGTGTGTGACCGCCATCATGCGTAGGGCCACCTATCCATTTTATTTTATTTTTCAATTTAATACCCCGCCCCTCCTGCCACCACGCAGCCTGGGGTGGCTTACAATATAAAAACACCAAAAAACCACAATTGAGACAAGCCCATGGTTGCCATGGTGACCGTGAACTCATGCTCTGCTCCAATGAGACCAATGTCAGCGTGGATGTTGAAGGCCCCCAAAACCAAAGTCCTTGGAGACCTCAAGACCACCTCCGCCATCAGCTCAGCTAGGGCATGTAGGGGAGCAGCTGGACAGGTTGGTGTACGGTATACCAGCAGCATTCCCAAACTGCCTCCGACCAAATCAAACACCAGACGGAGTCACTCTACACCTGGTGGATTCGGCATCACAACAGCTACACCGCCGCCCCCCGTCCCTCCAGCCGTGGCTGGTGCTGCATGGAGTACCCAGCTGGAACAAGGTCAGCCAAGATAGGCCCCGACTCAGTGTCCAGCCAGGTCTCCGTAAGGCACACGAGGTCGGCTGCCTGGTCCAGGAACAACTCTCAGACCTTAGATAATTTATTTACCACCGACCTCGCGTTCAACAGCACCAGGACAGGGCTGGGGGCCCTCTCTGTCTTGATCACCACACCTCCTGCTGGGGGACCCGAGGGCGGGACAGGGCCCAAACACCTGCCCGCTCTCCCCCCCCCCAACGATGGAACTGATCTCCCCCCACGGACCATCTCTCCCCCGGCCTGTCACGACCTGTATTGCGAAACACGGACCCCCTCCTCCAGGGTGTCCCAACAGACTGGTGAGAGAGACCCCAACCCCCACCCCACCCCTCTCTGGGGGATACATTACCCACCCACCCTCCGAGGGCATCCCCCCCTTACACCCCCCCAACCCAGTCGCTCCTTGTAACCCGCTCTCACCGGGGTCCAGGATACTCTCACTCCCACCCACCCCTTTACTCCCAGAACCTGCAAATATGCAGAGTGCCCCATGCCTACCCCGCAACAGACTCGCCTTCCCCCCGTTCCTCCTGGTGCCCCATCCACAGCAAAAACAGGATCAGAAGCTAGTCACTCCTGCTCCAGGAGCCTGCAAAGCATCAGGGGAGTCCAAGTGGTCTTCAAGCAAAGGGTCTGGGCGCCACCACCACGTCCGTCCCATGAACGGCCGCAAAAATGACCAACACCCTTTGGGCGTCGCCCTTCGGGCTGACGCTCAAGAGCTGGCGCCTTCTGGGGCCGCCCCCTGGAGAAATACCTGTAAGCAAAGGAGGGTCAGGTGTAAGTAATTGGCTCCTTCCACTGAGCTGGTTCCAGGCAAGTGCCCAACACAGCCCCTGTAGCCCAGGCTCCTGGAAGCCCTTGTTGATCCTAGACATAAGCTCACTGGGTGGCCTTGGACAAGTCACTCTCGACCTCAGTTCTCCAATCTGTAAAATGGGAACCACCACCTGCCTATCAGGGCTGTTATGAGGGTGAACAAGGTAAGGAATATAAAATACTTTGGATACTGAAAGCACTAGAAATACAGTAATAAATAAGAATAATACATGTATCATTTAACTAAGTTCTGCAAAGCAAAGGTCACACCCCCCCGCCGCCCCACCCCAACTAAGTTCTGCAAAGCAAAAATCACACACCCCGCCCTAATTTTCACCTTTTTACGGAAGGCGTGTGGACCACTCTCTCTCATCAGCTTCACGGGATAACCGATCAATTATTTCAAAAGCTGTGCGGCATCAGAAAAGCCCCAGGTCATTCTCTCTGCCCGTCGCTTCGACCATGTGCAGCCTCTCCTCCTCTCCCTTCACTGGCTCCCCCTTCCTGAACGTATCCTGTTTAAACTCCTGGTTTTCACGTTCAAATCGCTCCACGACCAAGCTCCCCCTTACCTCTCGGACCTAATC
>QEPC01005437.1:1512170-1530680 GCA_003113815.1 Sphenodon punctatus | reverse complement strand
TGTCCCCTCCCTCACTCTCCCTCGTTTCTCCTGCTCACCTAACCGCCTTCGACCCTTCTCCCTCGCTGCCCCCCATGCCTGGAACTCCCTCCCTGCCCACATCCGCTTTGCCTCCTCCCTCCGCTCCTTCAAATCCCTCCTCAAGACCCACCTTTTCCTTGCTGCCTTTCCCAATGCCTGCTAGTCTTTCCCCATATACTTACTGTCGGCCCTCCTCTGCTGACTGCTGCTACCAACCTCTTTGTAACCAAGCCAAGCACACGCACCTGAGACTTCGCATCCGCCTGAATGTTTGTTTGTCTTCTCCCCTGTCTCTCCCACTGTCCCCTCTCCCTGTCCCCCCCCCCTTTGTCTTTTAGATTGTAAGCCACCGGCAGGGACCGCGTCTAATTCTATGTTCTGTACAGCGCCAGGTCATACGACTGGCGCTATATAAATGTCTAAAATAAAATGTCTAAACAGGAATTACAAACAACCAATTCCAAGGTGTTGACAAGTCCAACTTGGAAATATACTGATCACTGCTTAGCATGCCCAACCCATTAGTACTAAATTCACTATATTAATTGCTAATATTGTATCTCAAAGGATCAGGAGGAACCTTCAAGGACCATGTAACCCACCCGCTGGCTCCTATACCTAGAGCATCACCGGCTTCCTTGCTTGGCTTTTGAAAACAAAGAACGATGGGGATTTGCCTGACTGTTTTTACTATTCGGAAGATTTCCCAAATTCACAGCTAAAATCTGCCTTGCTCTGGTAAGTTATTAATAATAATTACTATTATTTATGTAGGATCAGCAACATGCCTGACAATGTTCAGTTGCAATGAGTGACAGGTCCCTACCTTAAAGGGCTTACAATCTAGCATCAACAAGGGGGAAGGGAACATAGTGTGGTTGAAAATTGCTATCATGTCTCCCCCACATCTATTTTTCTTTAGTCTAAAACATCCCCAATTCCTACAGCCTTTCCTGATATGTTGGTATGACATTGTCCTTATTTGTAAGGAGTTCTTGTATTTACTAAGTGAAATGCTACATTAAACACAATGTACAACAACTGGTTTAGATCAACTCCTTGGAAGCTTGAAAATAAAGCTTTTCCAATGGCAAATGATTATGTCTCTAAAATAGGCATTTCCATGGGAAACATCCACTTTGACGATATTATTGTGTGTGTGTTTTTTAAGTAAAGGAACATTTCTGGCTGGGTAGACAAAATATATATACATATATATTTGGCTAAAACTGGAAACACTACTCAAGTGGATTGGCATTTTTGGGGGTTAACCGAAGGCAGGAGGGAACACGAAGGTAAACATTATTATTATTATTATTAACAAACATTTATATAGCGCCAGCAGTGTACCTGGCACCTGTCTCTTATACACATCTAGATGTGTATAAGAGACAGGCTCCAACAAGACCCATGTCAGCGTGGATGTTGAAGGCCCCCAAAACCAAAGTCCTTGAAGACCTCAAGACCACCTCCGCCATCAGCTCAGCTAGGGCATGTAGGGGAGCAGCTGGACAGGTTGGTGTACGGTATACCAGCAGCATTCCCAAACNTAGGAAGGGGAACAGAGGGAGAGACAAGGGGTCTAACATTCATGAAGATGCGAGGTCTCAAGTGCACGTACTTGGCTTGGTTACGATGAGAATCTGAATCTGATTGACAGAAGGACACCCCAAGCAAAGCAGAGAACAGCCACGGAGACAGAAGGAGAAAAAGAGAAATGCAGGAAGGTAGAAACGCCAGTGACCTTGAGGAGGAGCAAGGCAGACTATACTACAATGCTACAGTGATCAAAGACACCTAAACATCCAGCCACGAAGCTAGAGGCCAGAGTCTGTCCTTGACCTTTGCACAACCCTCCTATTGACAACAGGGGGAGCAGTGGAGCAGACGAAGACAAGCAGAATTGAGAAATGTATCCCTCAATCCACAGACCAGAGTTAACATCTAATTCGACCCTCTCCGCCAAATGAGCTTGAGGGATTGTAGAATCCTTTGCCACTGGCTTTGCGGTTGCTGGAGCGTTTTAATTTTGATTAGATTAAAAGACACCGAAGGACTTATTTGAGGAGAAAAAACACACTAAATGATACAGACTGCAAACAGATACAGATTTTTAATAAGGGGCCTCCCAGCCCAGGCCAAGAGCCTAAACATTCCGGCACTGGAGATTTGGTTGTGTAAATACTTTGCACGCATCCCTTGAAGTTAACGAAATCAGCAACTCCAACAGCTTTAATTCAAAACTTGCATTTTGAATTAAGGATGATTTTTAAACCTGGAACCTGAGCTCTTTGGTGGAGAGGCCAAATTGGCCGCTGCCTAGTGCTCAGAGAGAACTCCCCGTTCCTGCTCTTTAAAAGTGGGCTGGTCGCTGTTCTCACAGCACCCCCTCCTGGCCACAGAGCTGAAAAACATGTTTACCCCAGACACTAAGTTTTCAAGGAAGGAAAGAGAATCATTTTAAATCAGACTACTTCCCTAAAACTTTGCAGTTGCAGAGCGTGCGATTTTAGCAGTTTCCCAGCTGTATGTTAGACCGATACATTTTGGTCTCGTGCTCAAATGAGGTTTTTCTAAGCTAAAGGCTCTCCGGACATGCCAAACAGATCAGGATGCTCTTGTGGATTTTGTGTGCCAAATAGGATAACGGTGTCCCTAGCATCAATAACCTGATTTGCTCTAAAGTCTCAACTGCAACTCCGGCACTGGTTTTAAGCATTTTGGTGTTTGTTTTTTTTAAATGACAAAAAGGTGAGCGGTTAGCTCACAGCTTAATCAATGAGCTAGGTGTCAAAAATCAGCACTGTCAATCTAATCTCTTGCCCATCCTGCCTCTGGTAAAAATCTGAGGTGAATGGGACAAGGCATCAAACCGACGTGGGTCAGGTTAGAGGGCAGTGGGAAAGGGCCAAATCCAGTCTGAAATAGATCTTCGATCAGGCTCTGAACATCCCTGAACCTACACAACAGTTCCATCCCATCGATTTCCAGAACTATGTTGGGAAACTACCAATGCAGCGGTAGCAGCTTGCAGCAGACAGAAATATTTATTTATTTATATTTATTTAAAATATTTATATCCCGCCCCTCCTGCAAGCAGCATATGTAGGTCCGGAGAGGCAGAACTCGACTGCTGTGCTTTGGTCCCGGGTGCAGAACCTCAGGCCTGGGGGGGGTGTCAAATGTAGCCTGCAACTAGATTTGGCTCTTTCCCAGTTCCTTGATCTGGCCCCCTGGATTCAGTTCCTATTCCCAAGCACTGACAGACTGAGCTTTTAGTAACAGAGATGAGGACATGCACACAAGGATAGGGGGCCAGATCCATGATCTGGCCCCTTCTCTTCCTGAGTGCACTCTTTACGCAACCCTGTTCCCAACTTCTAAGCTGCCCTCGGAGCTTGCGCTAATTTCCAGAGTGATCTCTGAAGGGGGAAAGCTTTCCCATTCCTCCTTTACAAAAGATTTTCAATTGGCTTTTTAAAAACGAATGCAAATTGTTTCCTGAAGAGGGCAGAGGTTTCTGTATTTGGGACTAGTTTTTGTGATGCAATATTTGGTGGCAGAATGCCCTCTAACCCGACTCACATCAGTTTGATCCCACTCAACATGGCCAGTGTCCCAAAATACTAGGGATGGGACTTTCAGTTTCAGAAAGAACCGAAAGTACCCGATAACGGCTATATCGGATTAATCCGATATTTTGGTTCTTTCTCGGTATTGGATCTTTTGCGTTGGCATTCTTATCCGATTTTTAATAATGCGGTTTACCCCATTGACTTCGATGGGGAAAACCGCAATGTTAAAAATCCGATACCGCGAGGACTGAGAAGCGAAAGAAGAACCGATACAATGAGAACTGAAACCGATGTAAAACCAAACCTGACATTTTGCCCAAAGTCCCACCCCAAAATACTGAGATTATGCCCTGAGTTTATTGTTTAATCTGCCATTTACATCTAACACACACACACAATTGAAAAGTACATTATTAGTGGCTTCCATGCCACTACAACACTTCGGGATCAATTGAATCAAAAGCTACAGGAGTAAGTCTTCAGGGGCATCTGAAACCGCAAGTTCTACTACATCGCAAACTATGTGCAAGTAGGTAGATTTGCTTCCTATTATTAAAAAAAATGACAAATCTGAAGACAGACATTTCCATCGAGGACTGGGAATTACCGGCTCAGGATAGTTGTAGAGAGAGAACGAACAAGACTGTCAAAAATGTTAGCCAAAACAAGATAACTGAGAAACACTGCAAAGCATGAAAGACTTGTAGTCATCCATACACTCTCATTGCACTTCCCAACGGCTCACACGAATGCTCTGCTCCCACCATAAATGAAAGGTCTATTAGGTTTAGCGTTTTCTCAATTATCATTGTTCAAAATGAACTGCCAATAATAAGTTGGCCTTCGATGACAAAACTCACCATCAAGTCATTCAAATCTGAGGTCAAAAGCCAAGATCTCTTCTCCCCCAAAGAGTTCCTATCAACCTCCTTCTAGGTTGACCTATAAACAGCTTGGGCCTTACATATCCAAAAAAACACCTCCTCCTCTATATCTCATTACGATCCCCAAGATCAGTCAAGGACACCCTCTTTCAAGTTCCACCAGTGTGCCCCATATCCGCACAGGAAGGCTGCACAGAGAGGTGTTCTCTGACGCTGCTCTATAGCTCTGGAATTCCCAGTCCCTGGAAGTCATCAAAGCCCAAGCGTATTTCAGAGGCAAGGTAAGACCTATTTATTTGGCCAGACTTCTAGCAAATGGGGATATGGTTTGGGAAGCAGCTTGGATGGGAATTTGCCCTGGCCCTTTGAAGGAGGACAGGTTAAAAAGAAAGAAAGAAAGAATAAAGATTCAGCAGAAATATCCTGAACTATATCCTCGTAGCAGAGGTCTCTGAGAGAAGACCTTGGGCTTTGCATGTTATCTGAAAGGTGGCACTGCCAGGAACACAGCTCTCCCCTCCTATGGCAATGGGGAAGGAATAGTGCTGATTCCGAGGGAAGAGTGAGCCATCTACTGACCTATACATTCTACTTCCTACCACATTTCAGTCTCTGTTGTCAAGTACTGACCCAGCAAGAGTCAACTGTCCTGCTGCTATATGCTGGCATGACTGAACTATATATGCTCAGGGAGGGGATGAACGGGCATCGTTCACATTCTTCTGATCAAGAGTGATCCTTCTGATCACCCTTCTAGAAGACATGGTTTAGTCTAGGAGCAGCCAAGAGGTAGATGGTGATCTGCTGGTAGATTATAAGCGAATCTCCAGTAGATCACAAAGTGGGGAAAGGGACCAGCTTCTCAGAGTTCGCATCTGGGGAGGAGAGTCTCGGTCTCTCTCTCCGGTGTCCCAGGGAGTGTCTCTGGGGAGGAGACTAGAGAGAGAACTGGGGGGAGCTCTCCTAGCCAAAGGGGAGTGCTCCTCTCCATTCCTGAAACCAGTTTCCGTGGTGCCGCAAAGCTACGAGTCTTCAGGAGGGGGCCCAGCCTGGAGCACAAGAGCAGTGGGAGGAGTATCGGTGGATCACCTGAGGCTGGTGCTTGAAGTCAAGTGGATAACTCTGCTCCCCCCGGTTTGGCCCTTATAGGACTTTACTCGACCCCTAGTGAGAGCTCAACTGGGCTGTGTTCAGCTCTGGGCACGGCCCTTCCAGAAGGATGGAGAGAAATTGGAGAAGATTCAGAGAAGACCAGCTAAGATGATAAAGGGATTGGAAGACGAGCCGGATGAGGAAAGAGGCCGAGGGAATTGGGTAAGTTGGTTCCGTGTGAGAACAGATACGATAGCAGTCTTCAAACGCTGAAAAAGACGCCACAAAAACTACGATGAACATTTGTTTTCCACAGTCACAGAAGGCAGAACGGGAATGGGATTAAATAGCAACAAGGTACATTTCAGATCAATATCAGGAAAAACTTCCTGTCAGGTAACGGAATCAGTTGCCCAGGAGAAGTTGTAAGATCTCCCTCCTGGCATGTACGCAAAGTCTGGCTGGGCAAGCATCTGTCCGCAGCGCGGGAGACAGCAATGCTGCAAAGTTGGCAACATCCTGCCCTGGAGCAGGGAGCTTAAGGTCCATTCCAACTACAGATAAACCAAAAACTGAGTCTCTTATTCCAAGTTATTCTTCTCTTGACTGGACAGTAACTGATTTTCAACTTCAAAGCGGAGCTCCAATGTGGTATGGATTCGGTTCAGGATGGGCCCCGTTTGTGGATGTTCAGTTTGGATGTTGGTCTAGTTTGTGACATTTGGTTCGGGGTTGGTTCACTTTGTTTTCGGTTGGTTTCGGAGTGTTTCCAGCTTGTTCGGTACTGTCTGCTTCCCCTATGGTACAGACAAGGCCTTAGAAGAGGGGAGGGACAATGGTCCAACTGGACCAAACATTTACTGTACCAGAGGAAATGAACCAGATTGAGGGACGACTTAACTGCGACAAAGGTATGACCAGACCAAACAATATCCAGTAACAAAGCAGGCCGCATACCTAATCCAACGGATTTGGATCAGAGCACCTGAAGCCGACAGATACTGCCTCCACGTCCGATAGTCTGTTCGCCTCTACTTCTGACCCTATGATTCTAGGATGTATGGACTTGACGTGGGAATAAACTGCTCTATGGGCCAGACGGGGTGGGATGAGATGATCTCCCATTGGTAAATTTCTAAAACAAAAAACTATACAGTTTAAAAACCATTAGCGGGAGAACCGTTTCCAAAACAAAAAACTTTCCTTTTCAAAACCATTTCACAAAATACATTTCCCCCTAACTTAAACTCCAAAAAACATGAAAATTAATTACAATTACAATTAAAAAAACATTTAACATACATAAACACCAAAAAGAATGGAAATAATTTACAGATTTTCATTCTATATTCCATAATTTACCGTCAACAGTAACATAATATATACACTTCATTCTTTACCATGCACACTTTTATTATTTATCACTAACTAAACTAACACATTAAGAACATAGTCAGTGCCAGACTGGGTCTGACCAATGGTCCGTCAAGCCCAGCATCCTGTCTCCGACAGCGGTCAATCAAAAAGTCTTTGTTTTAGAATATTTCCAGTTTTTGGGGGGATGGGATTATTAGAGCAATGAGAATGTTAAAAGATATCAGATGTGTCAGTTATGCGATATGTTCACGTGTGGATACACAGTAAGGAAGGATAGAAAGAGAAAACCAGAAGCATGAAAGTGATATCCATTGTTGCCCTCTGTTTTTAACAGTCATATCCATATTTAAGATATCGAATCCATATCTTGAGGGGCAGGATCCAGACAGGTATCAAGGAGGGAGATGCAGAGCTATGGGGCATGGCAGGAACTCCAGGTTTGGGGCACAAATTGGCTGGGCAGTTGTCTCCCCCCCCCCACCCCAGTTTGGCAGCAGGTTCATGGCTTCACAGGGCAGTTCTAGCCTTCTACTCCAGCCCCACGCAGGGATGCTTGGGGCTGCATGCAAATCACATGCAGATATATGCAAATCACCTCATTAGTTTGTATTGCTTGTGCAGAATGAGCCAGTTCTGTGGTTTGCCTCCCCAGCACAAGGGGGCAGCTGTGGGTGTGATGCTGCACGGAAGGAAAGTGGGAGGTGGAGATGAACCTACAGAGCTTCTCCCCCCATTCATTTTTGGAATGAGTGGCTCTCCCTGCTGCCCCTTCCCCAAGAGCCATTGATGCCACTTGGAAGGAAGGGGAGGAGACGCAGCCAGACAGGGCTATTCTGCACTGCAAGTTCAAGGCCAAGGATGGGGAAGTTGTCAGGGGGTTGGGAGGGGCAGGATGGCAGTGAAGGTGGGGCAGGTTCTGGGCAGAAGCAGCAGGGGGGCTGTACTGGGGGCACCGTACTGTTGAACTGGGGATGATGAGGCACGATGTTCCCCTCCACGGCCAAACATTGAACCAAAATGACTCCACAGATGGCAGCTCAGCCAAGGGGAAATGGGGGGCAGAGTGAGGGGGACACCGGGCAGGGACAGAGACCTCCTACCCTTCCCACAATCCCGTGTACTAGAAGCCCCTCCCCACCCAACCCCCGGCTACTGTTGAGCTGGGTCTTTGGGTCTGCAGTCTTGGAGCAGGAGAGCTAGATCAAGTGCTGGTGTCATGTAATAATGATTGCTGTAGCCAAAAACAAGTTGAAAACATTTTAAAAACACAGTTCTGCTGGCTAGCGCATGCGCAACCCAGCAGCCACCGACCGCCAAAGAACAGCATAAGGAAAGTGACATGACTGCTTTTTAAAATCACATCACTTTATCGGGAGTTAGCTCTGTTAGAAAGACATTTAGCTCTAGTCAGTTTCATGTCAATTACCCCCTTGCCTCACTCCCTATGAAAAGTTGCATGACTTTTATTCATTCACTCCGGGGAGAATTTTGAGCGATCCATATCTCCCGCCCCCTTCCCCCACCCCTCCCTGCAGATGGGTTGAGCCCCCAGACTTCACAGCCTTGGAGCAGGAGATCTAGAGCAAGTGCTGGTGTAGTGATAATGATTGGTGCAGCCAAAAAGGAGTTATTAAGCATTAAAAAAAAAATAAAAAAAAAATAATCAGTTCTGCTGGCTGATGCATGCGTAGCTAAGCAGCCACTGACGGTCAAAAAAACAGCATAAGGAAAGTTACAAGACTCGGCTTTTTAAAAGCAGGTAACTTTATCAGGAGCCAGCTGTCACAAAGACTTTAAGCTCTAGTCAGTTTCATGTCAATTACCATCTGGCCTCACTCTACTTTTGACTGTATAAAAAGTCTGCAACTTTTCACACACTGTACTTTTCACTCGGTATAAAAAGTCTGCAACTTTTCATTCTGTATGAAAAGTCACATCATTTTCCTAATGCTGGTTTTCTAACAACACAAATGGCGGCCAGTGGCTGCTCAACTGCGCTGGTCAGCAGAACTGATTTTTAAAATGTTTAATAATTTGTTTTGGCTGCACCAATCACTATCACACAGCACCAGCACTTGATCCAGATCTCAAGCTCCAAGACTGTGCAATCTGGGAGCTCAACTCATCAGGGCAGAAGAGATATCAATGATTCAAAATTGTCAGGACGTCATGCATTTTGACCACAATCAATTAACTTTTAAACAGTTATAACTTTTGATTTTCTGGCTGGATATTCTTCAAACTTTGTACATATGACGGTCTGCATAAATATAAGCCATGGATACATTTTCAGAACTGTAGCTCAAGCAGTTTCCTCAATATCAGGGCTTCAGCAATCCCCTGTTTATAATGGAATTAAGTTCTGCCTTTAAGTTTCTTGTAGCTACTGCTGCAAGGAAATCTATGGGGTTAGTTTTAATAGCGTCTGCAAGACACAGCAACATCACAGCTCAATTTATTACTGCATCTCACAGACGATTCACCCTCCACCTCTTCTCACCAACAGAAGTCAGTCCAATAAAAGATATCAATTGAACGTCATCTCCAGCTCCACAAACACTCCCCCACGCTCTGCCTAAAAGTTGATTCCTAAACTTTGTCTTGCCTAATGAACTGCTGAATCTACCCAACACCTCTGCACGGTGACAGATGGCTCTGTGCGCTGCTGCTAATGTGCTGGAAGCATCCAGTGGGTGCGTCTCTCTGCCAGAGCACCGTGCACAAGTGGTTTACATTTCAGTGACTGAGCGCCATTCTACACTATTTACATGGGATGTGTGAGTGGATGTGTGATGGAACAACAAAACAAAGAAGCCAGCAAGGCGGTGGAGGAGCTGCGTCTACAGACCATTACATCAACTTTTTCTCCTTGATGAAAATATATACAACCCTCCTTATATTAAAGTAAACCAAATGCAGCTAGAGAACACAAGGTATACAAAATGGACAGCCACCATGAGGACTGTTGAGCTAGTCTTTGCCAAGGCCAGCAGTATAGCTGGATTTAAAGAGGGATTAGATAAGTTCTTGGAGGATAGGTTCAAGCAGGTTGGGGAAATGTAACCTCCAACTGTTGGGAGCTCGGAGTAAACAGTGAGGAATGGATTGCCCCATTGTGACCTGTTGGGTACCTCTGCCATGTGACCAAGACTGGTCACTGTCAGAGACAGGATGCTGGGTTCAATGGACCATTGGTCTGACCCAGCACGGCACTACTTACGTTCTCTGCTTGGTGGCAAGTGTCCCACCTCAAAGGAAGTCAATGATCAGTTTTATATTGCAATACTGCCCAGTGAACGTTAGAGTTTACCCCGTTCTCTCTCTGACAAAGTTTCACACCCCCAGACATTTCTCCTTCTGTGTAGATCCCCTCTAACAGATGAGATGCTGGGTGGATTTTCTCATGGTCAAGTGTTGGGCAACAACCTAATGGAGCAGCTGGTCTGACGTTTTTTAGGTATAGAGGTGTGGAGGCCAAGCAGGTGAGAGAGGTGCTGGAATAGAGCTTGGACGTAAAGACTGCTAGGACAAAGGTTTAAACGTGGCTAATTAAACTACTGTAGGGATACGAGAGTCCTTTAATTTTTTAAGATTGTTATTTTTTCAGCCCAGCCGCACAGATAAGCAATGGAGGACTTTGAATTTGCATATTTATTACATAAGCAAATGACATCTCGCATTTTCCTGCATTTCGAGAGTTACTGTCCCTCATTTCAGAGTCCCCGGATTAAGAGGTATGTCTACAGTCCTATCGTTCAGAGTCCCCGTCCGCTAAGCTAAGCATGAGTGCCTACGACTTCTCACCGTCATGAATGTATCCTCATCTCTCCCCAGGTTCCTCTCTCCCTCGTCTCTCCTAGACTGTAAGCCCCGTGGGCTGGGACCTCTCTCCAATTAATAATTATTTAGTGCAAGGTACACTGCTGGTGTTCTATGAATAAAAAAATAACTTTCTGCAAAATAAACGGTTCTCAGCACATCTGAAAAGCGATTTCATATAGGGTGTCCATGGCAAGGCAGCAGCAACGTTCAAACAAAAGGTCCTTGTTTTCCGTGTCTCAGATTTTAAGCATTAAGAACAGAATCAAAACAGATTGTGTACAAGCTTGTTCAAAGATTCAAGAGGAAGGCTATTTGCTTTTGCTTTACACAAGAATCTAACCCGCGGAGCCATGAGGCTTATGACCTTCTGGGAGTGCAGCTCTGAATCCAACAGCATGTTTAGATCAGGACACGCCATTCTGTCTACAAGGAGAATCGGCTTTAATTAGCAGACCTGTAATCCGAGCCAGTATATGAATGCTATCCCGGTTCACATGGCACACCTCACCGGCCTGAGCATTCAGAAGTTCTCTTAATCTTTAAACAAAGCAATCCTGTCCACTGCCATTCTCGTTCCTGACTGCCATGTCATCCCCACAGCAGGAACAGGGTCAGCAATCGAATTAAGGTATTAGACCCTGGGAACGTTTAATATGATTCGATCTGAGAAATGTTTACTCTTCCACTTGGACAAATGCTGTTCATCTCATTGGGAGATGACAGGATGTCGAGGAAAGTTCAGCTGAGGACACGCCCCCTATTTCGCCTGACACCAGATAATGGAAGAGCTGGAGCTAGATTTGCTGGTAACATATATTCGACCAGAACATCTTGGGCAATGTTCCCGCTCCAGTCCACGTCCTAAGCAAAATGTGCTTTAACTCAACTAGGGAATGCAAGAATTCATCCTATAGGCCACGTTCTGGGAATTTCACTCGTCCAGTGGAAACAATACATTGGGATTCAACTGACTAATCAACTGTCCAAGCAAAATTAAACAACACAGCTTGAATTGTTAATATCAAATCCTTACAAGGGGCCATTTCTGAATAGGGCTGTAAAAATCTCTTTGTGGATTCAGTGCTGGTTCCCCTCATGATTTACTGGTAAATAAAAAATCAGTCATCAGCAGATCATAGAGTGGGAAGGGGGACCAGCCCCTCAGAGACTGCCTCTTATGTAGGAGAGAGGATACGAGAGCTCCTGTGGTGCAGTGGGGAAGGCTCTCTCTAAAAGAGGGTGCTCCTCGCCACTCTGGAGACCAGTTGGTAAGGTGCTGTAGACCTGGGAGCCAACAGGAGGTCTCTGGAGCACTGGAACCAGCGCGAGCGGTCCTGGTAGATCGTCTAAGGTTGATGATCGGGTGGAGCAGATCATGGGCACCGTAAGATTCACCACCCTTGCCTTAATGCATGTTCTCTCCCCCTTTAAACGGTTTTCAATGGATTTTATATGGATTTTAAGTTTTACAGTGTTTTATTGGATATTTGGTCTACCGTGAAGTACCTTGAGCACTATTCAACAGACGAACACGATATAAAGTTATCAATGATCATAATAACACCACTGCTAATACAACCTAATCCTCTGCTGTTGTTGTGAGGTTACTAGCAGCCAAGAGTGTTTGAGAAATAACGAAGTCCTGTATTCCACAGCTCTAGTTGGTCACTTAATGTATGAAAACGACTGGATGAAAGTTACGGGGTGAGATGGCGGCTATCTCAGCCAGCAGAACAGGAATTCAATTGCGAACCCATGAAGTTGAAAGCATGGATTCTTTATAGGCTGAGACAGGGGCTTGTGGTTAGCTAGGATGGAACAAATTGGAAAGACTTCACAGGAAAGTGACAAGGACAAACAAGGGTCTATGAGAAACGGTTGATAGAACAGGGTGTGTTTAGCTTAGAGGAAAGAAGATTAAGGGTGGCCATGATGGTGGCCATGAGATGACAGTTTTCAAACAAGGATGCCATTTAAAAAAAATAAATATGGAGGCCATTTGTTGTCCATTGCCACCAAGGCTCCCCTTGCAGCAGCAATGGGTTTAAACTACAGGAAGGTAATGTTCATGTTAAATACTAGGAAAACTTCCTGCTAAAACAAGTTCCAGAGAGCTCCCTTCCTCAAGAGGAGAAAAGTCCAGATCATGGCTCTGGGCCATGGATCCATCGTGCACATGCCCTCATCTCTCTCCCCTCACCTTAACCTCACTCTTTCAGTGCTTGGGGGAAGAAACTGGATCCAGGGCCAGATCTAAGAACAGGAAAGGGACCAAATAAAAACTAGGCACAAGCCATATTTAGCCCCCTGGGATGAAGAGGTGACAGAATTCCGTGACACCATCTTGAGCTGCTGAGTTCAAGCAACAGTCTTGCCCTGCAATTAACATGCCTCCCCTCCATCCAACCAAATGAGCTAGTTTACACTGTCTGGGAAACTGCAGATCGAGTGACATAGCCAAGACCAACAGGGCACGGTGATAACTCAAAAACAGAAAGCACGTACGGTATTGATCAGCGAGACTGGATGCCGGTTAACGGTTTCACTAAGCGGATCCCTGGGGGAGGGGGGGACTGGCTTAGTGAGGTAGGAACAGACAGGAATGAAGGGGAACATCACTGCAGAGACGGATACCAGGGAGACTGATGTACCCTGCGTTGGATCACGCTTTACCGATGCAGCCGTGAGGAGTGAAACTGGCTAGAAAGAGCCAACGTAATTACGCTGGAGGGCGCTGTGAAACCTACACCGCAGAACTCTGGCGTAGACAGAGCACTTCTATCAGATACGGGGCCTAGACATTTTTAATAGCAATTTGTAATAATGGGTAGTAGATAAATAGTTCACTGCTAAAAAAAGCAGTCTATTTCTCTGTCTGTGGTGCTCCGACTTATCTGGTGGAAAGGCAAAATTTGCTAGGATGCCGCATAAGTTGGGAAATATTTTGACATCATTTACTAAGGAGGGAAGACTTTGAAAGGCAACTCGAAGCAAGGTCGTGGGGCTGCCAGGACATTGGCACTTCAGAGTCTGCACTGGCTGCCAATAGTTTTCTGGGCACCAATAAAGCCCTCAACACCTTGGGCTGTGCGTATCTAAAAGACTGCCACTGCCCTTAACCTTACATCATGCTTCCTAAGGTCAGCCAAGGGCACCCTCTTGTAAGTTCCATCATTGCACCAAATCCATACGGGTAAGGGTGCAGAAAGATGTTCTTGGTGACCGGCTCCACAATACTAGAATTCCTTTCCGTCAGAGGTTTGCCCAAGTCTGAGAATTTCCCAGAGGAAATGCATGACTTATTAGGCCACTTGCACATGCGCCAATTTTCACGTGAGGTGGTATCTCACAGGAAGGCAGGGATCATGGACGATCCCTCCTGGGCTGCATGTCCACATTATTTTCCTTCTGGGGTTTTTGGGCCAGCATGAAATCATGTGACCTTAACGGCTTCGATATTACATTAAACGGATCCATGCACACGTTACTAGGCAAGCCTCTACGCATTCTAATTTTTTCCTAAGTTAAATTAAGGTTAAATTCACCACATGCACATAATCCAATTTAATGTGATACGAAACTCATGTTACTGTCAGAGAAAGATTTCACTACCCTGACGTTCGTGATGAAAATCACTGGACTTTTCCTGACAAATGAAAAAAGGTGCATGCACATGTTCTTAAATCGTGGTGAAGGGGCTGGTCAGTCTGGCCTCTCTCCGCCTGGAACCTGAATCTTCCAGTGCTCGCTTTGATATCTTTATTGACTATTTTGCAGATAAAAATCGCTCGTATCCATCACGACTTTGACGTCTGGTCCAGTTTTCTGCGATCAATTTCAGCGTGTACCATCCACCAACGCAGTGGAGATGTTGGGAGGGCCATGACTTGTGAACTTGAACCTTGCCAGTCCTGGCTGGTGAAAGCCAGCCGGCAGATGTTGGGGCTGGCGGGGGTTGTCGATGTCTCCCTTGGGGAGGGCAGGGTCGCGAAGTATCTGAAGGAGGCTGTGGTGCAGTCCTTGCTCAAGAAGCCATCTTTCGACATTGACGCCCTGGCCAGCTATCGGCCAGTCTCTAACCTTCCCTTTTTAGGGAAGTTTACTGAACAGGCAGTGGCCCAGCAGCTCCGGAGGCATCTGGACCAAGTCGGATTCCTTGATCCCTCGCAGTCCAGCTTTCGCCCGGGCTATGGCACGGAGACGGCGCTTGTGGGTTTGGTCAATGATCTGTGCCGGGAGGGGTTTGGGTTTTGGTTTTTTTATATTAAAACTTATATGCCACCCCCCCTGTCTCAGGCATCTCGGCGTGGCTGACAACATTTAAAAACGTATTAAAATATACAATAATAAACTACAATTAAACACAGTATAAAACCCATCCCCACCCACCCCATCTTCCTTGGGAAAGACCCGGCAAAACAGCCAGGTCTTACATTGTTTACGGAAAGAGGGGAGGTTAGTAATCAAGCAGATCTCTGACGGGAGTTCCATAGCCGCGCCACCGCCACAGAGAATGCCCTCCTAACAGTGGACACCCGGGGGACCCCGAGGAGGGTGCCCCCGGCCGACTGCAGAGGCTGATCCAGAACCCGGAGGGTGAGACGGTCCTGCAGGTAGGTGGGGCCCAAGCTGTTTAGGGCTTTAAAGGTCAACATCAAGACCTTGAATTGGGCCCGGAAAACTATCGTCAGCCAGTGCAGAGAGCAAAGCACTGGTGTAATGTGCTCGCGTCGGCCTGTCCCAGTCAGCAGACGGGCCGCCACATTCTGCACCAGCTGCAGCTTCCAAACCAGCACCAAGGGTAGCCCCATGTATTGTACGTTGCAGTAATTCAGTCTCGAGGTAATAAAAGCATGGATGACTGTGGACAGATCCGAGTCCGAGACATACGGCCTAAGCCAGCTCAGCAGTTGTAACTGGCGGAATGCCCCCTTTGCCACGACCGCCACCTGGACATCCAGGCGAAGCTGCGGGTCCAGGAGAAACCCCAGACTCTGGACCTGTGAAACCAAGGGAGGACGGACCCCATCAATAAGAACATAGGAAGTGCCAGACTGAGTCAGAGCAATGGTCCATCTAGCCCAGCATCCTGTCTCCGACAGTGGCCAATTACGGTGGCTTGGGAGAAGCACCCAACAGGCCACAATGGGGGATCCATTCCCTGTTGTTTTCCCCGACCTCCTGTCATGTTCCCTGATCCTGTCTGGCTAATAGCTGCTAATGGACCGATCTTCCAGAAACTTGTCCAAACCTCTTTGAAACTCAGCTCTAGTACTGGCTCTTACCACAGCCTCTGGCAGTAGATTCCACAACCCAATTATACACTGAGTGAAAAAAATATTTTCTTTTATTTGTTTTAAACTTGCCACCATGAGTTTCATGGAGTGTCCCCTAGCTCTAGTACTAGCTGAGAGGGTAAATAACTGCTTCTTGCATTCCTTGTATCTCCCTTTGTTCCCCCTTCCCTGTCTCCCCGCCCCCCGTCTTTAGACTGTAAGCTCTCGGGCAGGGACCGTGTCTATCTTATTCTTTGTAAGGCGCCAGGTACATCGCTGGCACTATATAAATGCTAATAATAATAATAATAATAGTAATAATAATAATAAATGTCCCACACCACTCATGATTTTATAGACCTCTGTCCTATCTCCTCTGTCTCTTCTCCAAACTGAACAGCCCCAACCTACCAAGCCTCTCCTCATACAGGAGCCCTTCCATGCCCTGGATCATTTTTGTTGCCCTTCTCTGCACCTTTTCTAGTTCCGCTATGTCTTTTTTGAGATGTGGCGACCAGAACTGCACACAATATTTGAGGTGCGGTCGCACCATTGATTTGTATAGAGGCATTAAGATATCCTCAGTTTTATTCTCTATCCCCTTCCGAATAATTCCTAATATTCTGTTTGCTTCCTACCCTATTCCCACATCCTTGGAGAAATATCCTTGGTGTGAGAGGATAACACTTCACCCGGAAAGCAGGTCCCAGCTACGGGATTGCTTCCTGCCATTTCACATTTGTGCTCTCCTTCCTTGGAGACCTCGCCCCTCCAAAGCAGCACGGGGGCTGCCAGAGTGGAGGTGGGACCGTTCTACTATGTCCCTGACGGATTCCTCTCTGTCTGCCTCAGCTCCTCCAGCTCGCTCACTCTAGCCACCAGAGTCTGTACATGTTCTCTGAGAGCTAGGAGTTCTTTGCATGGGGGAGGGTCATCACCCCCTCGGCCTTCCCCACAACCATCACCTCCGTCTTGTCAGGATTTAACTTCAAGCAGCTCCCCCTCAGCCAGTCCCCCACAGCTGACAAACACCCGGTAAGCACCAAGACTGCCGGACCTGGGTCTGATGAAAAGAGACAGATAATTGCGTGCCATCAGCATATTGATGACACCTTACACCAAACTCTCTGACAACCTCCCCCAAAGGCTGCATGTACACACTGAACAGGCGAGGGGATAAGATAGAACCCTGCGGAACCCCACATGTGATGTCCTGGGGTGGGGGGTGGAGATGAAAACTCCCCCAGCACCACATGCTGGGTTCTCCCAGCCAGGAAAGAGCAGAACCATTCAAGAACAGTCACGATAATCCCTGCCCGGTCCCGCAGCCGAGTCACCAGCAGCTCATGATCAACTGTATCAAATGCAGCTGAGAGATCTAACAGGATCAACAGGGTCCATACCCGTCCTGGCTGGTTAAGGCCAGCTGGGAGACACTGGGGCCGTTGCTGGTGAGGATAGTCAGTGCCTCCCTCGGGGAGGACAGGGTACTGTACTGCTTCAAGGAGGCAGTGGTGCAGCTACTGCTCAAGAAGCCATCTTTGGAAGCTGGCGCCCTAGCCAGCTATCGGCCAGTCTCTAACCTTCCCTTTTTAGGGAAGGTTTTTGAACGGGTGGTGGGTGGCTTGGCAGCTTCAAGGGCATTTGAACCAAGTCAGTTTTCTTGATCCCTCACAGTCGGGCTTTAGTCCAGGTTATGGCACGGAGACTATGCTTGTGGCCTTCACAGATGACCTCTCCCATGAGTTGGACCAGGGTAGTTCGACCCTGTTGATCCTGTTCGATCTCTCCGCTGCATTTGATACAGTTGATCATGAGCTGCTGGTGACTCGGCTGCGGGGCTGGGCAGGGATTAGCAGGGCAACACAGCCTGAAAGGGCTTTTACTGCTTCTGACCCATTCTCTGCTAAAAAAGTTGCATCAAAACTGTGGTGTACACCAATACCTCCTTCCGTATTAGGTTGGATAATAGGGGTACTTTGTCTGAGGTAATCAGGGCTGAGCGTGGGGTTCAGCAGGTTTGTGTATTAGCCCCTACGCTCTTCAATATATATTTAAATGACCTGATACCGGTGGTGTCATCAACTCTTAATCATTCTCCCAAGATAGGGTCTAAGGGAGGTGACCATTTTGCTCTACGCCGACGATGTCGTTTTATTGTCCAGATCCCGTGTGGACCTGAACAGGCAACTCTTGGCATTGGAGCATTATTGTGCTCACAATTTTCTCAAGGTCAACTACGAGAAAACCAAGATAGTGATTTTCTCGACAAAGCGGAAGGTGTACAATTGGATGCTGGGCGGACACAAATTAGGTCAGGTCACCCATTATAAGTATCTTGGTCTTATTTTTCAAGCCAACGGCTCCTGGATGACACGTTTGATTGCGGCCTGCAGGCAAGCCCAGACAGTAGGTAAAGGCATATGCCGGTTTTTTAGATCTTGGGGGGGGGGGGGGGGGGGG
>QEPC01005437.1:1497917-1512155 GCA_003113815.1 Sphenodon punctatus | reverse complement strand
GGGGGGGGGGGGGGGGGAGGTCTTATCCTCCCTGCCCTTAAGCTATACCAAACCAAGTGTCTCTCCCAGTTACTCTTCGGGGCTCAGTTTTGGGCAGTGGGGAAACTCGTTATGTTAGAATGGATACAGACCAAGTTTTTGAGAGCCATCCTAGCACTTCCCAACCATGCCCCTTGCTGTGCTGTCCGCCTTGAGTGTGGTGCTCTGTCTATGGGTACCCAGGTATGGTTACTCTCGTTAGGCTATTGGCTTAAACTGCATTATGGCCTGGCTGCTCCCCTTGCATCCCTGGTAGTAAGAGCTGGCACCCATGATTTGTGGGTGGACCAGGTCAGAGGCAAACTTAGACAGATCGGCCTTTTGCCGGAGAGCCTTGGCTGTCTTGGATATGCTAGTGCAAGGAGGCTGGTGAGGCAGAGGGTATTGGATATCAGTAGGCATGAGGAAATAGCAGAGGCACGGGGCAAGAGGTCGTTGGAAAGCTTCATGGATCTGTATGAATTGGCCCACCTTCCTGCCCCCTACCTCCAATACAGTTTATCCCCGCAGGTTAGGAGGTGTCTACCGATGGCCCAGATGAATATCTTCCCCACGGCCACTACGGAAGGCCGGTTTATGAGATTGCACCCCTCACTTTGTTTTTGCAATTGTTTCGAGGTATCTGTGCAACCTGTGGGCTCCCTGGAACATACTCTCCTTACCTGTGTAAGGACCCAGGTTCTCCGGGCTAGGTGGCTAGCCCCCGGCACTGACTGCCTCTCCAATGCCATGCCCCCTTGGTTAAGGCTTTTGAGTAGACAAGAGGAGGAGATAGCAAAAGGGATTGCCCTCTTCCGGTATAATGTATTATTGCTTAAAGGGTCAGATAGGACTCAATGCATGGGTAAAGGGACTTAGAGACCTCCTGATCTCAGCTTAACTTTGTTGTATTGTGATATATGGTGTACTTGCCTGGTTGTTTTGTTTTTGCTGTTTGTTTTTTATTGTTGTTATGTTATGGCTTCGCTAATATAATAAAATTATTATTATTATCAAAACTGTGATTAATTTGAGCGATTTTGACAGCAAAAAAGACCACAAACAAATCACAGCGAGCATTTGTTGATTCTAAGTCCAGGTGGAGGGAGGCCGGACCGACCAGTCCCTTCACCACCCAGAACAGCTCAGTTGGGCAGGACTTAGCGGATGCAATGAGGGCAGCAAAGAAAACTTGCTTTCCTGTCCGCACTGCAACAGCATTGGTACGTAACCAGACTCTATGCCGCAATCGGTCAACTTCAGTACGCGAGTGATGCCACCGTCGCTCTAACTGCCGCCCTTCACGCTTCGTCCGCTGCAGCTCCTCCGTATACCACAGGGACTTGTGTTGTCAGCACTTCGGGAGCAGACGCCTGGGGGCCACACGGTCAATGGCCTCCGTCAACACGGAATTCCACGTGGAGATGAGGCCATCGAGTGAGTGGCCATCGAGGTCAGAGGAAATATACTCTAGACCTATCTGGAACCTTTCTGGCTCCATAAGCCTTTGGGGGCAAACCAACCTAACTGGTTCCACACCCTCCTGGGAGCCAACATGCGCCAGGATACCCACCTGAAGGAGATAATGATCAATTCACGACAAGGGCTCTGTTGACAGCTCCCCCACTAACGGATTCCCCACCTCAAGGCCTGTGCAAAATATCATGTCCAGGGTATGTCCTCCAACATGTGTGGGGCCCACTACTCTCAGACAGGCCCATGGTTGCCATGAACCCACGCTCTGCCCCTCCAAGACTGGCATCGGCATGGATATTGAGGTCCCCCAGAACTATCGCCCTGGGGGAACGCAAGACCACCTCCAACACCAGCTCGGTCAGTGAGGGCAGGGAGGCTGCTGTACAGGTGGATGCCCGGTATACCAGCAGTATCCCCACTCTGTCTCCAGCCAAGTGGAGACCCTCCACACCCATGATAGGTTGCACAGGAAATCTCCTCAAAGACCAGGCATCCTTCAAAATAATGGCTACCCCTCCCCCCTCCAGCTGATGCTGCACGGAGTACCCAGCTGGAACAAAGTCAGCCAATATCAGCCCCAACTCAGTGTCCAGCCAGGTCTCCATGACACATGCGAGGTCGGCCTCCTGGTCTAGGACCGAGGTCAGTCCAACCTTCTGATTTTGTTAGATCTTTCAGTGGTGTTTGACACAGTTGATCAGGAGATGTTGGTGACCCGCCTGTGGGGCTGTGATTGAGTGATGAGACTGTTCTTGAATGGTTCCATTCTTTCCTGGTCAGAAGAACTCAGTGTGTGGAACTGGGGGATTGTACATCATCCCCCTGGGACCTCGTGTGTGGAGTCCCACAGGGATCTATGTTGCCCCCTCTCTTGTTCAACGTGTACATGCAGCCTTTGGGAGAGATCGTGAGAGAGTTTGAAGTTTGGTGACACCCAGCTGTACCTCTTGTTTTCATCTGACCCAGGCCTGGCAGTTTGCCCGGTGTCTGGCTGTGGTGGGGGATTGATGAGGATGTGTTGTCTGAAGCTGAATCCCGACAAGACAGAGGTGATGCTGGTGGGTAAGGGTGAGGGAGTGGAGGCCTCCATTATCGATGGAGTGCGTCCCTCCTTGGTCCCTCAGGTTCAGAGTCTGGGAGTTCTCCTAGATTCACAGCTCCGCCTGGATGCTCAGGTGGCAGCTGTGGCGAGGAGTGCATTTGGGAAACTACATCTGGTTCGCTGCCTTCTGCCATATATCTCAGGCGCTGATCTTGTCACCATCATTCGTGCATTTGTCACTTTGAGATTGGACTACTGCAGCGCACTCTACATGGGGCTACCCTTGGCGACAACCCGGAGACTGCGGTGGCCCATCTCCTTGTGGGGGCAGGCCGCCAGAAGCATGTAGCATCAGTGCTCCGTTCTCTGCGCTAGCTGCCTATAGTCTTCTGGGCCCGATTCAAGGAGTTGGTTATCACCTTTAAAGCCCTATTCAGTCTGGGCCCCACATACCTGCGTAACCACCTCATCCCTCACGTCCTGGACCAGCCCCTGCGGTCGGTCAGGGGTGCCCTCTTGGGAGGTCCCCCGGGTGGCCACGCTGCAGCTCCAAAACGCCCTCCCGGCAGAGATTAGTCTCTCTCTGGATCTCGTCTCCGTCCGGAGAGAATGTAAGACCTGGCTGTTTCATCGGGCATTTGATGAGGGGGGTGGGTCACGGGTGGGGGTTTCTTTTGTTTGTGGGGGGGGCAGTGGGGGGTAAGGTGGTAGTGTTTTTTCCCCTTGGGCCTCTGCTGTTTTTATGGTTAAGTAGTGTTATAGTATTTTATATATTTTTGTATATTAAAACATATATATTTTGTATTTCTATGTGTGTTGTTCACTGCTGTGAGCTGCCATTGGGCAGGAGGGGGTGGTATATAAATAGTAGAATCAATCAATCTCCCGATAGAAACAATCTTGAAATAATGTAATGTGTACACGCACCCTTGTTTATTTGGTCAGTCATTTGGTGGGTGGTACCAGGATTTGGGGATTTGTTTTAAATGGATTTTTATATTTTTTATGTAGTTTATATTTAGATTTTTAATTATTTATTTATTTTCTATTCTATAACTGGTCATCGGACTCCTCCCTCTCCTTTACAACTCAGATCAAGTCTGTTGCTAAAGCCGGTCTCCTCTCTCTGCGCAACATCGCTAAAATCCGGCCCTCCCTTACAGTTCCCACTGCCAAAACTCTAGTCCATGTTCTAGTCCTATCTCACCTTGACTATTGCAACCTCCTTACTGTCACCCCCAGCTCTCGCCTTGCCCCTCTTCTTAGGACTGAAATCAAAATCTTTGTAGCTCTGATTCTGTCGGAACCGGAGGTTTTGTTTGGTCTGAACGGAAATCGGAACAATCTTCTAATCATTCATTCTAACTGGAGTGAACAAAATATTGTGGCCATTTCACGCATGCATAAAAAATGGTGCTGTCAATAACCAAAATGGTGCTGGCACCGGTATGAGCAGTAGAACTTTTAGAAATGATAAATAATAATAGTCTCATTTTGTGCAAATGGCCGTTTTCTGGGGTTTTGAAATTTCGACCTAGATTCCATTTGGAAAAGGTTCCAATTGGAATTCCGGCCAAAATTATGGACGACTGTTCTGTTTTTGCAAAAATGTTCATGAAAATGGAACACTTGTTCCAAACCACCCCTACCTCTCATCTTGGCTCAACCATCTGCTGCCAAAGTCACCTTGCCTGTTGCTTTGATCGTGTTTAGCCTCTCCTCACCTCTCCCCATTGGCTCCCTCTACCAGAACCTATTCAGTACAAGCTCCATGTCTTCCCCTCCCTTGTCTTTTGTAGACGGGAAGCCCCTTGGGGCAGGGACCTGTCCCTAATTATGACTGTACAGTGTTTTGTATTGCAGTGGGCAGAAATTACGGAGAGATTTTTCCTGGATATATAAAATGGCAGTTGGGTGCCCAACTGCCATTGAAAATACACTGGAGTTGAGATTCTGACCTCTGTGTTTTTGAAAACCTTCTCTCCTAGAGGAGCATACAGGATGAGATAATGATCTCTTCTCACCTGAAAACGTAAGAGACGGGCTCTAGCTAAGAATGTAGGAAGTGAAACACTTGAGATTTGCTTTTTACTGCTACATACACCCTCAACTGGTTTCCTGGGAATGCAACATTAAGGTAAAGCAAAACCCACCTTGGAAAGCCTTGCCCCTCTTCTGAAGGGCGATTTCCTTGACATCTTGTCCAGCCTGACCCTCTTGTTTTCCTTTAGAAGCCCTTTCCATTGTCCTGACGACCCTGTCATCATTTCCTTGAAATCTCTCAACAGCTCATTTGTTTCCAACATCACCTTCAAGAAGCTCCTGCAGCTGGACTAACCTTCCACGCCTTTACCTACCCAGACCCTCTTTTCCTTGAAATGTTCTCTCTTTCAAGAATTCTTCATTTCATCACCAAAATTTTCCCTGTTCCAGAAGTTGCATCCTGCACTTCCTCCTGTCATTTTTTCCTCTGCAAACTCTTCGTCTATGCCCTGCAAAACGTTGGACGCCCCTACCACATGGCCTAAATGTGTACCACCAGCAAGGACTCCCTAGGTCAATACAGAGTTGGGCTTTGTAAGCTACTACAAAGATCTGCAACCGTAACCTGCTTTTCAACCCAACAGTTTTGTTGCTTCCGGGTTTTCGATGCTTCGTGACAGAGGCAGGGAACTTTCTCCCTTGTGGGGTCCACTGTCAGGGGACAGCGGTGCTTAAGGGGCACACTCGGGAAGAGGCAAGTCCAGACCACGTATCTGTTCCATGGATCCGTCCTCGTAACCTTCTGTGCCTGCCCTCGTCTCTGCTTCCGTCCCCTGAGCTCAGTCTTTTGGTGCTTGGGGGTAGGAACTGGATCCAGGGGCCAGATCCAGGAATTGGTAAAGGATCAGATTAAAACTAGCTGCGGGTCACATTTGGGTCTCAGGCCTGACATTCCGTACTCCTGCTTTATAATGTTAAGCCACCTCTCTCCTTTTCTCATGTCCTATAGCTGCCTCGCATCTTTAGATCATACAGCATTTGTATTCTGGGTCTAACCTGTTTTGAGACCTCTACCCGCAACCCCTGTGTTTAAATGGAGGACATTTCCCCCATGGCCGTGCCCCCTAGTTTCTTCAAATTACTAATGACCCCCAACGCAAACTTCTTCAGCTTTCCCTGAAATGTTGTGAATTTTGTATTGAATACTTCATATGTTTGACTTTGTTTGTATGAACTTGAAATGCCAGCACCCGCTCTAGTAGGGTTTTCATAGATGCCTATCTTTTTTTGCAGTTCAGCCCACAGCTCTGACTTGCTATCAGCTTAAAGAGGAGCCCCGCAGAGCCCCAAAGCTTGTACACTCTCACCATCAGCACTTGTTCCAGTTGTGGGATTTGTTGCCAGAGGATGTGGTCTAGTATAACTGGGTTTAAGAAAGGGTTGGACAAGTTTCTGGAGGGTCGGTCTGTTAGCAGCTATTAGCCAGGTAGGTGTGGGGAATGTAACCTCTTACTATCGGGAGCTGGGATTGAACAGCAGGGAACGGATCGGCCCATTGTGACCTGTTGGGTACTTCCAAGCAACCGAAATTGGCCACTGTGGGAGACAGGATGCTGGGTTCGATAAACCATTGGTCTGACTCAGTATGGCACTTCTTATGTTCTTAAAGATATACCCTGAATTACACTCAAGTATCCGTTTCAGTCGATTATCTGCTCAGCTGTCCCTCTTAATTCTGTAACTGCGGTTAAAAAAACAAAATCCTGGCTATTTTAATCAAGTAACCGATCGGTAGTCACATACCACAGTTGTTAACCAATTAACCAGCGGTCTGTGTAGCCCAGCATCCTGTCTCCGACAGTGGCCAGCTCCGGTAGCTCAAGAGAGGTACGTGTACAGGATCATGGAGATGTGACTCATGAAACAAATTAAAGGTAAAAGCGGACTTTGTAAGTTCACCGGTGTCCATTTCATAGAACACAGGTGGGCAAGGTTTCCTGATCCCGAGAACTGCATCGATTTATCGCAATGGGGACAATGGCTGTAATCCCAAACCTCCTCCGCACGGGATCCCTTGGGGGTTCCACGCAAGATCTGTGCGGCCCAACGTACTCGCAATGGACGTGCGGGCGAGTTGCACACAATGCACATGGGGCATGGGATCGACCCCAAAGAGCTCTAGAGCCACAGTTTGCCCACTTCTGTCACGGAATCATAGAGCTGCCGGCTTGCCCCAGCCAGCTGCCTACCTCTCAAACTCCGGCAGGTAAAAAGCATCTGTAGGCACATTCGGTGCGGAGGGTTTCTGTTCCTGTTAAACAAGTTTGTTTTCAGCATCTGGATCCTGATGCCGATGTCATTCTTTATTCCATGGGCAGACGTTTAAAAGCAGCTTGGATGTCTGATCTATTAACCCAAGGGTGTAGGGTACTATCGTTACACTCTAAAAAGCTGATGCGTGCTGCTGAGCATTTTCACATCCTTCTAAGGACAAAATAGGGCTGAAAAAGCTCAGCACCCGACAGATTTATGTCATTTCTTTGAAATTAAAGCTTGCAGAGGAATTATTTGTTTGATTTAATTTATAAAAGGAAGAAAAAAATTTTTTTTACCCTCCCATTGATAGTTCACACAAACAGTTCCTTCGAAATACAAACCAAACAGGAGTACATACTCCTACTCCTGAACAGCGTTCCGCTTGTGTGAACACTTCAGGAGTAAAACAGAAGGCCCAACTGCAGCAAATTAAGGAACTCCTAATCTTTCCCCTGAAATGGTCTCCTCCTACATCCCTCTCAATTTCCATTGCAAGAGTCACCATCCAGCCGGTGCCTCAGGCCCGTAGCCTGGCATTCATCTAGGACTCCTCCTTCTCCTTTACGCCTCAGATCCAGGCTATTGCTAAATTGTGTCACTTTGCTTTGTACAATATTGCCAAAATCCGGCCTTGCCTTACTGTTGCCGCTGGAAAAACCCTAGTCCATGCTCTAGTCATCTCTCGCCTTGACTACTGCAGCTTCCTCCTTACTGGCCTCCCTTGCCTCTGATCTGGCCTCCCTCATCTCCATACAAAGTTCTGAAGCTATAAGAATCCACCTCGCCTGTCGCTTCGACTATGTTCAGCCCCTCCTCTCCGCCCTGCACTGGCTCCCTCTAAGTGAACGCATTCAGCACAAGCTCCTGGTCTTCACCTTCAAGGCTCTTCATGGCCTCGCTCCCCCATATCTCTTTGCTTTGTATCCCTCCACACCCCTGCCCGGGAGTTTCGCTCCTCCTCTGCCCCCACCCTCGCCTGCTCATCAGCCCCTTACGCCTCTAAAAGTCTTTGCCCCTTCTCCCTTGCTGCCCCCCAGGCCTGAACGCCCTTCCCTGGATACAGTCCCTCTGCTCCTTGTCTCCCAACTTTCAAATCCTTCCTGAAAACCCACCTCTTCCGTCAGGCCTTTCCCTAGCTTGTCATGAGTGAAACTGCAGCCTTTCCCCCTCACTCAGAACCTAAGCAAAGCACGTGAGCCTGCAGCTTCTCTACCTCATGAATGTCCTCTTGTCTTTCCTGATGTTTAACCTCTCCCTTGTATCCTCCTCCCTTGTCCCTCAGATTGGGTAGGGACCGGTTACTGACTGTGAATTGTACAGCGCCAGGGCTATATAAATAATAAAAACAAACAACTGTTCATCAGAATGTGGGCTAAATCGACAGGGTCCACTCTGTAATAGAGACAAGGCCTTTCCCCCCTACCGCTTAGGTAACACTGGTGAGTGAGGGGACACCGTTTCCCACTCTAGCCCACAACCGCGGAACTTGTTTCTGCAGAAAATCGGGATGGCAGCCGACTGCCGTAGCGTCAACAGTGAAATGGAAGAGCCTTGTCTTCAGTCATAACAATCCCAACTGGGCAATGCCACGGGTTGGAGGTCCGCACCCACACTTTACCGGGTTTGAGTGACTCAGTTTCCCTTCGCACAGCCCTCTTGAATTAGTTTCTCTCTCTGGCTAATTCAAGTGTGCAGCAGGGAAACTCCTGTGTCACCCAAGGGCCCGATCCTTCCCGTTTACAGACTCTTTACTCTCTGGGTTCGCAAGAGCTTGAGAACTTTTGTTGCTCACTTGTGTTCCAATGTTAGACACACACACTTCTTCATAAAGATAAGAAGTACGTTTATTGATTACATAAGCAAGATAGTTGATACAGAGTGGTTACTAGAAATCAAAGGTAAATATAACGCATTCCTGATCTATACTGGTTGAGTTCCTAAATCAGCATCTTACCCTACAAAGGTCCATAAGTTCTGGTTCCTCTCAGCCCTCAATATAAGCGACTGGGCACTGGCTTCATAGTTGGTAGAGAGCAAAATCATGCCTCTCTGTCATGGTTTCTCCAGCCTTGCTGCTGGCAGGCTTTCGTATGCAGATGCTCAAGATGGCTCTCGGAGAGAACTCTCCCAAGGTGACTTACTGGCCTCTTTAAGTAGTCTTCTTCCTTCTTTGTCTCTGTTCCCGCCTTTGGGGAGACCTGAAATGTGACACGTAGGCAACCCAGGCAAACATAAAGGTCCATCTACATCTCCACAGGGTTCTGTCTGGCAAGCGTTCCCAAATACACATTTTTGGTATCTCTTTGCATTTCCTGTAGCTTGGTGACGTGTCACAGCTCTAATTTGAGTTTTACAGTTCTCAACTGTAACATTACATACATGTGGAACCTTTTACATCTTTACCAGACTTGTAGTCTACATGTAGTCCCATGTTACACGTGTGACCCCTATGTTTCTCTGTGGCAGGGAATTAAACACAACCATTTCTAAGCCAGCTGTGAGATGGAGAGAAGACCCAAAGTCTTTATTTACGTGCACTAACGAAGGGGAACAATGGGAAGGAGGAAAAGTCGTCAAATACTTTTAGCTTTGGGTTATTTCTCTTTGCCCTCCCCACCCCCCAAAAAGGTATTGGCATCACTCACTGTCTAATTTATCTTCAAAGCTCCGTAGGAGTGGAATTTGCAAGAAGCTGGTGAAAACCGCTGATTAGAAGTGCTCATTTCCGGCTTGCAAGTAACAGGTACAGTTTCTTGCTCTGGAAGAACAGACTGCAACTCTCTTCCCCACCCATAAAATAAGAACCTTACTGCCCACCGTGCCTTAAAGGGCGGCTGCAGGACTAAATACTCTAACATTCAAGTCTCTCCCCAAATCCTACTGTTTCCATCACGCTTTTCTAAGCTCCACAATCCCATCGATTGCTCACTGCTGCTTCTCCTTACAGTGGCTCATCCTTCAGAATCACCCTCCTTCCTTTGTAACTGTGTGTGTGCGTGCGTGCGTGCGCGTGTGCGTGTCTGCAACTCCTCAGCTTCTTGAAAATACCCCTCGTCTCTGTCCCCTTGCCTCCACACCTTTGATTAGAGCTAGTGGGGTGCAGCGGAGAAGATGCTGGACTTGGATCTGTGAAGCCAGGTTTAATCCTCACCCTAGCCATAAACTCACTGGGTGGCCTTGAGCAACTCACAATCTCTCAGCCTCAGTTTCCACATCTGTAAAATGGGAAGGTGTGTGTCTGTCTGTCCGCCCCTGTGTTCTCCTCACCCTTGTCCATCTTAGATTGTAAGCTGGCTGGGGCAGGGATCTGCGACTGTAAAGTGCTGTAGAAATTATAAGTAGTAAGTAATAAACTATCTTGGATTGTGCATCCTCGGAAGCAGAGACATCTCTCTAATTACGACTGTTCAGTGCCAGGTGCCCTAGAAACCAAGAATCAGGCATTCGGAAACTTGAAGAGTGCAGAATGGGGCAGCTCATTGCCACCACCAGCCTTTCACAGCCACCTGCTACGGGACAAAAGGCCGCACAGCAGTGGCAATCTATTATGCAGCAGCTTCTCGCAGTGAGAAACATTGCCGCAAAGCAGGGGCAAACTGCCCCGTGGCAAATGATTTGGGGAGACAAACCCCAACTTCTTTGGTCGGCAGATTTTTGAGGGCTTCAAAAACAGCAAAGAAAAGAAGAAAGCAGGTTTAATATGCTGTTCCTGCAAGGAAGTAATGAGGAAGCCTCCAGCACAGGGCTGCCTAGTCTGTCGGCATTTGGATATTAGTTTGATAGAGTGAACTGATCATCTTAGATCTTCAAACTCTCCCCATTCAGATGCATAACTGAATGGGCAAACTCAAATCTGGTCTCTCCTACCCACGACCCCCATGTAAGAGTAAAGAAAACGTTAAGATTTTTTCCGGTGAGAAACTTGGCTGGTCTGCAAGTAGGAGTGATCCTAGGTGTACATCTCATTTGGAAATCCCTTGAAGAGAGAATTCTTTAAGAATCCCATAATCTCTTCCTTTTATCCGGCATGCTCTTTGTTCTGCTGAATAAAAAGCGACTTCATCCAGCACTTGTCTAGATGCGCCTGAAGGATAAAGATTGGATTTGGGTGGATTTGTGTCAGTCACATCCTCTAGGGATATCCAGGTCTTTCAAAGTGCCAAAAGGACCAAACAGAGAATATCTACCTTCATATACGTTTTACAAATGAAGTCTGCAATGCAAAGAAAGCATATCCCCGTGTAGGCACTCTCAACAATGCCTAGTGATCGGCTTTGTTCATTATATAGGTTACACTCAATTTGTGAAAGTCAGGAAATAAACAAGCTCTGTCTAATTCACAAAATAGGTAATTTTTTTGTCTCGTTCATGAAAAGAGCAGGGCCCAACAGGCAGAGGATTTGCTGATTTCATAAAGTGGGTGGGTTGTCTTTTTCATGAAATATAAGAATGTGTCATTTACTGGGTCAGACCAATGGTCCATCCAGCCCAGCATCCTGTCTCCAACAGTGGCCAGCCTCGGTCGCTTCAGGGGAGTACGCAGCAGGTTACAATGGAGTAATCAATTTCCTGCCAATGTCCGACAGTTAGGGTTTTGTACCCCAGACCAACCCAACTACTAGCCTTTAATGGACCTAGCTTTCAAAAATTGATCCAGTTCCTTTTAAAGATCTGCTTCACTACTGGCCTGGAGTTCCACCATTTTATTGTATGTTGGGTGAAAAAGTAGTTCCTCTTATTTGTTTTAAATCGTCTCTTTTTTAACTTAATGGAGTGACCCCTGATTCTATTGTTTTTGGAAAGGGTAAACAGCAAATCCCTAGTCACCTCTTCCAGTGAGTCACCAATATTCAGGATCTTGTAAACTTTTATCGTGTCCCTTCTCATTCATCTCCTCTCCAAACTGAAGTGCCCTAACCTACCAAGCCTTTCCTTAGACCGAAGCCAGCCGCTGTCTGCCTTGGATCATTGTTGTTGCCCTTCTCGGCACCTTTTCCAGTTCTCCTATGCAATATTTTATTTCGTTAAAGTAATTTCACAAATTTAACATGACACATCTACCGTACGGGGACAATCCGGTGGCCTGCTCGTGCTGACCCCCTCGGCGCGCAGCACACAGCCAGAACGTGCATGAGGTGCCGCGCATGCAGCACAGCCACACGGGGTGGGTCGCATAGGCCGGGGCTGCTCTTTTGCCCCGCGCGGCACCACATGCACGTCTGAGCGCGGGCGTTCTGGCTGCGCGCCGGGGTCGGCGTAAGCCGGCCACTGGATTGTCCCCTGAATCTTCAGTGTAACAAATGCCCATGGGAGCAGAGAAATTTCATTACACCAGAGCAATCACTATAGCGGTGTTCGGCAATGTGCAGTCGAGAGAAATGGTTCTTGAAACTCGGCTTGTTCTGAACAAGAGTTCACCATAAGCAGAATGTGTTATAGTGAAGTTTAACTGTACACGCATTATTACACAGTATACATTATCTATGTATTACAACTACCCATGCGGCAAAGAGTCATGGCCTTGTTGAACTACCCTGAAGTTAACGTTTAAATGTTGACAAAGCACTTGGAGATCCTCAGACGATATTGTTAGAGAATGACAAAATTAATTAGGGATTAAAAGATAAAGATCTAATAAGCTGAAATTTCTTGCCTGAACTCCTGTGCTCCACAAGCTTATTTATTTATTACCATAATTTATACCCTACCCCTCCTGCAAAGTAGCTCAGGGAAGCTAACAGTTTATAAAAACAATAATATAAACGCACATAAACATAAATACATAACAATAAAACCACCAATCCCAAAAATACAACCTCCCTCCACCCTACCTCCGCCAACTCATCTCCCTCCCCTAAAGCCTGGTGGAACAGCCAGGTCTTACAATATTGATGAAAGGAGGAGAGGTCCGGAGCCATCTGAGCCTCCGCTGGCAGACAGTTCCACAGCCTAGGGGCGGCCACTGAGAACGCCCTTTCTATGGTCGCCCCCACAAGGACACCCAGGGGACTTCAAGGAGGGCGCTCCTGGCGGAGTGCATGGGTCAATCAAGAGCCCAGGGAGTGAGGCGGTCCTGCAGGTAGGCCGTATAGGGCTTTGTAGTAGGTTTGACCGATTTCCATCAGCTATAGCACTGGAAGGGACGTCACGAGTCATCTGGGGGGGAAATTCCTTCCTAATCCCACAAACAGTAATCAGTTAGACCCTGAGCAAGAAAGATGATAAAGAGCTTGGAACGCAAATTGTATGAGGAATGGTTGAAGGATGTGGGTCTGTACAGCTTGGAAAAAAGACTAAGGTGGGATACGATAACCATCTATGGTCTTCCACTATTTGAAAGGCTGCCATAAAGAAGATGAAGAATCACCGTTCTCCCTTGCTACGGAGGGCAGGACAAGAGATCATGGGGATAAGCTGCAGGAAGGGAGATTTAGACCAAAATTCCTGACTGCAAGATCAGGCAATAAAATGAGCTGCCTCGAGAAGCTGAGGATTCCCCATCATTGGAGGCTCGTTGAGAGACAGCTTGATGAGCAAATTTCTGGGATATTCCAAGTGTGGGAAATCCTACCTGATACAGTAGGCTGGACTCAACAGCCGCTGCAATCCTTTCTAGCTTTATGATCCTATGAGCCAGATTCACTAGACAATCTTCCGAGATAAAATTCTTTGCACTACTTCAAAATCCAGACCATCATATCCTGTGTCCGATTTCCTGCCGAGACCATCTGATGCCTCAAATGAAGGAGCAGAACAAAACCAAACCAGAATGCCATGGGGGGGGGGGGATTCTTTCCAGACCTCTGTAGGCAGTTAAGTGAATCATCATGCAACGCCACTCGTGGAAGTCTTCCCCCCAAATTCTTTGCTTTGCTTTCAACTTGCTTCTCCAAAATCAAATGCAGCAAATAACTAGCATAAGCAGGTTTAGAACTTTAATACGCGAAAAGGTCTCTGGGCCCCACTGTATTTCTTGTCAGAAGCGGTGTGCCCCAAAAATCTGTACTGGGACCACTTCTTTTCAATGTATTCATTAATGGTCTGGAAAAGGGGGTTAAGAGTGAGGTGATCAAGTTTGCAGATGACACCCAGTTATTCAGAGTAGTCAGAACACAAGCAGAATGTGAGGAGCTACAACGGAATCTTACGAGACTGGATGCCGGGGCATCTAAATGGCAGATGAGATTTAATGTGGACAAGTGCAAAGTGATGCACATAGGGAAAAATAATCCAAATTATGAGTACACAATGCTGGGTACTAAGCTAGGAGTTACCACTCAGGAAAAGGATCTGGGAGTGATTGTGGATAATACACTGAAATCCTCAGCCCAGTGTGCAGCAGCGGTCAGAAAAGCAAATAGAATGTTAGGAATTATTCGCAAGGGAATAGAGAATAAAACTGA
>QEPC01005437.1:1474867-1497127 GCA_003113815.1 Sphenodon punctatus | reverse complement strand
GCACGTACTTGGCTTGGTTACGATGAGAATGACAGCAGGCAGGTCCATGTGGCAAGGATAAGGGTAAACAGACCGTAGGTATAGGAATAGTGGCTCAGCAGGATAAAGAGTCAGACAGAGCAGAGTGAAAGAGCTGTCCTCGATGGACACAATGCTGTGCTCGATGGACCGTTGGTCTGACCCAGTCTGGCACTTCTTATGTCAATGCCAAGAATGCAAAACGCTCTCCTCTACTGGACGATACTTGACCTTAATCAATATAAAGTCTCTCCAATTCCCCAAAACCTGTCTTGAACTCATGGATACCATGTCCAGCCCTTTTCCCTAATCCAAGCTACAGAGTGGTGGTGGAAGATGACAACCGATTACCACTATATGCTACTGATGACTTTAAAAACATATTTCTGAAATAAACCTAGAGAGAACATGCAGTAGAGGATAGTATTTAACAAGTTTTTTTAAAAAAATATTTGTATCAATTGATACCCCCGCCCCTCCTGTAAAAACAGCTCAGGGCAGCTAACAATTTTTAAAGAGTAAAAAATACAATAATATAAATATAAAACAATCATAATAATATAAACAATTTAAAACAGGGTTAGGATAACAAATAAATAAATAAATAAAGGGTAGGTTAGAGCTAAAAACCCTAACCCCGCCTCCCCAAAGGCCTGGGCGAACAGCCAGGTTTTACAAGCCCGTCAAAATGTCAAAAGGCTTGTGGCCAGACTTGCTTCCTCCGGGAGGGAGTCCCAAAGACGCGGACCAGCCAGAGAATGCCCTCTCCATTGTGCTACCCCACGTAACACGGGGGTCCTCCAAGAAGACATCCCTGGCAGACCGAAGGAGCCGCTCTGGGGTGCGGAGGGTGAGGTGGTCCCTGAGGTACGAGGAGTCCAGACCATGAAGGGCCTTATAGGTCAATACCAATACCTTGACCCTGGCTCAGCATGCTATTGGCAGCCAGTGCAGAGCGCGGAGCACCGGTGTTATGTGCTCCCGACGACCCATCCCCGACAGGAGCCAGGACGCCGCATTCTGCACTAGCTGGAGCCTCCGAACCAGGAACAAGGGCAGCCCCACGTACAGCGCGTTACAGTAGTCCAGCCTCGAGGTGACGAAGGCATGGATGAGGGAGGCCAGGTCCGGGTTGGAGACGTACCGACGCAGCCTCCGCACCAGATATAACTGGCGGAAGGCGGCCTTCGCCACCACCTACACCTGCCGATCCAGGCAGAGATCTGAGTCCAATATCACCCCCAGACTCCGAACCTACTGAGCTATAGGAGGGCGAACCCCCCCAATCAGGGGGGTCTTTACCTCCCTCGCTCTCCCCACCATCATCACCTCCTTCTTATCGGGGTTGAGCTTCAGTCTGCACTGCCACATCCATTCTGCCACGGCCTCCATACACTGGGATAGCAACGAGACAGCAGGGTCTGGGTCAGCTGAAATAGAGAGGTTCAGCTGAGTATCATCAGCATATTGGTGACAACGCACCCCGAACCCGCTCACGACCTGCCCCAAGGGCTGCACGTATACATTAAATAATAGCAGAGGCAAGATCGAACCCTGCGGAACGCCACAGGACAAGGCGCAGGAGCAAGATGTTTCAGCTCCCAACACCACCCACTGGCTTCTCCCTGAGAGGAGTGAGCGGAACCATTCAAGAACAGTCCCGTCCAGACCCCCCAGGTCTCGCAGCCATCTCAACAGCAGCCCATGGCCCACGGTGTCAAAAGCGGCCGAGAGATCTAGCAGAATAAGAAATGTCGAACATCCTGCGTCCATCTCCCGGCAGAGATAGTCGACCAAGGCCATCAACGCCATCTCAGTACCATAGCCGGGGTGGAACCCAGATTGAAAAGGGTCCAGGAAACCGATGCTATCCAGATGCGCCTGGAGCTGGATCGCCATCGCCTGCTCAATAACCTTCCCTAAAAAAGTTCCCTACAAATGAGCAAGCAGACTGTGGAGAAAGCATTTAACACTCTACTCCAGCTTCATCATGGCTCCCATTGGATTCACTTGGGTGCATTTTACTCTCATGTCCTGTATTAACATTCCACGTATGCCAGACTTCGGCCAAACCACCGTTTTGTAAGTAACTACACATCTGAGAAGGATCTGAAGGACATTTCATTCTTCAAACGGACATCATTTCCCCCCCTTCCAAACCTCTGCATTCATTTCAGCACCCAAAAGCACCAACCGCATAGCATTTTCTAATTTACACATCGGGCGGGTTTGAGCAACAACTCCAAGTATGGCGCTTGGGTAGGGGAAAAGCACAAGGGGTGGGAAAGACGCCTCCTTTCTTTCCTCTCTAGCGGTCAGGACCCTTCTGCAAAAGGGCGCCAAGCTTAAGGGAACACATGTCTAACCTCAAGTCTGTATCCTAGGCACGGAGCACTGAATTCCCAAGCCCAGGCGGGCGGGTGGACCCCCCATTATAATTATTATTATTGAACGGAAGGTAGCTTTGGCCAAGTGTCATTGGATGACAGATGACGCTGCACATCAATTGGATTCAGAGAGGCTCCTCTCTCAGTTCTGTTTCAGCATGAAGCGGAGTCACGGGAGTGTGGTGATCATCGATACAAGGGATTATGCAGATTTAAGAAATACCCCACGATTCCGAACGTTTTCAGAATGCAGGCTACGTCAGCCTTGCAAACAAGCAGCACTGCATCATTATGGCAGTAGAAACAAAGCCAGAGTGCTTTAACAAACAAACAACGATTGTTTTAATAGAAGAGAGGCATCAGTCATCAAGTCTTGGTTCATTCAGACCTTCTACCCAACCCCATCCATCTTCGATGCCAAGAGATGACAGGGGCCAGGCTCTGCTCCCTCCCTCCTAACCTGGTATATCAATAACCCCCATTTTTATCCATAACAAATGACTCTCCAGAACGGCCCTTTTCCCTTGATGCTGGCGTAACAAGCCCTAGCTACACCTTATTACCCGCTATGATCAACATGGGGTCCCAGAAATGGGTGGGGTCTCTTGTAATCATCTTCATAAACAGCCACTTTGATGTTTGTGGCTGTCTACACAAGACGGAGCAGACCTCTTTCCCCCCCGACCCACCCCCCACCCTCCATGCACACAACCGCCCAGTGCAACCCAGAATGCAAATTCCTTCGCCCTCTCAAAATGCTTTTCTGGGCATTATCAGGGAACAAAAGTCCGCCCATCCCCATGCAAGCGGTCTCTGCATCACTGCTCTCTCTGTTAGCAACGCCTGCTTAATGTCCGTCCGGATAGCGCCAGAGTTATCTTTCGGCTGCGTCGGCAGAAGCCAACCAGAGGACAATGGACCCATAGCTCAGGGTCATTTGAGTCTTTCTCCCTCTCCTCTCCCCCCACACCATCACCCCCTTTTCAACTCGCCAACTCAAGTAGCTCCGAGAGCTAAATAAAGAGGTAGCCTCAAACATGGGGAGAAGCGGGGGGGGGGGATATAGGTCTCTGGCAGAGCTCACCAATGGCATTCCCTCCTCCCCTTCCCTTTTCCTTAAGACCTGATGGTCTCCAGTCACACATCTTAAAAGAAAAACAAAAAACAAAAACACAAAGACTTACTTGTCTCAAGTCGATGAAGGCCAACTGCAGTGTGTCCCCTAGGAACCCAGGCACTGGTCCGGATCTGGCAAAGTCTGTGGGAAAGAAAAGAGGATAAAAAGCGTCTTTAACTAACCATGGACAGGGAGATTGGCAGACGGATGACAGGGAAGACAAGGGAGGCTGGGGGAGAGAAGGACTGGGCTTCTAAGGAGTCAACTCTCCCTCCCTCCAGCTTCTTTGTCTGCCCTTCAAAATTCGTGTCATAAAAACACCATTAATTCCACCGTCCTGACAGCAAGGAAACTGTACTAATTCGACCTGAAATTTATTCCCATGAGCCTCACTGGGCTCCAGAGTATTTGTTTTGTGAATGGACAAACAATTTGCAAAGAAGAAAAGCGTTTGGAGGGGGGTGGGGGCTCAGTGGAAAAAGTTTTTCCTCTCGACACAATCAAATCTTCAGCTGTGAAACTCTTTTCACTTCGAAAGCTGTTTATATTTGGGGGCACTGAAGGAATTTTCTAATTTCACGCCTGTCGCTGGGCTGCCTGAGCATTCATCAAAAAAATATACCCAGCCCGCATCATTAATTATGCCGTAGCACATTATTTGCATTAACTGAGATGGCGTCAGTATGCCAGCACCCAATATGGGAAGAACTGGTCCCTGTTATGTAGTCTATTTATTTATTTATTTGGAAGGAAGTCATTGGACTATCCAAAAGAACACCAACCTATAAGGAGAAAAGAACCCTTCCTTCCAATGTCTTCTGAAACCCTTCCAGTTTGCCTCTGGTGTCACCTGGCCCCAATTTCATATTGGGATGGTTTAATTTTGTTTCTACTTTCTTGACCAAATATAGTGTAGAAGTAATCAAGAGGAAACGCCTAACCTATAATTTAAGCACTTTTAGTTTAAAGCTGTCCTAAAGAAGTTCCTAACACACCTTTCACCTATTTCGGAACAAGCTGCTGAATGCTATTGGTGAAGAAAACCTAATCTTTCCCTTGACCTGAATAAAGTCAAAGTCCTGTCTTCAAACACAACGAGGATGTGGCTTAGTCACAAAAGGATAATGGCTCGACCTCCAACTTTAATGCACAGGATTGTGCCTGCAAGCAAATGCATGACGAAGGAGAGGTCAATACATGGCTATTAGCAGGAAGATGGGGTATCTGGGAACACAACTTCACACTCAGCATGTCTCTAAACATCAGGCAATGACGGAGGTTGGTTCGCTCCGTAATTACCCTGTAGTTTCTTGTACACTTCCTCTGAACATCTGATTGGTCAGGAAGGAGGACCCTCAGTCTCCCAAGAATGGAAGGAATCCAACCACCACAACCATATTAAAAAAACATGTCAGAAGAAAGTGGATGTTGTAGTTGTAGTCATCCTATATCCAAGCAAAGGATTGGATTAGATGACCCTAGAAGCTGCTTCCAGCTCTATGATTCTGGCCAAGGTTGAAGGGGGGGCACTTGGTTAGTTGGACCATTGCTTTGACTCGTCCTGCGGCTCTTGCGTTGTCTGGAAAGCAGGTAAAGAAAGTTATTCCAATAATCATTCCTTAAACAGCCCTTCCACACGATTATTCATCATGCAAGAACCTTTCATCTTAAGAGGGCAACCCTCAAATGCCTTGTCTTTCCCTAAAGCTGTCTCAGGAAAAACAGAAGGATAGTGTGACTTCTCCAAGAATATGGAAAGACATGCAACATTCAGCTTCCTACACACCGTTTACACATCACACAGTGCCACCTTTGACAGCTGCTTTCCATCAGCCCACTCTCGTTAGTAATACTGGAAAAGCAAATACATTTAAGTGCCACAAGAAGGACTTGATCCTGCAACCCAACCCAATAAGCATCCACCCACAGAGTCTAATGGGATGACTAGAGTGAATGAGGAGGCAGGATCCAGCCCAATTTCTCAATGTATTTGATATCGGGTGAGCACGTTAGAGAGCATTTACTGTCTCCCTTTAGGTACGCAAAGTCTTTTCATTAAAATCTTGAAGGAGGTGGACCCTGTATGGAGCTGCGTACTTCAATTTTGACGCAAGAATTTGGAATTTTTCCTCTTGGAAGAACCACCGCCAAACTGGTTCTATTATAAAATTTAATATACAATACGATCAGATTAATCAGGGATATGGAATGAGGGTTTTGGTGGGTAGGGATGTGAGGGGGTGGTTGGGGAGGGTTTTGTGATGGAGTTGGGGAGGGGAAAGGTTGGGGGTTGGTTTTTATGCTGTTTTTATGTATTTTATTTGTTTTGTAAGCCACCCTGAACCATCTGGGAAGGGTAGGATATTTAGTTAATTAATTACATACATACATTAAAAGCAAATTTTCAAAACCCAATCCCCACACTTAACTGTATTGCAAACCCTAAACTAGGATAATTAAAATGAAAGATTTTTTTAAATAAGAAATACAAATTTTAATCTTCAGGCTCTTGGCAAAAAAAATAATCAAGCTTTCATATGTAGAGAGCACGTGGCTACCATATTGGTCACAAATGTAAGAGATGGAGACAATGGAGTTCAGAATAGATTTGCTTATTGGACCAACTTCTGTCGGTAAGACTATGCAAGCTTTTGGTCCGCACAAGGCCGTCCAATAAAGGATCTCACCTGAACTATTTTTTCATCCAAACTTTTATACGCTGGGTTACCCGTGTTGGTCTTTAGTTTATTTTTGTATTTTGTGCAACTTGGAGAGAGAAAGTTGATATCAGAGGGCTACATTCTAGCTGAGGGGCGGCCAGACTTATGGTTCATGTGATCCACTTGATACAGGCATCGATATCGGGCAATCTACCCTTGTTCCGACACTCTGAGCGGGGATCCCTTGCACTGGCTGCCAGCTCTAGGGCACCTCAGCAACTGGTGTCAGGAATGGAGAGGAGCACTTTCCTTTAGAGAGAACCTTCCTCCCTGCACCGGAGAAACTCTCCTAGCCCACCTCCTCCCTGGAGAACCAGTCCCACTCTCCTTTCCAGAGGTAATCTTCAAGAAGAAGCTGGTCCCCCTCAGCACACTGTGTCCTACTGGAGACTAACTTGGGATCTATCTATAGACCATGATCTACCTCTTGAATACCCCTGTTCTAGCTCAACAGGAAGTGTTGGTCTTGGCGCAGCAATAAGAGGATGGATTGTGTTGGTTCATGTTAATAAAGGTGGTCAGATTAAATAGCCTTAACAAGCCCCTTCTGGCCTTTAAAATATGCACATCTCTTAAACTAGGCTGCTCAGTCTAATCAACTTCATTCTCAGATTCTTAACATTAACGAAGGCTTTGGGTGCATTCATTTACAAAGTGAAATCTGCCCCAGTGCAGGAAACCAGTGCAAAGCCCTAAGCAGGATTCAGATGTGCACAGGTCTTCTGCTTGCTACCTTCTCTATTGACTCATGGAGCCAACTTTGTAGCATCTGGGTACATTGAAACAATACAAATTCCTTGTGCAAAGGGAACAGTAGACACCCCATACCCAACAATCAACATTTAACCTTACTACACAGATGAAAGGACTCCACCATCTGTAATGTAACTGTGTAGTAATGGACCGTGGCCAGAGTGTGTTCTTTCCTCTCTCTGTGTGGGGATGAGCTACGCTCTAATAGGAACCGAGTTAATATTGGTTAATGTTATCTAAAATTATTTTCTTGAGGAGTTCCAGATTTAAGCACAGTGCTATGGATGGTTCCCAGGAAGCCACTAAGATCTGTAGGCTAAAATGTCAAAGTTGCAGTGTGAGCAAAATACGAGTTTCAAGTATTAGTGAGAAAAGGTCCATGTGGCAGCTGCCATCTTGGTGAACTGCAAGGGGTTGGATTAGAGATAGACATACAAATCTGTAGAGCTTGAGCTAAAGAGTCAGGCTCCACATGGTCCATAACATATGCGTACGTTGGCTGAGCGTAGAGATGTCCACATCAGTTCTATTTGCAAGTGTTCTTCCAATGATATCCCTGGAGCACATTTTCAGACCTTGCAGAGAATCAACCAGTATTCTTGCTCCTGGATGATTCAAGGTGAAATTTGCTACACATGCTCCATCTTGCTAATTATTAGCTCAATATCGGTCAAATTTTTTTTGAGAAAAGAGAATTTTTGATATACTGTCACAAAAGAACCCTGCAAATTTCCTGTCTACGGTGGATATCAAAAAGAGAAGCAGAAGAATAAACCAAGGAAAGAAACATCATCATGGAAATCGAAGAAAGAAAATAGAGGTGGAGAGGGTATGGGCTAAGCATGGGCAATGGAGAAATACCTAAGCAGGTGATATTTGGAACCCAACTGGGGGGTGGGGGGGGGGGGGAAGAAGGTCCAAAGACATGGAAGAGGAACAGTTGAGAGGGAATTGAAAGAATCTGAAATGGAATGGCCAATGTTCATGATAAGACCCACAAAGAGGGGTGGAGGTGCTCCCTGGAAAGCTCCAGATCTCACACGGCATGAAGGACATTAAGTAAGTAGGCACCTGTCATAGCCACATTTCAACTATTTCAATGCAATACATAGCTGGAGTACAATATTATTGTAGCCAGCGTCCAAACCAAGCTGTTCCACAGTTAGTACAGTAGAGTATGAAACATGGCCAGACTCGGTCAATTCTGTAACGTGGATAACGGTGGCCATTCGCACACACTGTGCAATGTTGGACATGCAAGAAACACAAAACAGTCTGTGAAGCAGCTTCTGCTTTGTCTTGCAGAACAACAATATTATGGGTATGGCTTTTCTGATGTAAGGAGGAGCGTTATGTGTACTGGGGCCAAGGGGTAGGAAAGAGAGATTTCACCATATTGTCATGGCCAAGCGCTGCTGTACCTTCAATAATCATGGGTCACATTCTTTATACCCACACAAGAAATTTACTGGCAGAAGAAATGTACAAAGTCTTTTCTTGAAAATACCGAGCTTTTCAAAAAAAAAAAAGGGAAGAACACAGCCAGTTCTTCTTGGTCTTAATCTCTTTAATCGGGTTTCGGTACAAATTTTCTCCGTGTCCTCGGCACCGTTGGAATCAATTATTATACTTTCTTCGCCGCTGAGGCCTGGGGCAAGATGGAGCAAGCCACCTACAGCACGGTCCCTGGAGCAGAAAATCGCCAGAGAATAGAACAGATCTGTATGCGGCTTGTCTGTACAAAGCACTTAGCCGGGCTAAAGGTTTGGGAGACTTGTGTTCAGGCCAAAAAAGTAATGTCTTTGCAAGGCCTACAGGCTAGGGCCACCCAGGGCAGGTTACGGAGGGACTCCAACCTCTTTTCCAAAACATTTTCCCAAAGAAAGAATCAAGGAACAGGAACCGCTAAGCCCTTCACAATGAACAAAGAATAAAGAGTTCAAGCAAATAAGGGAGGGAAGGACCCACAGTAGATTGATTATATCGAATTTAGGACTCCGCTTTCACGTACTGGAAGACTGCTATATATACACAAGTGGCGAGAGAGAGGCTCCGATGCATTGCGCAGGACAAAGTGATCACCCTGGCTGGACTTTTATCCACAAAGTTAATTAGTCTGGGGGAGGCTGCTTTCTGTAACGTATCCCTGGCACTTACGGAACACATGCTCGTGCAGGAGGGGGCAGAGCCTAAGGACTTTATCCACTTGACGTCATCAGCATAATAAACTTACAACTTTGCTACGTGAACAGGGCGGCCATGATGAATGGATGTCAGCTAAGTCATTAACACCCCATTGAGTAGTATGTTTCGCTTCTACGGAAAATCTATTTCCAGCCTCTTATGTGACCCATATACCCTAGTAGCACCTGACTGTCTATGAACATCGACACTGGGGTGGGGGACCTCAATCCCAGAGGTGAGATGTGATCCAGGGCTAGGTTTTTTATGTGGTTCCTTTTCCAGTGCCTGGATCAGGCCCCTACTCTCAAGCACTGAAAGACTGAGCTGATGCGGGGGTGAAGGCATGCACGCAAAGATAGGAGATGGATCCATAGCATAGAGCCGTGGGTGTTCAGAAGACAATTAAAGGACACCTGGGAGGGAGAGCTTGAAGGGCAACATCTGGGAGGGCAGTTTAAGTGAAACAGGGAAAGGGGGGGAGAGAGAACGAAGCTAGATTCAAGCTACTGCTGGCTGAGCTCAACCCCCACCCCCACTCCACATTATGATGTGTAGGGGAAAGGGCAGTTCTTTGTTTAGGGAAAGCGTTGTTAATCCTAAGCGATACGATGATGCGCCCACAACCAAACAGCAGAAGAAACAAGGCCAGAAAGAAAGATTTCGAGAGCCATGAAGGGTAGAAGGAGAAAGAACAGGTAGCGAGTTGGGAAATAAGTTTGTAGTAGTCCCCAAGCAGGGTTTTTTGCCACTTCTCCCATACTCCCCCTCCACGCCAGGAACTCCCACCCTGTCAGGGGACGGGGTGCAAGGGGGGGGGCGATGGCCAGTAAGGGCAACCAGGAGGGGTTACAATGGGAGGGAACCGTGTGGCCAGAGGAACAAAGGGGAGCTATGATACAGACTGGGCAGAGTTTACTATCAGGCTCCGGGGCATGGGGCCAAGGAAAGGGGAGAAAAGAAGGGCAGATAGGAGGGGAACAGGTTGAAGGGAATAGGGAATGTCCCACAGAGCAAACAGGGAAACCTCTCAGCCGTTCTCCGATCGCCAGGAGACTGAATACTCAGCATGAGCGCCAGACAAGCTGGCCTATGAACCCTGACGGCTCATCATCGAGGACAAGGGGCTGGGGAAACAGAGACAGGGAACTGGGGGAGCAATGGAGAACTGGAGACCAGGGAACCCAAGCTGGGGGAGTAACGGGCAACTAGGAGAGCAATGAGGAACTAAGAGAGCAACTAGGAACCAAAGACAAGGGATTAAGGAAACCAGAGCTGGGGGGGAGCAACGGGGAGCTAGGGGAGCAACAGAGAGCTAAGGGAACAATGGGGAACGACAAGGGATTAAGGGAACCAGAGCTGTGGGGAGCAATGGGGAACTAGGGGAGCACAAGGAACTAAGGGAGCAACGAGGAACCAAAGCCAAGGGATGAACGGAACCAAAGCTGGGGGGGAGCAACGGGGAACTAGGGGAGCACAAGGAACTATTATTATTATTATTATTATTATTAACAAACATTTATATAGCGCCAGCAGTGTACCTGGCACTTTACAAAGTAATAAAATAGACACGGTCTCTGCCCCTAGGGCTTACAATCTGAGAGACAGGAGCTGGGGGAGAGACTTAGGAAGGGGAACAGAGGGAGAGACAAGGGGTCTAACATTCATGAAGATGCGAGGTCTCAAGTGCACGTACTTGGCTTGGTTACGATGAGAATGACAGCAGGCAGGTCCATGTTGCAAGGATAAGGGTAAACCAATCGTAGGTATAGGAATAGTGGCTCAGCAGGATAAAGAGTCAGACAGAGCAGAGCGAAAGAGGTGAGTTTTAAGGAGAGATTTGAAGGTATGAAGGGAGGGGGCAAGGTGGATGTGGACAGGGAGGGAGTTCCAGGCATGGGGGGCAGCAAGTGAGAAGGGACGAAGGCTCTTAGGGGAGCAGGGAAGGCGTGGAAGGGTGAGAGAAGGGACAGAGGAGGAGCGAAGTGCACGGGCTGGAGTATGGAGGGTGATAAGTGCAGAGAGGTGGGGGGAGCAAGGTTGTGAAGAGCTTTATAGGTGAAGACTAGGAGCTTGTGCAGGATTCGTTCAGGAAGGAGAAGCCAGTGAAGCGAAGAGAGGAGGGGCTGCACATGGTCGAAGCGACTGGCGAGGTAGATGACCCTGGCAGCAGAGTTTTGGACAGAGATGAGGGGAGAAAGATGAGACCGGGGAAGGCCAGTGAGAAGGAGGTTACAGTAATCGAGGCGAGAGATGACCATAGCATGAACAAGAGTTTTGGCAGACGAGACAGAGAGAAAAGGGCGCATCTTAGCAATGTTATGGAGGGAGAAGCGACAGGATTTAGCAACAGAGTCAATGTAGGGTTTAAAAGAAAGGGGTGAGTCAAAGATGAAGCCTAGGCTACGGGCTTGGGGGACAGGCAGGATGGTGACTCCATCAATAGTTATTGACAGTGAGGAAGGAGAGGAAGGAAGATAAGGAGTTCAGTTTTAGCCATGTTGAGTTTGAGTTGATGTTGAGACATCCAGGTAGAGATGTCAGAGAGACAGTTGATGAGACGAGTTTGAACAGAGGGAGAGAGAGAGGGAGTAGAGAGATAGAGTTGAGTGTCATCAGCATAGAGGTGGTATTGGAAGCCATGGGAGGCAATGAGTTTGCCTAAGGATGAGGTATAGATCGAGAAGAGGAGAGGGCCAAGAACAGAGCCTTGAGGAACACCAACTGAGAGGGGGAAGGAGGAGGAGGCGGAGTTGGAGAGAGACACATTAAAGGAGCGGTCAGAGAGGTAGGAGGAGAACCATTTATGGACAGAGCCACAAAAGCCAAGGGAGTGAAGGGAATCCAGCAAGAGTGAGTGGTCAACAGTATCGAAGGCAGCAGAGAGATCAAGGAGGACAAGAATGGAATAGAGACGTTTAGATTTAGCCACCAGAAGATCATTGGTGATCTTAGCGAGAGCAGAACTAAGGGAGCAACGAGGAACCAAAGTCAAGGGATCAAGGGAACCAAAGCTGGGGGGGAGCAACGGGGAACTAGGGGAGCAACAGAGAGCTAAGGGAGCAATGGGGAACGACAAGGGATTAAGGGAACCAGAGCTGTGGGGAGCAACGAGGAACTAGGGGAGCACAAGGAACTAAGGGAGCAACGAGGAACCAAGGGGGCAACATGGAACAAGGTAAGAAACTGCTAATGAGAAACAGGTGGGCAGGAAACAAGAGGGCAAGACAATCAGAGCTACCAGAAAGGGAAAGGAGGGAACAGAGCCAGAGGGGGCTAGACAAGAAACAGGCCAAAGAGCTGTAGGCCAAAAGACTAGAAAACAGCTAGAAGGACGACAGTAGGCAGACAGGATCACAGTCACAAGCTGATGTCCCGCAGCTTGCAACTGTTCCCATCAGGCCTTTTACCCTGCTGGGAGCCAATGAGGAATCCAGGGGGGAGGAGTCAAGCAAGGCACCAGGCATAAAGGGGGAATGTTATATCAAGCCCAGCTGCCAAAGAGCGCTGGAGAAACTTCTCTACCTGCCAAGGTCAGGGTCACAGGTTCAAGCCTGGACCCTGACACTCCCTGAACACATTCACTCTGCTCACTCACTCCCGACCTTCAAATCCCTCCTAAAATCCTTGCTCTTCTACCAGGTTTTTCCTAATAAAAACATAGTGCCATACCGGGTCAGACCAGCGATCCATCTAGCCCAGCATCCTGTCTCTGACAGTAGCCAGCTCCAGTAGCTCAAGAGAAGTACAAGTACAGGTCATGGAGTTGTGACCCGTCTACTGCTAACCACTCAAGTAATGGGAGCCAGGAATTTAAGCCCCAGCTGGTAAGTATTTATGGCTCTATCCTCTAAGAATTTATCCAGTTTCTGTTTGAAGTTAGTTATGCCTCTGAAAATGAATTCCACAACTGTATTGTCTGCTGCATGAAAAAGTACTTCCTTTTGTTTGTTTTAAATCAGCTGTCATTTAACTCCAGAGTGTCCCCTTGTTCTCTTATTGTGAGAAAGAGCAAATAGCAGTTTCCTATTTACTTTTTCCATACGCTCATGATTTTACAAACTTCTATCATGTCCCCCTTAATTGCCTCTTCTCAAGGCTAAACAGCCATAAACTGTTGAGCCACTCCTCGTATGGAATTCAATCCATTCCTTGTTGCCCTTCTTTGAACCTTTCCCAGTTCTATTGTATCTTTCTTGAGATGGAGTGACCAGAACTGCGCACAATACCAAAGGTGGGGTCATACCAAAGATTTATACAGCGGCATTATGATACTTTCCCCTTGATTCTCTATTCCTTTTCCAATAACGCCTAGCATTCGGTTTGGCTTTTTGACTGCTGTCACACACGGAGGTGAGGTCTTCAAGGAACTAGATCAGAGCCTAGCATCGTGTACGTAAAGTGCGGCTTATTTTTCCCTATGTGCATCACCATGCACTTATCAACACTGAACAACAGTCCTAGCTGCCGGAATCTCGCTGTGTAATCTCCTTCCATCCTTGGAGGTTTTCAAAGCCCAGCTGGCATGAGTATCCGTTTGTGATGTTGTAGGCCGAGGACAGCCTGCCTTGAAGCAGGGGGTTGGACTCAATGACCCCCCCAAGTTCATTCCAATCTTAAAATTCTATGGTTCTACCTCCTCATGCTCCTTCTATCATTTGGGGTTTCCCTTCCCCCATAAAAAAAACTAAGTAAGTGCAGTTGAGACAACTTAACTTTGCTAATGTATTCTCGTCTCTCCTCCTGTTCCTGTTGCCTGATGAACAGTCCTGATTGCCTTGAAAGCTTGCGTATCCTCACCAACAAAAGTTGGTCCCCAAAAAAGATCTCATTCTTTGTCTCCATCTAGTACCTTCTGGAAGCAACATGGCAATCACCTTCTCCCTCTTATCTCTCTCTTCCCTTTGCCCATCTTAAGACTGTATGCCACTGGGGGCAGGGAGCTCTATCAAATGTAACAATTATTCAGTGCTATGCCCATTGTTGCCGGAATAAGTTCTTGTCTGACGGGGGAAAGTGAGAGTGGGGAGTTGTAGCTACGTGACTCCCATGCCCGGGAGCCTTGGGAGAGAAGCTCGGGAGGGTTGGGGATCCTGAACTTGGTTTATCTCAAACCTGTTGTAAAAGCATGCTCGGAATAAACAGTGAGAAAGAGGGAGACAGGGTAACCAGAACACTTGGAGATGAAGGAGGAATAAGTATTATTATTAGGGTTGGGGTGAGGAAAGGGTTAAAGCAAATGCTGGAGGTTAATAGTTCAGTAAAGAGGGGCTTAAAGGGAGCCAGAAAGGGGAGAGTGGGTGCTTTGGAGAATGCCAACATTTTTGTCGACTGAGCAGGTCATTGGCAAAGCAACAGTGAATGGCCATGAGGATTGGGTATCTGTAGGAAGGTGCGAGGACATTAGGGTGCATGTACAAAGAGGCAGATTAAGCAACTGGCAAAAGAGCAGGGATTCAAATCAATGGGCAAGAGCACAGAAAGTACAGAGTACAGTTTAGCTGCCAGAAGGTAAAAGCAGAGAGCAGCGGGGGACCAATGCTCTGCTCAGCAAGGAGGTCTGGCAGTGAGCAATGCCGATGAAATTCAGCCTTCCAAAGGAATTGCTGATCGCAGGGCGGGCACAAGATCTGAAGAGGATTAAGCTGGGCAGAGCTGAAAGCAACAGTGACACACAGTTCCCTCGCTTGTGACAACTCATTCATGGATTATGTCTCCTGTATAACCCACCCCATTCTACTGTCTCCAGTTATTACTACGTCAAACTCATTCCATTGTATTTAGCGACAGGGTATCTTTCACAAGGGCAATCGGTCGTGATCTGAAGACCGCAGCCAATGGGGAATCCAACGCCTCCCCACCAGGGAGTCTGTTTTAACGGATAATCACCCTCAACATTAAATATTTATGGCCATTTATCAACGGAATTTAGACTTCTCAGAAAATGAAAACAAAAAAACAAAACAAAACAAAGTACTGAGCTAGAATAGACCCAACTCCATGAGAAGCCATTGGATCGTATGCTCTGGAACAGTGTCAGGAAAACGATGTGGCCTCTTAAAGAGGCAGTACAGCCCTAGTAGATTCATACGTATCACTCATTTGTATTATCAAGCTCATACGCTCTACGCGGGGCTGCCCTTGGTGATCGTTTGGAAGCTGCAGCTGGTGCAGAACGTGACGGCTCGGCTCCTTTCGGGGACAAGATGTTGGGAGCACATTATACCGGTGCTCCAAAGTCTGCACTTGCTGCTCATAGCAATCCGGGCAGAATACAAGGTGCTGGTTTACCTTTAAAGCCCTAACAGTCTGGGCCACACAGATCTGAAAGACCGCCTGTCCTTCCATGCCCCATTGCACCCCCTGTGATACGGCTGGGAGCACCTCCCTATAGGTAACGTCTGTTAGTCTTGTTCATACGGTGAGGGCTCCCAGGGGGGGAATTCTTGGTCATTGCCCCGAGGTTATGGAATGCCCTTCCTTTGGAGGTTCATTTGAGCCTGGGCCTGAGTAGGGCTGAAGCGGCGGCAGCTTTTACCACACCGTGATTCCATTATGACATTTCGGAATTGCCCACGCCACACCGTGGCTTTTCTGCCAACATTCTGCTAGTTCTGCCGGCATTCTGCAAATTCGGAAACTATTGGAAAAATTGCGGAATTGTCGGAAACGGTCAGAAAACCGCTGTTCCGCTATATTGTGGCGCTGGTGGAATGGCGGAAGTAGCGAAAATGTCATGTTTCCACTATTTGTGAAGCCTGTGGAAGCAGCGGAATGAAATTAGCGGAACTACGGAAGTAGCGGAATGAAACTAGAGGAATGAAAGCCTCTGCCACGCCGTACCGCTAACTGCGGAAACGCTGTTTCCGGCGGAAATAGCTACCGCTGCGACTTTCCGCTACAGCCCTAGGCCTGAGCATCTTCAGAAGGCAGCGTAAGACTTTTTTGTTTAAAAAATAATTTCGTGGGTGGGGATAGGAGTGGGTTTCTGGGCAGTGTTGGGGTAGGGTTGTGGGGTGGGGTGGGTGGTATTTACTTATTTTAGAGTATTTTACCTCACACCCTCCTGCCTCCAGCATTTCGGGATGGCTAAAATCATAAAAGCAATCAACATCAAAACAGTCAAATACAATGTCAAAATGCAAAGAAGAGTCACAACAAACCAATAATGTCAGAAAAAATGCAAAAACAATGTGCAGAAAAAACTCAAAAAAACCCCACCCAAATAACTTCCCTCAACAAACACCTGGCAGAAGAGCCACATCACCCAGGACTGTGGAAGGACTGGCGGTTAAGGGTATTTTAAAATAAGTTTTAATATTGTTTGTAAGTCACCCTGAACCTTTGGGAAGGGTGGCATATAAATTTAACTCTATATTGTATCATTCAGACGGGATGACAACTGGAGCTTGCAGCAAAATATCGGATGCCGAGAGATGGGTAGGTTGCTCAAAGCTTAAATTTAAGGGCCCCCACAAATGTGACTTAAAAGACATTGATGCCGACATCAACATGGATGTTGTGATAAAAGCGTCAAGTGGTACAGCTGCACCGAAGGCCGTAAGCTTCCAGATTCACCTGCATTCCCTGCGGCTGGGAGGGGGAATTCCATCTCCTGAACCTGGGCCCATTTCAACCCAGCTACCACCCTGGCTGAACTAGATGATCTTTTAAGCCACTTCCAGCCCTATGACTATGGACACAAAGTGCAGTCCCAGGAACACCTGGGGTGTATCAGGTTCCCTGTGATTGTGTTCTCCATGAGAGAGGGTGTGTGTGTGTGTGTGTCTGCACTTAGCAGGAGTGGGGAATTTTTCCCCACATGGGGGCCACTTTGAAAATTAGTGCAAGCTCCAAAGGCCACACGGAAGATGGGAGTAGGGATGCTTAAGGGGTCTGCTGAGGAAGAGGAGGGTCCATATCATGGATCTGTCTCCTATCCTTGTGGGCAGGCTCTCATCTCTGCCCCCTTCCCCTGAGCTCGGTCTTTCAGCGTTTGCGGGTAAGAAATAGATCCAGGAGCCGGGTCCAGATTCAGTGGCACTGGAAAGGGGTCCCATCCCCTTTTGCTCTCCAACTCTGACCCCGATTGTTCGTTTCTGAGGACAAGGAATGCATTATTTGTTCTGTCAAGTGCCATGCACATTTATGGAATTGAGTAAGTAATAATATCCCATGGAGATTAAACCACTGCCAGACGGGGCTAAGCTTTGCACCTTCCAAGCCTTGGCAGCCAGCACGACAGAGAAAGGCAGGCGCAGAAACCTGGTGAGCAAAGGCCGTCGTGTTAAATGACTAACGGGGTCTCCACGTGAGAACGGCTTTGTTGGCAGCTAACCGAGCCAAGAATGAAGAGGTAAGGAGTTGTCCTGGGACCAGTATAAGCTGAAGTCTGGCACCCTCTCCCACGGAGCAGCGAACTGAAGGAGAGATGCATGTGGGTTCCTTACTGAGGCACTCCACAAGTGGTTTGAATAAGGACGCAGGGTTTAATGAAATTGTGGATATAATTTTATTGCACTTTGAATGCTTTATAAAAGAGACTGCTAAAGACTCTGGAGATTATGAAATTGCTGATTTTATGATCTCACTCTTGTAAAAAAAAATGATGCGGTTTAGCAACTGCTGCGTTCTGCTCGACTCACATACGAGACTGATGGGAAAGCAATGGCAGACTCTTTTCATTGGTTTGAAATGACAATATTTGGGTAGCTATCGCTGCTTCCACCAACCTCAACGATGCACTTTGTTCGGAAAAAATAAAATAAAAATCAAAAAGCAGGCGTGCCTCAAATAAGTAGCCTGATCGTCCACACCATTCTGAGGGAGTGCTGAAATGAGTAATTGCAGCAAAAGCTGTTCCCATCGGAAACAGACCATTCACCTGTGTTCGTGTGTTCGGAAACTTACCGGCTTTTTCACTAGTTCCCATTTGGTCATTGCCATTGCTCGGTACTCCCAGCAATTCTTCCTAGGAAGGAGCAGCCACACACCACGTCAAGTTGTTTGTGTGCTACTTCTGGCTGGTGTACAATCACAAGCTCACTAACATAACTTTAATCATTTCTGTTATTAGTCCTTGCTTGGGCTCCTTGTCAACTGTGTTTGGACTGGTGTATTTCAAGGGCTTGCCCTTGCTTTCTGCATTTGGATGCTGGAAATTGACGTAAAGTGCCAGAAACTGATGAAAAAGCCAGAAATTGACGAAAACTGATTAAAAAACCCCCACAGGTGCTGATCTCAATAGCAGGAGAAGTGTGGATTCAATGGATAGTAAGGACAGTCGTAAGTGCTCCCGAAAGGTAGGCATTTCCCAACTGCACAGGAACCGTAATTCGCAGTTCAGAAGTACTCGGAGGATCGAAGCTAAAGAGTGCACCCCAAAGCCAGCGAACAAACCATGTAAGCCATGGATTATGGATGCAGCACTCTGAATGCAGAAAGCAAGGGCAGGCAAAAAACCCAACCCAAGGGCAAGAGCCTTGTGCTACAATCTTCACATGGCCAAGAGCCCCAAGATGCACACGGTCCCACACAAACCTCTCTCACTTCCTGAGTGGCTGGCGGAGCGGCTATTCCGCAGTCCTGGCTGATGTGATTCTTCGGAACGGCTGCAATGAAGACACAGACCACTAAGGCATCACAGGGCCCAGGACAAGCCTCTGGCCAAGAGCTGCATGTGGAGCCCAAGCCACCATTCACTCATCTCTGTCCAAGGACAAAAGCACCTCTCTCAAATAAATGTCTCCCCCATAACTATTAGCATCCCTTCTTCTACTTCCTCAAAGAGCTAGCATGCTTCTCCTCGCTGCAATTCTTCCTGAAGCCATTACTCATTACTAGGGATGGGAATTTCGGTTTCGGATAAAACCAAAAGTACCCAAAAACGGCCATTTCAGATTCATCCAAAATTTCGGTTCTTTTTCGGTTTCGGGACTATCGGATCTTTCGCATTGATTTTTGTACCTGATTTTTAACACTGCGGTTTGTCCCCCCATTGAAAAAACACAATGGTAAAAATCCGGTACAAAAATCAATGCAAAAGATCCAATAGTACAGAAACTGAAAAAGAACCGAAATTCACGAGAACCGAAACCAAAATTTTGCCCAGAGCCCCATCCCTACTCATTACCAAATATTGGGGATAATTAAGCAAATCCCTTTAGTAGGGAAAATTTAGAGGTTATTGGTAGGGGAAAGAGGAGGACTGAAAATTAAAGATGGGCATATTTAAAAGTAGGAATCGGGGCATTTTATTTTATTTATTTTAACAGGAAAGGTGAATGAGCAGGGACAGAGACGGGGGGAAGGAGGGGGGACTTCTTTGAGGGCAATTGCAGTTCTAGTCTCACAGGAATTAGCACATGTAGGAATGCGCTATCCTGCTTTACTCCCACAAGAACACTAGTGATCTTACGAGCTACATCAGGGCACCCGGTCATAGCAGGAGAAAAGTGAAATAGCACATTCCTACATGCATTATCCCCGTGAGAACAGAGCCTCGATTACCCTCACAGACGTCCACCGCCCGTAACGTGAGGAAGCAACCTCTGTCTTCAAACGAGGATGAAATTGTCTTCACCAACGGGCCAAAGTGAATTTAATGGGTCTGGACATAATTTATTTATTTATTTATTTCATTATATTTATATGCCGCCCCCCCCCATGCCTACGGCATCTCAGGGCGGCTTCCAACATAATATAAAACAACCCATAAGAACTGGAGGAAGTTCAATTGGCCTGTGAGAGGTCAAACTGCATGATCTCCGTTGTCTCTTTCTGAGCTTAAAATCGATGGGACTAAAATCCGCCACTATTAATGAGGAGTAATACACTGGATGTAAATAGGTAAAGCAAGCAGAATCCTTGCATGCTGCTCTTTCAATATGCTGGTCCATTTAGAAAATGCTTATAATTTGCATTAAAATCATTAAGATCTCGGGTGAAATGATTCAAATTATTCACACAGTCAGCAAAACCATCAAATGAACCAAATGGGAAAGAGACGGATCGGAAGAAAAGCCTTTGCCTCGGAGAATGGGGAAGTCAGACACACAGTGGGGCTGACAGTGATGAATCGGAAGGTTAGAGCAGACGCATCTGTCTCAATTTTCCTGGCTGAGATGACATCTCGGGCCTTGGCTGGGCGGGGCAGGTCGCCTTCCCCTGCTGCTCAGGTTGGCGGCACCTGCTATTGAATGTCTGAGTGCCCCAGATTGCGTCTCACAGGACAATCGCCTCCATATCTCCTGGAATTTAAAGAATCGTGTGTTTAAAACCGATATTAAATGTCATCCATTTTACTTAGCATTGGTAGGAGTTTTTTTTTTTTAAGAGGATAAAAAGAAGCTGCTCAGTGACCCATGATGCTGACAGGAAGAAAGAAAATAAAAATCTGTGCAGGCCTACGAAATCTGGCTGCTACCACGAGAAAAAGCGGAACTATTATTAATAATGGCGGCATCCCATTATTTATTTTATTTATTTAAAATTTATATCCCGCCCCTCCTGCCCACAGGGCAGCCCCGGGGCGGCGAACCACATTCATTAAAATAATATAAAAAATTTAAAACAATTTAAAATACAGTATGTGGGGAAAAGCCCCCATCCCCACCCCTCGCCAAAAGCCTGACGGAACAGCCAGGTCTTACATACACGCCGAAACAGCAGGAGAGTGGGAGCCATCCGAGCCTCCTCCGGGAGCTAATTCCACAGCACAGGGGCTGTCACCGATAAAGATCTAACATCGGTGGCCACCCGCCTCGCCAGGGGAACCTCCAAAAAGGCTCCCACGGACGATCTCCAGGGTCACACGGGCACCTGGGGAGTGAGGCGGTCCCGCAGATAAGCAGGGCCCAGGCCGTGAAGTGGGACAGACAGACTGCCCGTGGATGGACCCAGAGTGAAAAGACAGCTGTTCATGGGGAAGACAGGAGACTGACAGATAAATTCATTGCAGACGGAGGATTCGGGATTGAAGGTTTTGGGGGTTTGGGATTTTGTGTGTTTCATTTTATTAATTTTTTTAAATAAAGAAAAGTAACGGATTCTGAAGTCTCACCTCAAACTGCTGTTCAACTTTATTTATTTATATTTCTACAATTTATACCCCGCCCCCTCCTGAGACCAGCTCGGGGCGGCTTACAACAATATAAAATACATAAAAACAAGCAAAAAACAATTTAAAATAATCAACAAATTAAATGTTTAAAACACGGCCCCGGGAATTAAAACAGTAAACAGGATAGGGCAGAAAAAAGAACATAACTCTAACCCACCCTCCCCGCCACCCCAAAGGCCTGGGCGAACAGCCAGGTTTTACAACTCCGCCGGAATGACAACAGGCTTGGGGCCAGGCGAGCTTCCTCCGGGAGGGAGTTCCAAAGACGCAGCCCGGCCACCGAGAATGTCCTCTCCATTGTGGGCCCCCGCTTTACACGGGGAACCTCCAAGAAGGCACCCCCGGCAGACTGCAGGAGCGCAGAGGGCGAGGCGGTCCCTGAGGTACGAGGGACCCAGACCGTGAAGGGCCTTATAGATCAACACCAAAACCCTGAACCTAGCTCAGCACGCTATTGGCAACCAGTGCAGAGTCCGGAGCACAGGTGTAATATGCTCCCGGCCGCCGCATTCTGCACTAGCTGCAGCCTCCGAACCAGGAACAAGGGAAGTCCCACGTAGAGCAGTTGTATCTGGTGCGTAGGCTGCGTCCGTTCGTCTCCGGCCCAGACCTGGCCTCCCTCATCCGTGCCTTCGTCACCTCGAGGCTGTTGCAGTAGTCCAGCCTCGAGGTGTTGCAGTAGTCCAGCCTCGTTGTAGAGCGCGTTGCAGTAGTCCAGCCTCGAGGTGACGAAGGCACGGATGAGGGAGGCCAGGTCTGGGCCGGAGACGAACGGACGCAGCCTACGCACCAGATACAACTGGCAGACGGCAGCCTTAGTGACTGCCTCCATCTGCCGTTCCAGGCGGAGGTCTGCGTCCAATATCAACCCCAGACTCCGAACCTTCTGAGCTATAGGAGGGTGACCCCCCCCAACCAGGGGGGGCACTGCCTCCTTTGCTCTCCCCACCAACATCACCTCCG
>QEPC01005437.1:1456515-1471724 GCA_003113815.1 Sphenodon punctatus | reverse complement strand
AACAGCCAGGTTTTACAACTCCGCCGGAATGACAACAGGCTTGGGGCCAGGCGAGCTTCCTCCGGGAGGGAGTTCCAAAGACGCAGCCCGGCCACCGAGAATGTCCTCTCCATTGTGGGCCCCCGCTTTACACGGGGAACCTCCAAGAAGGCACCCCCGGCAGACTGCAGGAGCGCAGAGGGCGAGGCGGTCCCTGAGGTACGAGGGACCCAGACCGTGAAGGGCCTTATAGATCAACACCAAAACCCTGAACCTAGCTCAGCACGCTATTGGCAACCAGTGCAGAGTCCGGAGCACAGGTGTAATATGCTCCCGGCCGCCGCATTCTGCACTAGCTGCAGCCTCCGAACCAGGAACAAGGGAAGTCCCACGTAGAGCGCGTTGCAGTAGTCCAGCCTCGAGGTGACGAAGGCACGGATGAGGGAGGCCAGGTCTGGGCCGGAGACGAACGGACGCAGCCTACGCACCAGATACAACTGGCAGACGGCAGCCTTAGCGATTGCCTCCACCTGCCGCTCCAGGCGCAGGTCCGTGTCCAATATCACCCCCAGACTCTGGACCTGCTGAGCTACAGGAGGGCGAACTCCCCCAATCAGGGGGGCCACTACCTCCTTCGCTCTCCCCACCAACATCACCTCCGTCTTATCGGGGTTGAGCTTCAGTCTGCTCTGCCGCATCCATTCCACCACGGCCTCCAAACATTGGGATAGCAACGAGACAGCCGCGTCTGGGTCAGTTGAAAAAGAGAGGTACAGCTGAGTATCATCAGCATATTGGTGACACCGCACCCCGAACCCTCTCCTTGACACTGGTTAAAACAACTCTCTCTTTTTGGCTATCTTCGTTCCATTGTCACTGAATCCAAGAAACCACGATTTCGACAAATACAAAGTCTGCTCTGCTACCTCTGGGGTAAACCTAAGGCTCAAGTGCTTGTGGCCAGGCCTCATTAGCATCGAGACGGTTCTTCATAGCAGATTCTGTTTTTGTCAAACTCAACTGTCACTCCAATCCAGAACCATCAGAATGATGGTCAGCCATGGTCCGATCCCCATTTCAACAGAGATATGGACCGGACGCCCTGCTCCCCGTCCCACTGTTCATCACCATTTTGTGCACATGCACCGGGAAAAAAATAAAACAAACACACCCAACTTCTCTGCACATGCACAAAAAGTTTTTTGTTCAAGGCACATTAACAAAATGGCACCACACAATGGGACACCTCACAGCATGGTGACATTTAGTGCACGTCCAATAAACATAATGCTGTTCATACATGCACAAAAAGATTTTTGGGGGACGGGCGGTTATAGCAGTACTCATGTGCAAAAAGGAGCAAAGCAGCCCTCGGAGGCGCAGTGCAGAATTCTCAGCGGACTGTTTTGAAAATGCCGAGAAGAAAAAAAAAATCTGTGAGGAAAAGAAGAGCTGGCTTGCTTCAGCACTAAGGTGTCACTGAGGTAATCTTTTAACTGAATTTTATATTTCCTTGTATTATTTTTGTAAAACGCTCTGAGTACTGTTTGGGGAGGGGCATTATAACAATAATTTTTGTATTGTTATTAATGGCATTGTACAGGTGTAGCGGAGGCCGTCATTTTCTCTGTTACGGGGGATGGCACATAAAAAGGGAAGTATCCAGAGGGGTCGAGGGTGGACTTTTTGAGGATGGGAGAGACAGTGGCATGTTTGAATGCGAAGGGGAAGGAGCCAGTGGAGAGGGAGAGATTAATAACATGTAAGGGGGGGGAAGGCGACAGTGGGAGCAATGGAGGTCAGGAGGCGAGAGGGGATTGGGTCGAGAGGGCAGGTGGAGGGGTTGGAGGAAGAGAGCAAAGAGGAGATTTCCTCCAGGGAGGCAGGAGAGAAGGAGGAGAGGAGAGAGGTGGGAGGGAGCGGTGAGGGAGCAGGGAGAGGAGACGGGTGGGAAGCAATGTCCTGGCGGATCTTGTCAATCTTTGAGGTGAAGAATGAGGCGAGATCCTGAGCGGAAAGGAAAGAGGATGCAGGGGGGCTTGAGAAGGGCGTCAAAGGTGGAGAAGAGACGGCGAGGGTCACGAGAGTAGGATTCAGCCCAGGAGGCATAGTAATGCTGTCTCGCCAGGGAGATAGCAGAAGAGAGGGAGAATTTTTAGTGGAGGAAGTCAGGGTGGGAGCGGGATTTGCGCCAGAGGCGTTCAGCAGCCTGGGTGCAGGAGCGGAGGTAGCGGATAGTAGGGGTGAGCCAAGGATGGGTGTTTTGGGGTTGAAGGAGAGGGGGGCAAGAGAGTCGAAGGTCGTGGCAAGAGAGGCATTGAGAGAAGAGATGGCGGTGTCGGGGGAAGAGGAGAAGACAGGAGGGAGAAGAGGGAGGAAGCAAAGTCTAAAGGGTTAATAGCCTGCAGATCACGGAAGGGGTGTGGAGCTGGGGAAGAAGATGGGGGTTGATGGGAGAGGTTGAAGGAAGCAAGGTAATGATCGGATATGGGACAAAGATCAAAGGAGAGATCAGCAACAGGAAAGTTTCTGGAGAAGATGAGGTCGAGAGAGTGGCCACCGGTGTGGGTGGGGGAATCAGTTCAGAGGCGGAGATCAAAGGAGGAGGCTAGGGAGAGAAAGCGGGAGATAGAGGGCTGGGAAGGTGCGTCAACATGGATGCTGAAGTCACCAAGAATGAGAGCGGGGGTATCATCGGAGAGGAAGAAGGTGAGCCAGGATTCAAAGTCTGGGAGAAAAGAAGAAAGGGGGCCGGGGGGGCCATAGATGACAGTGACATGAAGGTGAAGGGGGGAGAAGAGACGCACAGAGTGAGCCTCGAGGGAGGGGAGAGGGGTTGAAATCGACAGGATGGCAAGGAGAAGGCCCACGCCTCCACCCCGGCCTTCGGTGCGGGACTGGCCTCCAGAGGAGAGGGTGGCAGGGGGGACAGAGTCAGAGGGAGAGATCCAGGTTTCAGTAAGTGCAAGGAGTTGAAAGCGGCGAGACAGGAAGGGGTCCTGAATGAAGGGGGCTTTATTAATGGAAGAGCGGCAGTTCCAGAGGGAGCAGCAGAAGGGGAGTTGATCGGGGGAAGGCAGGGAATGTGGATGAGGTTGGGGGATGTGGAGCGATGGGGCTTGCAGGGACTGTGTAAGGGTGGGTGAAGGGGAGGAGGGGAAATAGGCAAGGGGGAAAATAAGGGGCAGGGAGGTTGGAGAAAGTGATGGTGGAGGGAGAGGGAGAAGCAGGGGAGACAGCAGCAGTGTGAGAAGGAGAGGCGAGATGGAGGGTGAGGGATTGGGGGAGATAAGAGGAGACATTCTAGGGGTCGGTATTCATGGCAGCAGAGGGGATAACCAGGCCTGCGGATAGCGCGGGAGTCTGGGCGATGGTCAATAGTGATGTGAGACACGGCTGGAGGAGGCTGGGTAGCACGGATGTCCTCACTGGAGTTGGGTCCTCATGGGCCTCGCTCCAGCCTCGCAACGGCCACAAAATGGCCAGCGCTTTTTTGTCGCCGCCCGCAGGGGCGGCAGGCGGTTTAATGGAGGCGTCCCAGGGTGAAATGACTGGGAGGGGGGTAATGGCTGGTAATCCGATTACCAATTTACCACGATACCAGACTGTGCTGTTTACCACATTACCATTTGCCCATAATTAATTTCCTATTCATTCCTCTCTGGACTCAGTTTTAGACTAGTAACGGTGACATTTGGTTTACGTGGTAATACGGTTATGGTAATGCACTAAACTGGTTATTAACTTTTGCAGTATTATGCAGTCCGACAGTCAACAACTGCAGTAATTACTTCTTTACCAAGTAACTGCCAAACTAGCCGGAATGCCGGACATTAACCATGGAATTATTTTTTTTATATTCAGTTCCGCTCTAAACCAGCAGCTGTAGCTGTTTGAGAGAGACCTCTGCTAGGGCTGAAATGAGAATCAAAATGATTCTCCCGAGAATCACGAACCGTTACCAAGATCTCAATGACAGTTTGTGATCTTGCAAGATTCTCGAAATATTTCCAAAACTACTACTTATAATGTCTATGGCATTACTAGGCATATGTAGCATTTTACAGTCACAGATTTTTAGAGACAGGTCCCTGCCCCACTGGGCTTGCAATCTAAGACGGACACGGGGGAGGGGAACACAGGGACAGACAGACAGACAGACAGACACACACTTCCATTTTACAGATGGGGAACTGAGGCTGAGTGGTTGTGACCTGCCCAAGGCCACCCAATTGAGTACATGTGGCTAGGGCAGGCTTCAAACCCTGGCTCCCCAGGTCCAAACCCAGCACCTTATCCACTGCACTACACTGGCTCTCTAGGCTGAAAGGTTGTGAGTTCTCCAAGGCCACCCGGTGAGTTCATGGCTAGGGTGGGATTTGAACCCTGGCTTCCCAGGTCCAAGTCTAACACCTTACCTACACCACCACACTCACTCTCACTCGCGCCATTTTGGAAAAGGGCAGCCAGTACCAAAATGGCATGCGTGCGGCCAGCACCATCTTGGAAAAGGGCAGTGCGTGCACATAACGGACACAGCAACCATTTTCCACATGCACAGAGTGTTTTTTATATTTTCAAGAATCGGACAAGAATCAGCGAATTCTCGACTCATTCTTGTTCTCTGAAATCTCGTTGACAAACTGGTTCTTGAGATTTTTGCGGTTACCGAGAATGAGTTTCAGCCCTAGCCTCTGCCTAGCACCACATCCAGGATAGTTGCATTCTGTGTAGCGGGTCTTGCTAGGCACCCGCTACGCAGCCATCTCAGGGGTGGGACTAGGCAGAGGCAGAGTCAAAGAAGAACTAATCAATCAGTTCCGCAAGGTTGGTCCTACTGAAATCCCACTGATGCTAGAACGAAGACCTTTTCCCTGGAGGGTTAGAGGTTCCAGGAACAAGCATGAGAAAGGCCCAAGTCTCCTGACTGTGGGATCGACCAAGTGTGCAGAATAATTTGAGAAAATATGATCACTTGACAAAACGTAGCTGCGCACAAACATCCCGCCCTCTGCCTACGTTTGGGGTGTGCTTTATATCACCTGCTGCTTTACGAAGCACCGCATGGATTTTTGACGTTCATGCTTGTTTTAAAATGCAAAATTTAATCTCATCGAGAGACTGAAAATGAGACCACAGCCATCATACACCCGCGCACACCTCTAAATAGCCTACACGTCTGGTTTTATTTAAGATCGGTTACATAGTCGACTACGTTAGGTACCAGATTTTATGCTTTATGTGTTTAAACCTATCTAATGTTATGATGTCATGTTTTGTTATATTCGTTAGGGTGGTTATGTCATGTTATCTCTGTTGTTTGTTATTGTCTGGTATTGGTAGGCTAAGGTGAAAACCAGTGCCAAAATAAATCTATCTAAATAGCCTACAACCTCCAAATCGATCCTCGACACATTTCTGTCAAGTAGACTATACTATACTTAAATACGATTTAGTGCGTTTAATCTCATAACTGAAGGAACTCAACTGGGGTCGGCTGGGTGATTTCAAGGGCTTCTTCTAACTTTAAAAATCGGAGAATTTCTCCTATCCACGTATTTTCCGCCCCAGTACCGGAGCCTCGTTTAGGGTTCCCTTCTCCGCCGTAACTAAGTTAAGTACGTGCACCTACAGCTTCTCAACTTCACAAATGTATCTCTGTCTCCCCCTATCTGCCCCTTTCTCTGTAAGCCCCTGAGGGCGGGGACCTGTCTCTAATTAACGATTATTCAGAGCCAGGTATGTTACTAACACTAATGATGAAGATAACGACGTTTCCTCACCTCCCCCAAGAGACTTTTCCATATAGCCCAACACAAGTCTCTGTTTATTCTGTCCTTCAGGGAATTTCCTGCCCGTCCGTGTGAATGATACTGAAGAACAATACGATGCTGGTTTAATTAAAATGAAAAGGGAAGAGACTGACCAGGAAAAGTAGGCTGAAAATCTAGGCCTACAACCATATTATCCACAGTCACCCAAGGAGAAGCTGCCGCAGTAGCATGTTCTCAGTGAACCTCAGTGGGTGCTTGCCGACATCCAGGCCAACGGGACTGACACATTACGTTCTCCACTCACCAGAGAAGACAAAACAAAAAGGCAATGGGCTTGAGTTGCAGCAATGGAGATTGCGGTTACCCATTAGGAAAAAAATTCCTAACTGTAAGAAGAGTTGGGCAATGGAATAAGTTGCACAGATAGGTTGAGGGGCCTCCTTCCTTGGTTGTTCCCAAAACCCAAAGGGACAAGCATCTGCCTAGGACTGGCACCACAGAATGAGCAGGCGTTACAAGACGTGCCAGCCGCTCCCCGTGACAGACCAAGAGGCACCTTCTGCCTCACCCGCAAGCCCCGGTGCACCAGCAACGACGGAACAAAGACAAAGAGAGGGCCTTACGTTCGCACTCCTCCACATCCAGGTTGAACTGCTGCAACGCCCCCAGCGTCAGCTGCCGCACCTCGGTTTCCAGCAGCAGCTGCATCAGCGAGGTGGCTAAGTGTTTGCATGCAGACATGCAGGCCGTCTGAGCCACCTTTCCCTGGAAAATAAAAGGGAAACCATGAAAGGCAAACGATGCATGGGGTTCACATGGAGAAAGAAAGCACGCCAGTTTGAACGGCAGCCGCGCACATTTCCTGGCCATCGCAGAATGCTGCTGCACTGGCCCTTTAAAAAGCGGCAGCAACTCAGAAAATCAGGTGACCTGGTCACTTGATTCTCTAAAATTGCACCCCACCCCCAATCCCATAAAGGGCCATTGTTTTGATTTTCATTTAAAGCAGGAGTGGGGGACCTCAGGCCCAGGGGCCAAATGTGGTCCGCGTCTAGTTTTTGTGTGTTCCCTTTCCAGTGCCTGGATCTGGCCGCTGGATCCAGTTCCTACCCTCATGCACTGAAAGACTGAGCTCAGGGGAAGGAATCAGAGAGGAGGGCCCGCAGCACCCAAGGAGATGGGGAGAGATTCATGATCTGGACTCTCCTCTTCTTGAGCGCCCCCCTTTAAGCATTCCTGCCCCCAGCTTCTACACGGCCCTTGAAGCTGGCAGTGATGGCAACGGAAACTCAAGTCAGCAACTGAACCAGTGTCTGAAGATATTTAGGATGGGATTCGCTGGCCTGACTGTCCCTCTCAGAGCTGGTGGAAAGTGTTGGACTTAGGAAACCTGGGTTCAAATCCCATCTAACCAGGAACTCGCTGGGTGGGGCCTTGGACAAGTCACTACACAAGCCCTTTTGCCCTTGGAGATTCATCTAAGCTCAGGCCTGCTCATAAGAACATAAGAAGTGCCAGACTGCGTCAGACCAACGGCCCATCGAGCCCAGCATCCTGCCTCCGACAGTGGCCAGTTACAGGGGCCTGGGAGAAGCCCCCAACAGCTCACCATGCTATCCATTCCCTGTGGGGCATCCCCAGGCTCCCGACAGTAAAGGGTTTTGTTCCCCAATCCTCTCTGGTTAATAGCTGCTAATGGAACTATCTTCCAGAAACTTGTCCAAGCCTTTTTTAAACTCAGCGATACTGCTGGCCTTGACCACCTCCCCTGGCAGTAAATTCCACAACCTGAGTGAAAAAACACTTTCTTTTGTCTGTTTTTACTCTGCCACCTGTGAGTTTCATGGAGTGTCCCCTAGTTTTAGTACTAGTTGAGAGGGTAAATAACCATTCCCTGTTTACAAGTTCCACCCCACTCATGATTTTATAGACCTCTATCCTATCTCCTCTCAGCGTCTCTTTTCCAAGTTGAAGAGCCCCAACCTATCAAGCCTCTCCTCATACGGGTGCTGTTCCATACCCTGGATCATTTTTGTTGCCCTTCTCTGCACCTTTTCTAGTTCCGCTATGCCTTTTCTGAGATGGGGCGACCAGAACTGCACACAATATTCGAGGTGCGGTCGCACCACTGATTTGTATAGACGCATTATGACATCCTCAGTTTTATTCTCTATTCCCTTCCGAATAATTCCTAACGTTCTATTTGCTTTTTTTTGCTCATCTTCCGGAAGCTATGCAAGACCTTTTTGTTTGACTAGGTGTTTGGCAGGCAGGGATATGGCTGGGTGGGATTGGGTGGTAAAGGTTTTTTTAAGATGCTTTTATATGTTATAAGCCACCCTGAGTCTTAATGGAAAGGGTGGAGTATAAATTTAGATAAATAAATAAAATATCTCTCTGTCTGTAAAATGGGAACAATGATCTATCTTACAGGGTTGTTGCAAGGGCAACGTAGATAAGGTTTGTAAATGCACTTTGAGCACTATATCACAGAGCTACGAGAACAGCTCTATAGTTAAGGCAGCTGCCTCACTGCGTTAAAATAGCACACACTCTATTCATAAATGAATAATAGGCGAGCGATCTGAAGGAACATATTAGGAGTCAGAAGACAGCTGTGGTTTTACTGACAGAATCACTCCCCAGGGATAATGGAAGGGGTAACGGTGGCAGAGCCGCTTGTCAATAGTGATCACAATATAATTAGATTCAACATGCTAATAGGAGAGAGATTGCCTAATAAGTCTGCCACAAGGGTGTTTTAACTTCAAGAAGGGGGGCTATGCAAAGAGAAGAAACTTCATGGGAAACTAAATGGAGAAGCCATCAGGGTCAAAGGCCTGCAAGAGGCATGAAGATTATTGACAACTACTATTTTACCACACCCAGATTAAATGTAGACCCCAAATCAAAGAAGGCAGGAGGCGGATCAAAGTAACACCTCCATGGCTGAATGGTAACACTAAGGAGGCTATCAGAGCCAATCAAAAAATTGTCCTTCAAAAAAATGGAAAAATATTCCAAAATGAGGTAAATAGGAATGAGCACATTGTCAAAGAAATGATAAAACTAATATAAGGCAGGCCAAGAGGGATTTAGAGGAACCACTTGCTAAGAAAGCATGGAGAAAGTCAATAAGGAACAGCTGCTCACCCTGTATCTATCACAAGAAGAGAACAAGGGGAGGAGTCTCTCTGAAGTTAATGGCAGCAGATTCAAAACAAACAAAAGGAAGTTCTTGTTCACACGGCGGACACTACGGCTGGGGAACTTGTTGCCAGAGGAGGCTGTGAAAGTCAGTAGCGTAACTAGCTTCAAACGGAAATTAGATAAATTTTTGGAGGATAAAGCCATAAATATTGACTAGTTGGGGCTTACACCCCTGGCTACTGGTTGCTGGGAATGGTCAGCAGGAGATGGGTCACATCACATGTACTTCTCTTGAGCTACTGGTGCTGGCCACTGTCAGGGACAGGATACTGGGCCAGATGGATCGCCGGTCCGACGTGGTATGCCACTTCTTATGTTCTAATGTCTCCTGGAGAGGGAAACTGGAGCCACGTGGATGCCCCTTTGGCCTTGCCCCACTCCAGGGAATGGGGTTGTCACGCTCCCCCCACCTCCAACCAGCCCTAATTCACCAGAGATTAAATAAACGGCTGAAGTGACTCATCCACTGCATGAGGGCGGCGAATGCGACTGGGCAGTAAAGCAGACTCATTGTGGCTCCAGCACAAAGCTAGATGACGAACACAGGTTCAAGAGGCAAAGAACACAGATGTAACTACTCCCGGTAACTAGAGTAAAGGCCAATTCCAAGAGGATTCTTTCCTGGTAAACTGGAAAAACAGGGACACCAAATACTAGTTCTTTAACCAAGAGATACGTTCTTCCTACCTAATGAAAACGCTCACTGGCCCTGATGGACATGAACAGGCAGAACCGGGATGGTGTGGGGCTGCTAACCACTCAGCTTAATAGCTGATAACTGGTGGAAGGTCATTTTATCCAAATCCTTCCCTATTCTGCTTTCCTGACCCAAGGGGACCAACCTGTGGGCACTGATCCCAAACACGACTGCTCCCTTTGAAGATGGCGTCGCCAAGAATTTGGGCAGCAGCAGTTTCATATTTCACTTCCAGAATCAGGAGTGGGAAGGGGACAGGGAGCGAGGGAAGATGCTTAAAAGACATGGCCCCGCGTCTCCACAGCACTTCCTGAACGGAGGGAGGACCTGCGGCGGGGAAAGAGACATTGGCCAAGTCCTCATGCTAGAGCTTCCTGGATGAGAGGAGAGCAAAGATTTTGTGATCGCCTGCAGCAAAAACGAGGGAGGGAAGGAAGAAGACAAGAGCGAGAGTATTTGTGGGCTCAGAAGAGGAAAGGAGAAAAGGACAGTGTCCACGTGGATGGGTGTGCAAGAGAGGGAAGGAGGGTTTGATGGCACCGGTACCGGTGTTTCTTGGTATCGGAAGGTCACAACTGCAGTAGCCACACTGCGGAGTCAGCAAGGAGAGCTGAGCAGACCATTTCCCCACACCCCCTTCCCTCCAGGCAAACCGCTGTCACAGCAAGCCCTCCCTGTTCACCTCTGCCGGTCCAACCAAAATCCCACCACCAGACTTGATGCGGCCACGCGCAGCAGCGCCATTCTGGGTAAGGATGCTCCGCGACGCTTCCTTCGACTTTTTCCAAGGACACTTCATGTAGTAAGCCAGCTGCTAGCCCTGCCACGGGGTGGTGGTGGGGGACATCTAGTGGCCACTGGCCAAATGACGCACTGCATTGCGTGGTCCAACTGCCCAGCGTGGGTTACGCCTGCCCAAGGCAGGTCCTGCGACTGTACCCTGTGTCCCCCCTTCTTCCCACCCACCCCCCTTAACATGCTTTGATTCTGCAAGCTGATTTCCGCCAAATTTAGGAAAGGAACAGACGGTTCAAACGTAAATAGACCCAAAATTTCACAGCAAGTAAGGTGGCACCTGGAGGGGCAATACGGACTCTTTTATCGCAAAAAAACAACCAGCCTTGGAAAACAGATTTTGTTTGTACAAGTGCTTGCTCCATGGAACTACCTGTGTTCAGTTTCTTTCTACAATTTAGTAAAGTTTCAGCAACTATTGGTTTCAGATACTCAAGAAGTTTAAGACAAAATTCTCCTGAAGTCTTTAAATTTATTATTTCTGCTATTTTAGAGTCTTTTAGCCACATGAAAGCTAAACAGTATCTCAGTGTATCCACACCATTCTATTTTACTTCCAGAAAATGATTTATTTTTTTATTTTTTAAGGCAAAACTTTCCCTCTGATTCAAAGACACTCGAGACAGCCAAGGAGGAGAGTAAGCCTGGCTGAACGCTGCAATTTTGAACAACTCCTTGAAAGTCAAAAACAAAGAAAAAGCAAAAAAAGCAAAGCTCTTTTCACAGGATCTGACAAGCTTTGAGGTCAACATGTGTAAATAAACCATCTTGTCCAGAGGGGTATTATTTTTCAATTGATTTCAAGGTTAATCATCATCACGGAAGTAATAAGACACCAAACACTATAATTTGCAGCGCTGTTCCTTCTCTGAAGAGTGGATATCCTGAAACATAAATCCGACACCTTCAGTCACTGGTTTCGACGGCCATCTGCCTATATATATAGGCTTTTTAATATATATTAAAAAATAAAGCCTAAATATGAAACCAACCTAGCGATAAGGCGAAGACCTAGATTTGTTGCTAGTTCACGTATCTGTCAAGTGCCAATGCCAAGAACACTTCAACAACCTCACTGGATTCAATGGGAGCACGCAGGTATGCAGATGAATTACAGGCTATTTGCAGACACATTCTTTGCAGAAGATGCAGTGGGCCCTTGATGGCTGCATTGACAAAGGTGTTAGGGTCTAAATCATGGCAAAACCATCCCAGATGTGCATCAAGTAATTTATGGAAGCTTTTAAGTACAGAAATCCTCTGGTATGAAGTAACTATAAATACACAGGCAATTAGCCTGATAGCTCGCTGCCTAATTCATACTTTTAAGAACATAGATATAATACCCATATTGGGTCAGACCAATGGTCCACCTACGATCAAAGAATTTTAGGGTCAGAAGGTCTCAAGGATCATCTAATCTAACCACCAACCGCAGCCAGCTTCTGAGAAATGAACATCCGGTCATAATTAGAAGTAAAATGAGCAACAGAATAATTGTTTGCAAGTTCCTGTCCCCCTCCCAATTTCAAGTAGGTTGTAGTCGACCTGGACAACAGTCGTCAAAACATTACATCATCCAATTTTTCACAATTTCAATTTGTTGGGTTCATTTATTTTGTCTGTTCCCTGTTTTGCATTCTCATTTTCCTCAGGAACAATGAAAAACAGTGCTGGAAAATGAATGGCCAAAGCTGGAAATGGTTGAAGTGATGAACCGAAATTGCAAAACCAGGCGATCGATTAAGGATCAGACGGACAGCGTTCATTATTTGGTTTGGGGTTGGATCATTTGGGTTCGTCAGGTTTGCTTGTTTCAGCAGGTGCTCATGTCCGCTCTAGTGGAATGATCCATTTCTCAATATTCACTTCAATTGCTCGACAGACAGATCTCATCCCTTGACCAAATTTCAAGGTGTATTTGGAGAAGCCTGGAGCACAATAAATTCACCCAAACATCTATACTATGGAGTTGTCCTTAAAAAAATGATCAAAGGGTACTTTCAGACATGACGCTAACCACCCTTTAACCACCCTTGGTGGTTATTTATGCATGTTGCAGGGCTGCATAGGGCACCAATACAGCCCTGCAACATGCATAAATAACCACCAAGGGTGGTTAAAGGGTGGTTAATGTCATGTCTGAAAGTACCCAAAGAATCTGAAAGGCTTCATGCACCAAATCCTGGCTCTACTGGAGTCAATGTCAGATCTCCCATTTAAACAGAGAATCGCTGATGGCAGTGAAAAATCTTTTATAGCAGCGATGCAAAGGTTACTGTCTCACAAAGGGATGGTTATTTCTTTTTAGATGAACAAAACTCAAGTTTTCCCCAACTCTCTAGTACAGACACACAAGCGGATTCTCCAGCCTGGCAAGTTTCATGTCCCTTTCACAAAGATACTCTAGAATAAATCTGTTTTTAAAATTAATTGGAGTTCAGTAAATCTTGCCATTGGCAGGTTTTATTAATCTTCTGCAGTGGGGAGAGGTCGGCTGTCTTGTAGGAAAATACACACTGTTTCCTCATTGTTTATGGCAACTTGCAAAAAGCTACAAAAAATCATCACTCACCTCAAAACAAGAAGCTTTATTAAAACAAACATGCAACATGGGAGCTGTTCACTCTAGCAGAGCCAAGGGCTTTTACAGTTTATCATTTACTTGTGCCATTTTGACACGTTTGGTTGTTTAACCGTCACCCAGGGCAATTTCTCATTTCCAAACAGTGAGTTAAGCACAAAACTATTCCATTGTTATTTTTCTTCATTACTGAGAACAGTCACTTGGACTTTTTGTTCTGCCCAGATAACTCAACTGCATTTATGCACATTTTTGTTTCAGATCTAGGCAGCAGTGACAGTTAACGAGTGGATACCAACGATCCTAGTGGTTCCAGTTCAAGAGTCACTGTAGCCTAGCGATTAAGGTATTAGACTTAGACCAAGACTCAAGAAGTTGAACCAAGAACCAGTGTAGTTTAGTGAATATGCACACCCTCGATGTTATTTAGTGTTTTTTGTGATTTTATATATATTTATATATTTTTATTGAACTGGTTTTCTGTGATTTCATATATATGTATAGATATTTTTATTGAACTGATTGTTTTAATTTAATTGTAAGCCGCCCAGAGTTGCTTTTGCGAGAGGGGAGGGGTAAAAATGGAATGAACAAATAAATAAATAGTGTTGGATTGGGACCAAAACTCGAGGAATTAATATTTATTTATTTATTTTTAAAAACTGACACCCCGGCCCTCCTGCCACAGGCAGCTTGCAAATAATAAAAAGTAAAAATTTAAAACACCACATAAAAGGGAGGAAAAATAATTCATCCCACCCCCCAAGCCCAACCCGCCCACCCCCCACCATTACCCATCTCCCTCGCCAAATGCCTGGCGAAACAGCCCGGTCTTGCAAGGCGGCGGCGGACAAACCGGAAAGGATTCAGAATCAAACAATGAAGATGATCAAAAGGTCTAGAAAAGAAGTCTTAGGAGGAACGGCTGAAGGAACTGGCCATTTTAGCCTACAATAAAGATGATTAAGGAAGGACATGTTGACAGTTTTAAAATAGTGACAGGATGTCACAAGAAAGATGGAGAACATTTTCCCCCATTGCCAGTGAAGACAGGACAGGAAGCAATGGGGCTAAATTCCCGGAAAGTAGGTACAGGTTAAATATTAGGAAAAACTCTGCGTTTGAACAGTTCTGCAGTGGAACAACCTACTGGGGGGAACTGTGGAAACTCCATCCTGGGAGGTTTTCAAAAAATCTTGGCAGACCTCCATCAAGGGACTTGAGGTACAGAGTAGGGCTGAAACAAAGTCTTTGGAATTATTCAGAAATTGACAAATTTGGGGGGGTTTCGACCTGGAAACAGTGGTTTCCGAAGTTCGGGAAAACACGGTTCTTCTTCGGAAAACTTTGGAAGCCCCTGGGCCTGGTTGGAGAAGTTCACAGAAGCTTCTGGAAACAGTGCCATATTTGGTGGGGGGTGGGGGTGGAAGGGGACAGTTGAGTTATGTGGTAAGAGAGATTTTTGAATCGATTGTCTGGCCAAGACAGATGGCTAGTTTGATTGGTACAAGGCTGCAGCCAATAAAAAGAGAAGTGCCAAAAAACAAAACTGGCGCACACCTCCCAGAGCCATCCCATTCTCTGGTAAATTTGGTTGTGTGCTGCCACACTGTTAACTGTGAGTTAGTTAGGCTGGGCTGCTCCTGGCCTGGCCTGTGCATAGGGCCAATGCTAGGGCATTTTGGGGGTGGGTGGGTGGGTGTGTCCACTGGGGGCACATTGCTTGCTGGCTCTGCTACTTGGTTGACTTAGCAGTCAGACAGCAACACCATGAGCCGCCCAGAGGGCTCTCTCTGCCTGGATCCAGGAGTTAAGTTCCCTCCATGGCAGGGTGCCCCCCGGGGGGTAAAGAACCAACGTGGTGTCTGCTGGGCTAGTGGCTGGCTTTGGGTGTGCAGGATCGCAGTTGCTTGCGGTCTGCGTGCTTGATTCAAGTTGTCTTCTTTTACCAAGGGTCCTCTGGCTGCCTCCGAGCAAGGGCAGCAGGCTAGGTTGGGTTTTTAAAAAATAATAATTGGGTGCTACCAGGGCAGCTGGTGTGCTTGGTTTGGCTCAGCTTGGCAGTCAAGACAGCAACACAGTGTCACTCTGGCGCCCCATTTCAGAGGAGGGAGGAAGAGAGAGAAATGTATCCGATCACCCACTGCCCCTGCCTGCAAGGGGGGGGGGG